>OY986040.1:90230921-90638421 GCA_963920215.1 Nineta flava | reverse complement strand
TTAACGAACTTGACCTTACTTTTTTGCTCTAGAACACACACAATAATTTTCAGCTCGTTATCTTTTTTCGTTCTTGAGTTATCGGCTTCACAGACGGACGGACGGACGGACGGACATTTGAAAATGGCCGAATTAGGCCATTTTATGAATACCTTTTTGAAGCATTTTTGTCAAGGATTAATATTTTCAAGCGTTACAAAGTCGGGACTAAACTTAATATACCTTGTATATTTACAAATATACTGGGTATAAAAAGGTAATAAATTGGAGTAAAGTAGATTTTCTACAACTTTACTAATACTTTTTCGATTTATATATAGAGAGAGAGAGATATTATGTGTTTTCTTCTCTAAAATAATTATATTTCATTTTATCGTACAGTGAGCATTGATTGATTGATTGATTAATATCGGGGTAAAACTATTGCACTTCGACCTTATGGTCCATTGTGCTCACCTTTTTACCTCAGTCTGACGAGACTCGCCTCTCCCATATGTTGGCAATGGCCTGGAGCTTGCTTATCAGTTCCTCCCGAAGATTCATATATACGGGGTGAGATGCACCCCGAGCATAAAAAACTTAGCAAAAAGTAATGATGTCCGACCAAAAACAATAATGTGAGAGGGGAAAAGTTTTTGTTTAGAAAAGAGAGTGATATTCCAGCCAAAAGATTGTTAACAAAAATGAGTGGCATATATTTATTTTATACGTTTCTAAGGTGTAGGATATTTCTTATTTTACTTGGTAAACGTTTTTCTTTGTATATTAAGTGTCATAAAATCAGACCACTTGCCAAGTAAAATATGAAATACTCAGCATCTGAGAAACTTACGCAATAAATAAATACCAATTTTCTCATTTTTGTTAAAAACTTGGTCCATACATAGATTTTACTAAGTCTTTTATGCTGGGATATCACTACTTTTTGTATTCGAAAACTTGATCCATCTCACTTTTTTGTTTTTGGTCAGATCTTAATTATTTTTTATCTAATTAATTAACGTCCATGGCGACTTTCTTCAATATCATCAAATTCAGTTTAAAATTTCGTGTGTCATACTCTTGGTATTTGAAACGCCAATTAATGGGTAGAAACGTAGACGGGAAAAGGGGAATTAGAGGTAGAAGAAAACAGAGAATGTCTCTCTTAATATTTGAAAAATCGAAATATTTAAAGTTGTAGATTGTAAACAATACTACTAACTATTCATTACTTGGTCATTTTTTCAAAAACTATTACATTCAAAAACTAATACATAATTCCAGTCGTTTTCGAGTGTTAAGAAACAATCTTTATTTTAATTTCAAATTCACAATTTAATACGAAGTTACAAAAACGATTTGAATACTACTGAAAATCTTTGCTTGGTTCTAACGAAATCGTCATTTGATTTTATCGTATTAAATACAAGAAACGGAGCACTGAATTTCTGTTATTTAACTTTCGATAGTATTGTTTCGATGTTTAAATTTTTGTTTACTTTTAATAGTTGTTTTGTTTAAATCGTAGGTTGTTTGAGAATACTTTTTAATAATTAAATTTGAATATTTATTTATTAAACATATGGAAATTGAAATATTAAAACAATTATTACAATGATAATAAAATTCAAACATTGTAACGAATTAAGTTAACAAATATATTTGTTCAATTCAAAGACTAGATGAATACAACAAATTTAATTTGGTTTATTGTAAAAAAAATGTTTAGCCTTCTAAAATACTATGAGTATTCTATTCTGCAACTGTATTCTTTTGAGATTCCACCGAGCACAGTCGAATGGCCTAGCTGTGGTTATGTTCAGCTTGGCCTGTCGAATGCCCTGCGCAAAGTCCCAGTAATCGAGATTAGCTTGTCGTAGCCACTCCTGATCCGGGAGACCAAAGGGATTTTTCAGGATGATAAGCATCAAGGTGGTACTTTGTAAGTAGCTTCGATTTGACAAGCCGACAACTTTTTTAATTATAAAATCAATTGTGACCATTCATCCAAAGTTTACGAGCATCAAGGTATGTTTAACTTTCATTAAAAGATAATCAAGTAAAGAACGAGAAAAATATTCGTCCTACAAATTCAATGGAATGGGCTCCGAGTCTCCCATTCTCAATGTTCAACGGCTTCCAGATAACTTCGATACCGATCCTGAAAAAACCCTGCCGTCTCCCGGACTATCCTAGATTCGGTAAATTACGGAGCATCTTGCTATAGGAATGACAGGCTAAGGTGAAAGGCGTTTGAGATGACCCCTTTCGTGCCAATGAGTCCGCTGCTTCGTTCCCTCTAACGTCAGAGTGACCCGGTACCCAGATCAGTCTGACTGTGTTATTCAGTGCCAGATGGTTCAGTTCCTCGAAGCATTCATAGACTATCCTCGATTGGAATCTTAACGCCTCAAGGGCTCAAAGTGCGGCCTGACTATCTGTTACCTTTCGTGTTATAGATCTGGGTGTCTCTCAGCATGGTGAAGATTTCTGATTGAAAAACCGTCGCATATTGACCAAGAGGAATCAATTCCTTTATTCTAGATCCATAATCCACCGCACCAGATAAATTGCCGGCCTTTGACCCATTCGTATAAGGATATGGAAGGAACGTTTACACAGTCCATTTTTTCCAGTTTGACAGAGAGTTCTTTGTGCATGCACCAACGCTCCACGTAAGACAGAGCTTATTGCATCAAATCATAGTGTCCTCGTCCCTGCCTTTGACAAATATGGATATGTCATTAGCATAGCCTTGAGCAAATATCCCTAATTCGTTGAGACTGGTTAGTAAGGTATCCACAACGAGGCACCACGGTAATGGCGAAAGAACTCCAACCTGCGGACACCCTCTACGCACAAAGCCTCCAACTGATTGTGCCCCTAAATTTGTGGTAATGCACCTTACTCCGTGTATGAGGCAGATCCACCTTTCCAAGATGTCCTCTACCCCGCGCTCAATTAATTCAGTGCATATCACCCCAACCGTTGTATTATTGATGGCTCCCTCGATATCAAGGAAAACACCTAAGGTCATTGCCTTTTCTGAGAGTGCCCCTTTTATCGACCCTACTAGTCGATGAAGTGCAGCAGCATCTGATAGGCCGGCTTGGTAAGCACTCTGATAGCGGTCTCTACAAGACACGAGTTTTGAGCAGGATTGACATCAGGCTTATCGGCCTGAACACTTTTTCGTCGCCGTAGCTTGGGCATCCAGGTATGAATAGGTATGAATACCGTGCGGAATTCATCCCATTTCCTCGGTATGTAGCCCAAAGCTATGCATGATTTAAAAATTTGCTTGACCCTTCCAACAATTATATCCAAACCCTGTCGTAGCAGTGCCAGGAAGATGCCGTCAGTACCAGGAGACCTACATGGAGCAAACCCTGCCACAGATCATCTCACTTTTGTAATGCTTTTACGATGCTTTTGCGTTTTTCCGTGGCCAAATCCTTTCTGTTTGCCCTTCCTCCATCGAGTCTCTGATCGCCTGGTTCTCCATGGTAAAGCCAGGAAAATTCGCGGACAATAGATGCGTCTTGGTCTCAGTCACTGTAAGTGATTGACCTGCTAGTTCGATCAACCTAGCTATTCGAAGCAACCCAGCTTTGCAGTATTATCCTTGGATATTACCTATTGCACTCTAAAGAGAGCGGCCATCGTGTTTATGTTACAACAAAGCTCTCTCCACGAGATTTTTCGAATTTTTCACTAGTCTTCTATACTCTCGCTGCTCCTCCCTTAACCAGTTCGAGTCCAGACCGGCAATTTTCGCGAAAGATGCTCTAGTATTATGGCGTAGTCTATCTAGATTTCTATTCCACTGCAGGGAAGTGGTTTTCATACGAGAAAATCATGCCATTCTGAAGAAAACTAACCGCAGATTCCACGTCTTTCTTCGTGTGCAATCTATTCGCACCCTCAGCGAGTAGCTCAGAGGTTTGGTGTCCATATTAAAAACAATGTGTCTATGATCAGATAGGGAGGGTTCATTTGAAACTTTCCACCCTGACAGAATCTGTAACAGCCTCGAGAGGCAGACAGTAATGTCAATGACCTGATTATATTTGTGAAGGTTGGAGATTTCTATTGGCAATCTCCAGACCGGTGACCGAAATGAATTCCAGAAGAGTGACCCCTAGCATATATGTCGGAACTGCCCCATTGCGTGTGGTGCGAGTTTGAGTCACAGCCAAGGACCAATGGCAGATCTCGAGATTCGCAGTATTCAACCACCGTTTCCATCTCTATTGGTGGAGGAGTTGATTCTGAGTCGTATGGAAAATACGCTGATCATAGAATCACCTCCCTCTCTTGTCCCAGGTGATTCACCTATACCAAGGCCACTGCAATATCTCTACCACACAGGTGTGGAATTGACAAGCTCTAAGATTATTAGTCGCGGAAATATCTTTAACCCCCGACCCATTTAGTCGTTCTATTGCCGTTTTAGCACCTCTATTGCCGCTCGCATATATACTCGTATATGATTCTTGCACCAGAGCAATGTTCATATTGTCAAAAGCTAGCCTTTTGCTTAAAATTGCTGCGGCTGCTCCGCTGTGATGTAAGTTAATTTGACAGAAATTCACCATTATTAGCTTACCTTTATTGAGTTGAAACTAGTTTAGGCCCGTTTTTCTTCTTCCTCCTCTTCTTTGTGGACCTCCATCCCTCTTTACGTGCGGACACTTACGTGCGGTGGTAAGTCCACCTCTACGCAAAGTGTGGCAGAAGGAGCGAGCAGTAGTAGATACTCCAGATTCTTGAGAACCAGCCACCACCCCATCAACCATAGCATTTTTCTCCTTCAGGTCGGAAAAAGTTACTTTGGCAACTGCCCTAGGTGTTGAGGCCGTCACCGGTGCCACCCCCTCCAGAACTTTCGTAGCATCGGCACCTTTGACTTTGCCAAAAAGTCTTTGGCTTTACCGGGTACCGTGCTTCTGATTAAGGTGCCTCCACACTCTTGCTGGGCACCTTCACTGAGATAGGGAGGCACGAACCAGACCAAAGTGGAGAAACTCCCTTCCGGTTAGTAGACACTCCGAGTACCAGTCTGGAGCCCAATTGGTATTGTTCAGTTCAATTGTACACCTTTGATGCCGGTACCTCTGGTATCCAGAGGAACATTTTCTTGAGGACGATGCAAGAAAGAGGAATGGAAGCAATCAACCTCGCACCCTCCCAAGCGGCTATTTCCGGGACTGTCTTTATGAGCCAGTCCCTGGAAACAGCGTCCGTATCTATCACTTCGAGTCCATTTGGTCCCGAGATGAAGCTTTCAAAACGGGGAAAGATGGTCGTGTCCCTTTCTAGGGACTTATCGATCGCCCGTTCAAGGGCACCATGGTGTATTCCGGCCTGTTCCACCGACCACTCGGTCGTCGAGACCTCGACCCGAATTACGGACGAGGTTAATTCCTCCCGACCGAAGCGAGAATGATCAGCCGTCCTGATCCGCTTATGTGCCTGTGTAGCAGATGGTGGTCTTTCCCCTTCTGCCTTTCCAGCTGCAGTTTGAGGCGATCTTGGAATTTTACCGCTTCCTGAAGCTGCTTGTTGAGCCATTGCTCTATGCCGGGATATTCACTTTCGCTGTATACCTCTAGGACGTTTAGCTTTAAGCTGTAGCACCTGTAGATTTACCGAGATTTCGGTGTTTCTTAAAGAACCTGGACCCTACTTCACCTTCCCCTGCTGGTCGGCTTTGCAACGTCCTTGTGGGTCCAGGTAAAGCATCTGTAGATGGAGGTGTACTGTTTCTGGTTCCTTCAACTTGGGATTATTTATTCTGTTATCCATAATTGATCCCACGAGTAAATAATGTATATAAAAATTTTGACCATTTACACACCCTGAGGCGTCAGAGCGGGGATCGCTTAATACTAACTTCCCTTAGTCATGCATCCCATCGGCACAATACCATACCTTAGGATTAGGGGAGGTTTGTTTTAAAGGTCCCCATCCTCGCGTGCCGGGTGGTTAAACCAAGCACCCCGATTCTCTTGAACACCCGCAAAACATAACTACTCTGATGCCAAGAGGTTGCGATGAGATAACGGTTTTCCACTAGTTCGGACGCCATAGCCTGGATTATTTTTGAGCAGGGGCATCAACGTGAAGGTTCGAGGTTGACTGTTTTACCATGCATTGGTTGTATATTGCACATGCATGACCATCCCACCCCCAATAGTAAACAAAAGTTGTTTACTTAAAAAAAGTCGCGACTAATTTTAATATACCCTGGTATATTTACATATACCGGGTAAATTACATAAATCTTGTCTTCAGTACAATCTCTATTGTTATAGCTACATTTTTTTAGGAAATTCCCTAAAAAATGCTTTGTAGTACATAATATTCTGGTATTATTTTAATAATGGAAGTAATTAAAATTTTATGTAAGTTGGTAAGTATAAATCTGTACTAATTAAAACACTACCATTTTGTTATTTTGTTATGTAAGTGATTCAAAGGAATTGTAATTAATAAATTATAAATATATTATTTATTTTTTCTAGGGAATTAAATATACAAGCATATATGAATTGTAGTCCCGAATATTTAATAAATAAAATAACCCAAGTAGTCGAATTCAGCATATCAGTCCATCTGTCCATGAACATGATAACTCAAAAACGAAAAGAGTTTACAAGCTTACATTTCTTGTGATCATCCCCCACCGGGGAGAAAACATATATCATTCGAAACCGACAACAAATATTTAAAGAGGTTCCAGCACTGTCTTATATAAAAAGGGCAAAAAACCGGTTTGCTTTTATTATAGAACAAATATTATATTCACTATTCATGTATACAAATAAACGTAATTCAATAATTTTAATCTTTTGTATTTCGAAAACAAAACGGTAAAACGAGATTTTTAACGAATTTCCTCCAAAGGAAATGCAGCTATTGTCTTTGCACCAATGTTGGAATTTCGTAAAAATTTCTTCAAATGTCCATCAATCCTACGTACTAGATGTTAAAAATAAATATCGCTAAAATTTGTATATTTGTATACATATATATATATATATATATATATATATATATATATATATATATATATATATATATATACATATATGTACTTTTTTTAAATGTCTGTGGACTCTCTAGTGGTCAGAGTTTTACTCCGATTGGAATGAAATTTGCTTTTGGTATTATAAAGGTCATGTTCGTTAATGGGGAAAATCGGACGAGGGGAATGGGGTTTTAGAGGGAGGGGAAAACACAAAATTTGACTATCTCCTTTAATATTTGAAAAATCGAAAAATTTATCAGGAGTTAAGTTGTAGGTACTAAGTTTTACTGTAATTTTGTTTCTTATCATTTTTCTGTTATACTAATATTTACAGAAATATTTACAATTAAAGATTGAAAGTTAAAATTCTAAATATCTCTGTTCACATTAAAGTTTGAGAAAAAGGATCAAGTAATGAATTGTAGCAAACTTGATTTTCTACATCTTTACTCGCATAACATTTTTCGATTATTCTTATATTAAGAGAGATATTTATTATTTTGTGTTTGTTTGACACGAATACATTAAATATATTTTATTGTAAAAAAACTTTTAAAAAAAATTCAACCGACTTCAATTTACGACAATTTACAGATTTAATCCAAAAGACAATTCTTGCCCAAACCAATTACGTATAATTTAGTATATGTAAATATACAAGGTATATTAAGTTTGATCACGACTTTGTAACGCAGGAATGAATGATTGGTATATGTGTTCATAAAATTTGCCCATTTCCGCATTTCCGTTTGTCTAGCTGTGGTCACGACAACTCAAGAACGAAAAGAGATAACGAGTTGAAATGTGTTCTAGAGCAAAAAAGTACAAGCAAGACTACATTTGGGCAAAACTGCTTACCGTTGAAACCATTGAAACGTGTTTCCCTTCGCTCGGGAGCGGGGGCGTATATATATACATCTTTGAAACCGTAAGAGATAGAGAAACAATTTGTTAACAAAAAATCTTCATTTTAAAATAAACAAGTTTTGTTTGAAAATTTTTTTCATAAACTCAATAGTTTTCTCATAATTTTTAGTTATTTCTTACATTACTTTACAGTCGAACATAGAATCTCCTACTTCTTTTTTTGGAGTTGGTTAAAATTTGTGTTGATTTTATCATCTCCACAGAAACACCAATTCTATAAGATAACTATAAAATTATTTTATTAAAATTTTGTTTTAATTTTGAAATGTCAATTTTGACTGTCGTTTCCATAGTAACTATAGACTATCAATAATAACTATTAATAAACTTAATTTTTGCAAATACTAAAACCATATCAGATATTATATTTCATTTCTCTCCTTGTTTTTTTTTTTTTTTTTAAATCTGTCCAATATTTTTTTAATACAACAGATAATAGTTGGGTGGGCATGAAGTTTTACATGCTCTAATGAGAGAGATAGAGTGAGAGAGAATGATTACTTTGCTATTAATTATCTCGCATTCTAAACGGTCAACATTTCTGAAACTTCGGAATTTATTAGAAAACGTTATTTTTAGCCTGTGAACAATTAATGAGCAAAATCGGTCGAAAAGTGGTTTCATGCTGGAACATCCTCAAAGACAAAAAATGTTCGTTTTAAATAAACAACTTTTTTCAAAAACTGACTAGTTTCGCCGGAATTTTAGCTCATATTTAATTTCTTATAAAGGGTATTTAAGCAATTAGCTCAGTTAGTTGTTATTTTCAATTGTTAATTTTTCGTCGTGAGTTTATTATAAAAAACCTTTTGCATCTTTAGCTGTATATACCTAAATTTAATAGAGAATAGCTTTATTCGTAGTATATGGTATTAATAAATGTCTCATGCATCTTTGTCAGGTAAGATCTATAACTAGATCCACGAAAAATGTCAATTTCATTCAATTTTTTCAATTTCATAGGCCTTATAATTATTTAATATTGTCGGGCAGATATGAAGTATTCCTAAATATTTAAAACGACTCAAAAACATAAAATCCTTCATTACGTTCGTCGCTAAAAATTTTCCTCATTAACAAAATCGAAAGCATTTTCAGACATTTCTTGTATTTCTGACATTCTCAAATCTTTTAACAATATTTCATATGCAATGGACTGATTTTGTATCGTTGTAAGCTTTTGATTTTATTATACAAATAATTAAATCAAAGACCAAGTTAATAGACTTGCTAAGTCCAAATGGATTTTAAGCGATTACGTTTTATAAATGCTTTCAACCAATGAAAAAATTTTAGTTTAATGAATTTTCGTTCATATTAAAATTCGACCATTAATGTTGTACAAATGAAATTCCAGCAGAATGAAATTAAATATTGTATGTGCTTTTAAAAGTTAATGTGATATTTTTTTTTTTTTTAAATTTATACTGCACTTTTATCATCTACGGTCATATGTACAGTGTATTAATGTTTTGTAATGTTTAATATATGATGTGTGGATTTATATGTAATCGAATCCACGTTTTTTTTTTTTTTTTTAAATTTCTTTTATGAGATTTGTTATTTTTAAGAACTGAAATAACTTGTTGATGTTCTCCTTTTTGTCCGCTAGAAGCTCGATCATGTTGTTGGTTAATTTGATGTTTTTTCTGTGGATATTATATTTTTTGCATGTAATAATATATGGTGGACTGTTAATGGTGTGTGGCATCTTGAGCATTGTGGTGGTTCGGTTCTGGTCATTAGATGACTATGGGTTATTTTCGTAAGGCCTATCCGTAATCGTGTGAGTGCAATTTCGAATTTTCTGTTGGGTTGGATGCTGGTTTTCCAGAATGATGTGTCATTTTAATGTGATATTTAAAAAGTCAAATTCGTTAATAAAATCTCTTCAACAAAAGTTGGAGGAAGGGGGGTGTTAGATAGAGATAAGTTAAAAAAATTTAATGTATCTCTTAATATTGTTCAGCTTTTTCAGATTTTTCAAGTTTATCAGTTTAATGTTCTAATAATTCGAATAAGGTTATTTAAAGTCCAAACGGAGACCATATAAACGATGACCATTTAATTAGAGGATGAAACTTTCAGAAAAGATAATACATATAGTTAATTTAATCACTTGCCTAATGCTAAAGCAAGGCAACCACACCCAAATCTCTTAAAAAGTAAATTTATTAAAAGGGTAAAAATAAAACTTTCCAAAATAAATTTATTTGCAAATAATTAAAGATGGAATTTCGAAAACTGTGTAAGAGGTAATTGATGGAAAACAAAGTTCGACCAAAAAGATCGTATACAATTTTAAGACAAATTTGGAGAGAGTATGGCCCTTACTCGATTGCGAATATGCCACACTCAAATCTCGCATGCATTTCTTCTCTGTGGTGAGGATCAGCCAAGGTGCACTGTTTGAACTACAGTGCAAGCCGTGAAGCATATTGTTGAGGATTATGTAGTATTTGAAACTTTACGGCAAAGACTACGTCTCCGAGAGAATGTAGCGCGAGCATTATTGTATAATGTGAAATCCGTGAAGAGAATGATTGCATTTTTATATGAATCTCAACTTCTACGGAGACTCTAGGGGTACATCTGTTATTTTAAAAAGTCGTCTCTTTTATGTGTTATTTATGTACAGCCTCGTATAATTTTCTCTTCTTCTCACACACAATATCACATTTTATTACATATAGTTTTAAGCTTTATCGTTTTTATCCTAATGATGTGGGCTCTTTACACCCACGCTATTACACGATGTTATATTTTTAATTTTTAAAACATTTTATTGTTATTTAGTTTTTAAGTTTTTAAAGTTTTTATTGTTAACTACTTTTTAAGTTGTATTTAATCTGTTGCAATGAAGGCCTTTTACACCTTCACTGCAACGCCGTTATTTTTTGTTGTTGTTTTTTATATAGTTTACATTTTGTTGTTTTATTCCTACCTAGTCAATTGATTTCACTAGGTAGTGTCGTGATATAATGGTGATACCTGTTTTTAAATTTTTCTTGTTTCGTTATTGTTTTTAATATGGGGGCCTAAGGAGCAAGTTATCGAAGCCCCAAAAGCGGGGTGGATTTTAGTGGATAGTCTGGCTAGCCAGGAGTCTCATACTCAGTGCGCCCTCCTCGCCGCCACCTTGCATTTCGCACCTCCTCGCCGCAATAAAAAAGATAAGTTGATTGCTTCGCGAAAAAATTAAAAAACTCTTGATATTTACTATAAATTTAAAAAAAATTATAAGAAACCTTTTTTAAAGCGTAAAGCATTTAATTCCCTACAAAAATTTGTTCTGGTCTTATCAATACACCAATCTATAGACAAGATATAAAATTACAAACTTGAAAAATTTTCCCCATATTATTTAAATGGGAAATAGATAATCACGATGAGGCACCTCTTAATATAAATATTAAGAGCTCAAATATTTTCGATATCACTTTTGGGAAAAAAGTCGATTTTATAATAAAAGCAAATATTACTTTTAAATTGCAAAAAACTAGAGATCCATTTCGAAGACTTTATGTCCTAGTATTATTTTTTGTATTCGTTCGGGACGATAGACTTGACTTATGTAGGTGCTCTCCACTTTATGTACTTAAAAGTTATTCTACTCGTAATAATAAATACTAAGTTCTACGAAATTAATATTTTCAAGTAATATATGAAGTTTATAACTTGAAAGTAAATAAGAAAATATAAACAATTATTTGTTACCATAATATGATTGTACTAATGCAATAAGAGTACAAATTATTCGCCTCAATGATGTGAAAAGCTACTATACAAGTGAAAGACGAAGCACCGAGAGTATATGAATGAATTTCCACTCTCTATTTCCCATGATAATTCGGTCGGTTAATAGAGAAGGAACACTAAACTTTAATGCATCGGTAAGCTTGCACATCCATTGTATAAAGCGTACTCATATACATATACCAACAGAAGTAGAAATTATAAATAGAAAATGGAATAGACCAACAGCTGATACATGAAAAATTGCATAAATTTAGAACTGTTAAATTTAGACTATTGTTATCAAAGCGATGTAGTAGTAGTAGTAGTAGTATCGTAGGGGAGCCTGGTAAGCCTGTGGACCTTTCTAGGCCTTTTATACCGACACCTAATGGGCAAGGAATTTATATATAAACTACAAATGGGTACGTTGTTGAATGGAGCTGGAGTTTGTGAAATGTAACTGCAGAAAACCATAACAAGCATACCCGGTTACTTTCGTTCTTGTCCATAAACCGACAATTTAGTCAATTAACAGACCCATTTATTAATTTTTAAATAAATTCATAAATTAATTTAATTGGCAATTTACAGCCGTCGTGAATCGAACCAGCAACTTCCCAGTTCTGAGTAGAGTGAGTAGATCGTCTTTCACAACTGTACCACACGGACTGGTAATCAAAACGATAGTATTAATATACAAATCCGGGGCGGAGCGTCCGACGTCTGCACAGTAATTTAGCCTAAAATAGGTAAACATAGGCCATGAATGTTTTTAAAATAAAATTTATTAACACATATTCATTTTTACTTATAGAAAATCAAAAAAATTATTTATATGGTAATCAGAGATCAATAAATTAATATGGTAGGTAGTTTTGCCGCAATAGTCGAGAGAAACGAGGCGAGGCGAGAATGAGATAGACGATACGAAAATTAGAATCATTTTAGGTGCTAACGCTGTAGTTTTTTCTATAGTCTTTATTTTTTCGAATTCTTTTTTTTCTTCTTTGAATTCTTATCAAACATATCAACCGACCAGTAGTAATAATAATTATTTTTACTTTTAAAGATTGCTTTTTTTTTGTTGTAAAAACGAGACGAAACGGTAGAAATGTCAATACAAGACAAAAGGCATGCTTTTCTCGTATCATCTCGCGAAATCACTAATGGTATTGTATATGAAATACTATAAAAGTATTTAGAACCTTTCAAAATACACCTAGCGAATGTAAATTATTTAAACCTCAAAAAATATGAATGTGCCATTAGCAGGGCCGATTCAATCTGCATATGACGACAAAAACTTATAGACTTAGGCCCTTCGAATTTTGATTTCATCAAAGATCAAATTAATTTCATTGATATCGCGAGTTTTTTTTTAGACCTTTTCTTGTAAATTAGCTTCAGGCCTAAAAATCCTCAGTCCGCTCCTGGTCATTGAAATACAGTTACACAAACTGCCTTAAAATAATTGAAAATAACAACTAACTGAGTTAATTGCTTAAATACTTTGTATATACTGCTTTCATTATCATTACGACTACTGTTTATTTTACTTTTTACACACGCACAAATGTATAAAAATAGAAAGTTTTTGTCTGGTTTTTAAATCCCTGTTCTAAATACAAAGTAGTAATTAAATACTATGTGCACTAATCACTAAAATGTCATAAAAATCTATATTTTAGTTCTAAAATATTTAGTTAATCGAGTCTGTTGAAACTATTATTGTTGTCACGAAGCACATACACATTTGGATGTATACCTAGTCGATAGACATATTATTAGTTTTCACTTTTCTTCACGCACTGTCGAAACATTGAAGCTGCGATGTATATAATCCTTCCGCACATACCATGGTGAATCATTTATCGCTCGCAACAGTTTAGATTGAAAAAGCTGGAGGATCTCATTTGGTAAACTGATGACATTTAGTAAACTTAATATTTAGCTATTTTCTTTTAGTTCCTTATATGCTGTCGCAAAGTAAGCTCTTTGTCCAAATGAATACATAAATATTTCACTTCCTGATTATGTGGTAATATCACATGTAAAGTATATATATATATATATATATATATATATATATATATATATATATATATATATATATATATATATATATATATATATTTATTTATATTTATATATATATATATATAAATATGCAATATACACTCCCGTTCAAAAATAATGAACAGACCAGAACCGAATCAGTCTCTCACAATTTTGATTATTCTTGTAGTAGCAGACACAACATTTTATTTAATTTTTACACGTAAAAGTAAGATATAGCACTTAGCATGTATTAACATTACATATATTCTTTAAATTCTCACTCTGTCACTGACACTGTATATACAAATAAAAAATATAAATTCAGTTTATACTTCCATTTATTTTTTACACACTTAAAAAATATACTACTTATCTTTGTTTATAAATAAATAAAATTTTATTATATACAGAGATTTACAAAAGTGAGGAGTTTTATGAAGTGTAAGAAAATTAACATTTCAGGTCTGTTCATTTTTTTTGAACGGGAGTGTACATGTTATTATAATCTGTAGTAGTTACATATGTTGGAGCTTAAACTATTCAGCTTATGAAAAATATTTTCAAACAAAAGGTGATTTTTCCACCCCGGTTGGGAAAGGTTAGACGTCCGTCATAAACTTGAAGTCACTTTGCGGCTCTAGAATACACACACTATATCAGTGTTCATTTCTAGCATATGTATACATAATCCTATTGGTAAAAAAGGCCTAGAAATGTCTACTTGCTAGAGGCCACCTCTCCGATACTACTACTAGCGCATACATAATCCATTCATAGATACTTAAAGGTGACAAACTAAAAATTCAAATGGGCCGTGTGACAGATTGCTGCATTTGGTATACGAATGAACCTAGTGCAATGTATTTGTATAGACAATGATTCTTCACGAAGAATCCATTACGATACATTGACGTAGTTTTTGTCATGTCAGCTGTCGGTCTAGTATGTAAACGTTGTGTACGTACAGTTCGACCTTAATAAATTATAATTCTAATTAATTACACTCTTTCGATAATATCTGCATTGAAAAAAAAACATAGTTTGTAATACTTTTTTCATTAATGCAAATTAGAATTCATATAGGGTTGCACTGTTTTAGTTACATGTGTAAATTTTGGTCAGATATAAAGCTTTCATACAATATTTTTGATGAATATATATGATGAAAACATAAAAGGTGTAATAGCCTCCTAATAACTGGATTCAAATGGCCTTATCACATAAAAGTCAGGTATGCAATTTTATTTTTACTTGCATGCTAGAAGCACTAACAAAAAACTCAAGTTGCCCCAATTCGAAATACCACTGATAAACTTTCTATGGCCTAAAAATAACTAAATTTTATGTTTTATATGCGACAAAATCAATTATTACAAATGGGACATTTTTACCAATTTGGCAACAATCCACAAACATATACTATGTACCACAAAAATTGATGTCATTTTTTTTTAAGTTTATTTGTATCTTATTAATTTGAATATAGTGTCATAGTTATTAACCATAAAACCACACCGAAATATTCAAAGAAAAATAAAAAAATTATTGCTTTTAGCGAATTTCCTCCAAAAGAAATGCAGCTATTGTTCTTGTACCAATGTTGGAATTTCGTAAAAATTTTTTCAAATTTCCATCGATCATATCTATATGTTAAAAATCACTATCGCTAAAATTTAGTTATATATATATAAATATATATATATATATATATATATATATATATATATATATATATATATATATATATATATATATATATATATACTAGCTGACCCGGCCTGTACCGCCTTATAATTAATAAATGTTGTGTTTAGTTATTAGCCGAGTCTTCTACATATCTCCCCTAATATTTGAAAAATCGAAAAATTTATTTTTTTCTTATCATTTTTCTGTTACACTAATATTCACAGAAATATTTACAATTATAGATTGAAAGTAAAAATTCTAAATATCTCTGTTTACATTAGAGTTTGAGAAAAATGATCAGGTAATGTATTATAGCAATTTTAATTTTCTACAACTATACTCCTTATACATTTTTCGATTATTCTAATATTAAGAGAGATATTTAATATTTTGTGTTTGACACGAATACATGAAATATATTTTATTGTAAAAAACTTCAAAAAAAAATTCAACAGACTTCAAAAAACACATAAAATCACTATATTAAAAAGCTAAAAATAACAATTTAATCCAAAAGACAATTCCTGCCCAAACCTATTACGTATAATTTAGTATATGTAAATATACAAGGTATATTAAGTTTGATCACGACTATAACGCTTAAAAATATTGATCGTAGGCATGAATGTTTGGTATATGTGTTCATAAAAATGGCCATTTCCGCATGTCCGTCTGTCTGTCTGTGGACACGATAACCCAAGAACGAAAAGAGATAACGAGCTGAAATGTGTTCTAGAGCAAAAAAGTAAGATCAAGTTCATTAATGGGAAAAATCGGACTATATTTGGGCAAAACTGCTTATCTGTGAAACCATTGGAACGTGTTTCCCTTCGCTCGGAGGGGGGGGGGGTTTATATACATGTTTAAAAAAAATTTGTTTACAAAAAATCTTCTTTTTAAAATAAACAAGTTTTGTTTGAAAAAGATTGTCATAAACTCAATAGTTTTCTCATAATTTGTGATTATATGTTCCTCGGAAAGAATTGTTAACATTCCGAATACGCAGAATTGTTAACAATTTAATCATTGATATACTACTCAGTATATACTGGGTATTCAAACATGTAAGTCAGTTAGTTGTTACCATACTTAACAGTCGAACATAGAATCTCCTTCTTCTTTTTTTGGAGTTGGTTAAAATAAACCATAAACATATTTTATTAAAATTATGTTTTAATTTTGAAATGTCAATTTTGATTGTCGTTTCCATAGTAACTATAAACTATAATCGTTATATGTATCGTTCTATTTTGGCTATTAATAAATTTAATTTTTGCAAATACTAAAGTCATATCAGATATTATATACACACACTAAAATTATGACCGCTAGAGAGTGATTTATGTATTCTAAGGAAATTCGCTAAGTTGACGCAGCTCCTGCGTATCGAATTTTTTATTAATGGTCTCAACACAAGCATTTTGGACGGATTTAGTATGTTGTGTAGAAAATTATTAAGAATAATTTTTGTGGACCACACATATTTCTAAGTACCCAGAATAGTATTAAGAAAAATATTTAAGATAAAATATTTTTCTCCTGGGAGAAAGGAGTTTTTTTTTATAATTGAACATACATAAGATTGATTTTTTCTAATTTTGATTTTTTTTTTCTTTAAAGAAACTAAGTTTTTTTTAAAATCAAATCAAAGTTTATTTTATATTTGAAAGTTTTTTAAAAATCAAATATGATTCGTTTTGTAAAGGAACAATAAGTCGAACAAGTATAATTTTGTTAAATAACTGTAATAGTAAACAATAGAAAACAAGCTAGCTTGATTATGTTATGAATTGTATATAAATTTTGAACTGGAAGTGGGCGAGCGTACTAAATGAGTATCCTACAGAGGGGTATCATGGGGGTATTAAATTGGGTCGAACCAATATAATTTTGAATGCGTCCGTGATTGTTGAGACACTAAACATTTGTTCTAGAAGAATCTATAAAAAAATATGTTTTCAAAAACAAAATTTTAAATTGGTGTCAACAAGCTTTTTTCTAGAACGATTCATGGTCTCTATATAAGCAGCGACATTCGCCTCTTCAAAATCAGTTTAAGATTAACATTTGATTAATATAAAGATTATTAAAATAATCAAAGAGAACTCTAGGTTTTTTTAAATTAAATTTCAAATTTTGCCTCAATTCCTAGAACAATGATTTGTATTTTCTAATACATATTTCGACTTCAAGGTAGTCATCATCAGTATGAATTAGCTAATCGTAACTATCTCTGGGGTATGGACTTAGAGATATGTTGCTCGTTGCTAATTTGGTACGTGTCCACCAGCAACAAATAATTGTTCTAGGAATTGGGGCAAAATTTTAAATTTAATAACAATTGATTAGTTCAAAATAAGTTTTAATTTGACATTGGATCAATTAAGATCACAGTTTAAAATTCATTTTTGTTCGAGTTACATCAGTTTAAAAGTAATATTTGTTCAGTCAGAAGTAAAAAGTTGTATTATATTACAAAGAGAAATAGACTCAATTGTGAAATTAAATTAAAATTTGTTTTTCAAACCAAATAAATATCAGGTTTGAATAAAATGAAATGAAGTTTTGTTTTTATTTAATTTTAGCTTTTTCAAGTGGGTGTCGTCCAATTGAGATAAATTTAGTAAACTTTTACTAATATTTTGTGTTTTTTTCTGTGCCGAGTATCAGAATCTGTTGTAGGTACCGCAATATACCGCGACAAGTAGTGAAGTATTGTGCTGAAACAATTTTTCATATCAATTTTGGTGTATGTGATATTGTCCAGAGATAAATCCTGTAACATTCCGAAGTTGTATCCTGTTCAGGTTAAGGGAATCGAAGGACCTCTATACAATCACTTACTACCTCTAGGGTGATTTCAGTGGTAGGCAAGGCTTTTAGAGCAGCTTGACTTCCGAAAGAGAATATAAGTTCTGCCTGAAAGACGGTAGCATATTATCCCAAGTTGAGGCTGATGTTTTCCTTGGGTCTTTCACCGTAAATTTCCGCCACGGTCCCTTCCTTATTTTTGAAGTCGTCTGTATACCAAACGATTCCTGTCTTGAGATAGGATGGCCCTTCCCTATCACAGTAGATTGTAAAGAGAAAAATAGACAAACATTGTTGCAAAATTCGTATCACAGTGGCTAGTCTTGATGATTACAGTCTGTATATACCATTGTCAGTAATGGTTAAAACCTATGGTGCTACTGGGTATTTAATATATACATATAATGTACGGGGTAGGCAAATATGATATTAGTCCAAAGCGACAACAGTTGCATAATTCTCATGTTTACTTATTTAATGAAGTTAAATGATTTCGATATTAAGTCGAACTTCATAAATATAAAAAAAAATATATAATTATACAGTTTGATTTTTTCATACTAAATGGTAATTTGTACTTTTATTTAAATAAAACATTAGAGAGATATTCTACAATATTATTACTAGTGATGTCATAGAAAATCATTTATTTTTTATTAAATTACACGTTCATTCTAAACTGAAATTCAACAATGTTAATTAAATATTATTTCAAGTTTTTCTGCGCAGTTCCGAATAAACTCGGTGGCTTAGGTGAAGAATTTTTTGCAACAAAGTAATTAGTAAATGTCATACTTTATATTTGATAATAAAAATACTTCATACAAATACTTCAGTTTTTTAGCGAATTTCCTCCAAATGCAGCTATTGTTTTTGCACCAATGTTGGAATTTCGTAAAAATTTTTTCAAATGTCCATAGATCCTACCTACGAGTATAAGATGTTAAAAATCACTATCGCTAAAATTTGTACATATGTATATATATATATATATATATATATATGTATATATATATATATGTACTTTTTTAAATGTCTGTGGACAGTCACAGTTTTATTCCGATTGGAATGAAATTTGGTATTTGAGGCGCTTTTGGTATTCTAAAGGTCAAGTTCGTAGATGGGTAAAATCAGACAAGGGGAAAGGGGGGTTTAGAGGGAGGGGAAAACACAAAATTTGGTATATCTCCCTAATATTTGAAAAATCGAAAAATTTATCAGAAACTAAGTTGCAGGTACTAAGTTTCACTGTAATTTTGTTTCTTATTATTTTTTTGTTACACTTTACAATATTTACAAAAATATTTACAATTAAAGATTGAAAGTTAAAATTCTATATATCTCTGTACACATGAGAGTTTGGAAACAATGATAAGGTAATGAATTCTAGCAAACTTGATTTTCTACAACTTTACTCGTTATACAATGTTCGATTGTGCCAATATTAAGAGACATATTTTATATTTCGTGTTTTCTTCTATCTTTATGCCCCCCTTCCCTTTCCCCTTGACGTATGCCATTTATTAATAAAATTGGCCTTGAAAATACTAAAATGAAATCAGATACGATATTTCATTTTGATCAGACTTAAATTGTGACTAGAGATATATATGTATTCTAAGGAAATTCGCTAAGTTGACGCAGCTCCTGCGTAACGATTTTTTTTTTATATAGGAAATCCGAGAAAATTTTCTAGCGTTTAAAAAACTTACTGAACAATGAAGGACGATCTTTGATCATTTCTGCAACTTCGAATTGTTTGGGTAGAGTTGTACATCTAATTTGTTGTAATATGGAGTCCACTTGTTGATAAGTTAAGATAGCTCAGTGGGCAGTTTCCAGGCAGAAGTTCCTTCTCGTCAGTGGTCCATAAAGAGCCTAGCCTGCTTTTGCTCATCCAAGACATTAGTACGGCCATTAAATTCTTCTTCAAAAAAAGTTCGCCTGTACCCCTATTGACCCAAACGAACGCCCTTGATAACCTAAATATTATCGATGAGCACCCAAACAATTCAACACTGTTATGGAAGACAAGTTTCTTTAGTGCATTGAGGCAGTAAAATAATATGTCTTTGTATTTTATTGAATACAAGTCGAATTCAATTTTTATATATGTATAAATATATATATATATATATATATATATATATATATATATAACCCTTGGAAAACCTACAGGAAAACAGGTCGAGATCTTAAGACGGGACTCCAAGCCCGAAACAGATCTCGAAAAAACGTAGATTTATAAATATATATATATATATATATATATATATATATATATATCTATAAATCTACGTTTTTTCGAGATCTGTTTCGGGAATTAACCCTTGGAAAACCTACAGGAAAACAGGTCGAGATCTTAAGACGGGACTCCAAGCCCGAAACAGATCTCGAAAAAACGTAGATATATATATATCTATAAATCTACGTTTTTTCGAGATCTGTTTCGGGCTTGGAGTCCCGTCTTAAGATCTCGACCTGTTTTCCTGTAGGTTTTCCAAGGGTTAATTCCCTTAATCGGACCCCAAAGGTATCCGCTGTTTCTTAAAACCGGGCTGTATGTTTTTTTGTCCGGATTTTCCTCTTAATCGGAGGAATCGGTTTCCCCTCAGCCCTGGGTTTCTCTACTGCTGCTTTTCTCCGGGCTGCACCCGAGAGATTCAACCTTCAGGAATGGATTCTATAGTTTATCACCCAGATTTTCTGCTGGGCTGGATGCGCCTGCAGTTTTTTGTGCCTCGGCGAGGTTAGCTTGTGCAGCCTCAGTTGATTCACTTTTTGAGGGGATTTGAGCCCTAGAGTTATGATTTTTTTTACTTTGTTATACCATTTTTGGTCCCACGAGATATCGGGCCGTGTACTATCCCATCGGCCTCTTTATGGGGAGGGAATTGATACAAGTTCGCCAGTTGCTCCAAGGGGATTGTTTATGACAGCGTTTGACCCTGCTGCCCTAGCCTTCGACTAGTTCTCTAGGCACACTGCCTCGCACCCTAGCTTATGTTTCCCTTCTCTTTTCTCAACCGGTCTTGGGACCGGCTATGGCAGAGTTAGTTAACAGGCCTTCATGTTATTTTATTTGTTGTTACTCGCTGACTGGTGGGTATACAGAATACACGACCATAGGGTAGTCCTAAATAGTCGAATTTTTATGTTAGTATATGATTAGGCTCTCAGTTTCTAGAATGGTTTTTTGAATAGCTTAGGACTTATGTTTCTTGGATATCAAATGAAAGCTTGTACAATTTTGATCCAATAAAAAAGCGGACTTTTCTCAAACAATGTTAAGTTAATTGTGTTGTTTGACAAAAATATCGATTTCTAGTTTGATAAGTATGAAAAACACTATTACTACATTCAAGGTTGTGACAAAAATTGTTCACCAACAATAAAGCCTCGAATACAAATAGTCCAGGAATTGTGAATAATCTTAAATATCTGTATTCTTCCAGGCACGAGTCACTATGCTCAAGATTGAATGGCACTCGAAGGCATCTTTACAAAGAATACTTTTTTCAGATGTAATGATAGTCCCCAAAGTATAATACCATACTTAAGCAGCAAAAGACATTGCTGCTTGACATTGAATATCCCAACTGAAATAACATTGCAACTAGATTCCCAGAAACTTCAATGATTCAGATCGATATATGTACGTGTTGTTTTTATGTCGACCAAGGTGATTAAAACATCGAAGAGAAAACATTTATTGTAAGTTTCCTTTGTCAGATTTGACCAAGTTGTTAAATCCCTTTTGTATTATAAAACGCACTAAAAAGAAATGATTGTATGACCATTTATTGAGGCCATACAGTTACGTTTGTCTTTTGATTTTCAATTTTTTTTTTATAATTGATGATTTTGTTGACAGTTACCATACCAACAACTGATAACAATCCAATCAAGCTATTCTCTGTATGATTATTATGCCAGTCAGTAGGGGATCAAAACAGGAGAGTATGATGCAAAAGGTGATGTGGTACTTTTTATTTTTTTACTTGCATATATGGGTACAAACATGTAAAAAACAAAAATGGTTATACAGGTGACCTCGGAACAACTTTTGGGAGCCAAAATACCTTAGAATTTTCGAACTTTTTTGGTTTTGTGCCTATAACTTCTATATGGTGCATCCTAGTGAAAAAGTCACAGTATAATCAATTAAAGATAGTTGAATTTTGCGTTGAATGAGTACCACAACTTAACAATTCGGTTAATAATAATAATAATAAGTTTATTTGTTTGAAGATTTTTACATCTTGTACAAAGAGGTTTAACTTTTAGCCCAAATGACAAACAAATATTTAAAAAAAATTGGAAACTAGCTGTGAAAATAGAGTATAAATAACAACAATAACAAAATACAGAAATAATAACATTAGTAGAAATAAATAAATGACATTTAAAGCCAAAAGATTTACTCATTTAGTAGAAATGACCTTGTGCACAGAATAGTCTTTACGAAATTGTATATTTTTCTGAGTTGTCCCGTATTATAAGCCATTAGAATTTGTGACAGATTCAAATCTGGGCCAACCATGTTAATTTCTTTCAAAAATTGTCTCCGAACATAGCTGTAGGAAGGACAAAGCAACAGTAGGTGCACCAGATCTTCCTTATGATGTAAGTCACATAAAGTGCAGATCATTTCGCAGTTAATAGTGTACACAATCCTGTTTAAAACAATTCTTAGCACTATTTTACCACAGGTACGCAGCTGAGCCAAAAGACGAATGAATGAGATGGGGCAGTTCAATTTAAGGTAGTCTGCTGTATGATCATTAATTGTGAGCTTATGGTATATAAAGCTGTAGCCCGAGTTATTTGCTTTTTCCATGTTCTTCTTCCGAAGAATATCACTGTATGATGTCAGAAGAGCTTTTATATCCAGGTTTCCGGTAATATTCTCCATCCTGAGGTTTGGGTTAATAAGGGATACTATTTTGCTTAGCTGACAGACCCAGTTGTATTTGTCGTTAGGGCATGGTGAACCTGACGCAAGGTTCTTCATACGATTGTAACATATCTTGGGTAATCTACTGTCGTTCATTTTCAAAATGTTACGCAACCACATCAAACTTAAATAAAGTGCCAAAACAGACAGCGGACGAGTACCAGTTTCAAGACGTACAATATACCCCGGAGTGTTTCTAGGTAATTGGAGTAGCTGTTTAAAAAAGTTCACTTGCACAAATTCTATCTCTTCCAAATATCTTAATGCCCAAATTGGAGCAGAATACAGCAATGTATTAACCACTATAGAATTATACAGCTGAAGTCTAGCCTCCCAAGATACACATTTGGAGCTCGCTAACATGGTCATGACTGATGAGATTGAAGTTCTGGCCTTTTGAATGTTATGCCTTACAGTTTCCGAGAACAAAGAAGACGAAGAGAATGGGATGCCTAAATATAAATAATTGTTTGTTGGGTCAATATTAGCGCTGCCACATTTAAATATATTAGTATTCCGAAGTTTACCACCCCTACGAAAAACCAGTACTTTAGTTTTTTCGTAATTAATTTTAAGTTCGTTCATTTGGGCATATTTATATAAAAGATCTAGCTTTTTATTTACGTCGGTAGGATTGTTTGCCAATATAACTAAGTCATCAGCATAAAGCAACAATAACAGGTCTGAGTAACCGTCAATATTAATACCTATTGCCCCACGGTCTCTTAAAAAGTCTTGGATATCATTAAGGAACATAGAGAACAACCACGGACTTAACGATTCTCCTTGTAGAACTCCTTCAGTAACGTTTATCGCATTACTAACGTTACCGTTACACTTTACTTGAATTGTTGCGTTAACATACATATTTCTGATTATGCGAATGAGTTTTGCACTTACACCACTGTGAAACAATTTAGACCAGAGTAACGAGTGGTTTATTGAATCAAAAGCGCGTTTGAAGTCCACGAAGATTGCGTATACCTTGCGTCCTGGTAAGCGTAATTGTAGCTGAACAACCGAAGTAAGCACAAAGATATTGTCAACACAACTTCGGCCTTTTCTAAATCCTGATTGACATTCGTCCAGAATGTCGCAAGAATCTGCCCAAGAAGTCAGACGATTCAGAATAATGCTCGTAAAAACCTTCAACACTGTATTACATAGAGCAATACCCCGGTAATTTTCAAGATTGTTTTTATCTCCTTTTTTGTGTATCATGGTTAGAAGGATCTTCGACCAATCTTTGGGAACAGTCTCCAGCTGCATAACTCTATTAAACAATAAGTTCAGGTACAAAAGCCAATTATCAGGAAGGTTCTGTAAGAATTCAATAGTTAGACTATCATGCCCGGGAGATTTTCCAGTTTTCATACGTTGCATACAAAATATCAATTCATTCAATGTTACTGGACAATCCAAGAAGGGATGCAATACGCCTGTAAATATACATGAGTTATACTTCGGAATTGATTTCGTATTTGCATAAATGTTAAAATAGAACTCTTCCCAATCATCCAACGCGATTTCATTTTTTGGGAGATTTGTCCTTTTGAAACTGTTTATAGTTTTCCAAAATGTTGCGGTATCTTTTACATTTGACAACTTTTCAACTATAATTCTTTCACGCTCCATCTTTTTTCTATTAATGAGGTCCTTGTATATCTTTTTCTCCTGTGTATAAGCTATAACAGTCTCAGGAAGAAAATTATTTTTTTTACAAATCTTTAGTTTGTTCCTCACATTTGATTTGGCTATTTTGCATTCTTCATCATACCAAGCTTTACGTCTTGCTACGCATTTTGTGCTTATGATTCGATTAGTATATGCTAGGCCCAGATGATCTGCTACACCCCACACAACCTTTAAAAAATTTTCATATGCAACTTAACAATTCGGTTAAGCAGTATTGTCGAAAACTACGATCAAAAAACAACGATTTTTTCCAACTTAGTTAAAAACTGAGATTAGTACTATATATGAGTCTGCATCCTGGAAATGAGTACTCTAAGAGAAATATTGAAATGGTAGCTTTTTAAATGATCACACGTATAAATTTCTGGTTTAATGCTCCCTGTTATAACCCATCATTTAAACGGTACGAGATAGAGTAAATTTTTAAATAAACAAATGTTTATATCATAAAAACAAACACCTTTGTTTGAAACTTTTTTTTATACATAGTGTAAAAACGAGACGCAAATGTGGCGTAAACTTAATATTTACTGGAGAAATATTGCATGTATGAAAAAAAGTTTCAAACAAAATTTGTTTATTTGTAGCGACAAATATTTTGTGTAGCTAATGACTTTCCGTAATTTGCACCGTTCAAAAGATAGATTATACCCCGCGGCACAGATGCATGTAAGAAAAAATTTTATAAGAAATGTTACTCTCAGCTGAATTATGAACCGTTTGGTGAATATTGCATTTACTACAAAACTCTGTTACTAACTCATAGTAACCCTAAGGAGAAGTAAAGTATATAAAGCTGTACGAGTATAAGCGTATATAATATAAGTTTATATGAGAATTCTCTCCGGTCTGTTTTCAAAACATTTATCTCTAATAATATGATCTGAATATTTGATTTTTGTTACCTTGTTATGAGGTTATCCTTCGGTTCTCCATCTGATAGGTATATTGATAGAAACTTGTATATAGTTAATTTCATTTTTGAACTACCGTATCAAATTACACACTTAGTGAGTGCTATATATCTAAAATGAATTAACAAACAATTTGTTTCAATCCTCTTGTCTACATAATTCAATAATTTTCGTAAACTTTTCAGAAAACTTTTAAACCACCATACTGCTCCAACAAAAACGTTAAAGAGGTGCCAAAATTAACGTTTTCGATTAAATATTTTGTATTTCTACGTATCTAAAACTAATTTTAGACTTTCATCGTCATTTGACATCCACGTATAGATTACAAAGTCCGTAGTATAAACGTGTTCGAAGTCCAAAATCAATGATAAATTTTTACCGGATTTCCCGATGCAAATCCAGTTCATGTGTATCACATCAGTTCGTATCACAAAAAGTGTGATTGACTATAATTGTTGGCCCTTTACAAATTTTCTCGAAAATGAGTATATCGATTGCATTACATTTGACGAGGAGGAAAATTCCAAAAAATTAAACAAGTTTCAGTAAATTTTACTTAAATATTTGATTAAGGATCTTAAATATTTGATCCATATGAGCGCAATTTCTAGATAATATTATTACAAATTTTAAAAAAATTCGTTACGCAGGAGCTACGTCAACTTTTTTAGAATTCAATCAATTTTCTTAGAATACATAAATATCTCTAGTCACAATTTAAGTCTGATCAAAATGATATGTCGTATCTGATATCATTTTAGTATTTTCAAGTCCAATTTTATAAGTGGCATACGTCAAGGAGAAAGGGGGCATAAAGATAGAAGATAACACAAAATATAAAATATCTCTATTAATATTGGAACAATCGAAAAATGTATAACAAGTAAAGTTGTAGAAAATCAAGTTTGCTATAATTCATTACCTTATCATTGTTTCCAAACTCTAATGTGTACAGAGATATTTAGATTTTTAACTTTCAATCTTTAATTGTAAATATTTCGGTAAATATTAGTGTAACAGAAAAATGACAAGAAACAAAATTACAGTAAAACTAAGTACCTACAATTTAACTTTTGAAAAATTTTTCGATTTTTCAAATATTAAGGAAGATATACCAAATTTGGTGTTTCCCCCTCCCTTTGAACCCCACTTTTCCCTTGTCCGATTTTACCCATTTACAAACTTGACCTTTAAAATAACAAGAGCGTCTCAAATACCAAATTTCATTCCAATCGGAATAAAACTGTGACCGCTAGAGAGTCCACAGATACATAAAAGTACATATATACAGGGTAAGTCGAAGCTGGTGGATAATAGCACACACCTCCACTTCCTTACACAATTCTCCCTTTCTTCAACATCATCCAATAGGATACAATACATTATAATAAAACGAAGACCACCCAAAGACATGGTATAAGCCACAACTAAAGCACTCAAAATAATGTGCGCACAAAAATATAGCCGGTTCAAAACATTTAGTTTGAAAGATTAGGGAAACATAATACTTGTTAAATAGTTGTTTATATAACACTTCTTAAAAACAATAATAGATTTTTATTACAAATTTTATGATTCCCCAATACTCCAGGGACGAATCTAGAAATTTTCACTGGGGGCGCATATATACAAATATGATTAGTTGTAGCTTAAGGAACAAAGTTAAATTTTATAACAGTTAAAGGAATAAAATAATATTATGGTACAACAAATTAATTATATACTTTATTTTTATAATCAAATCAAAGTCAGGTTTTCGTTGTTATTCTTTAGAAAATGTATCAAATATATTTTTATTGTTATTTTCATTCTCAATATTTATATAGTGGCAATCGGCTTTTGACTATTTTTAGCAAAATATTTGTATAAATATATACAAATATGATATATTATATATGGTAAGTTGCAGCTTAAGGAACAAAGTTAAATTTTATAACAATTAAAGGAATAAAATAACATAATTGTAGTATCCATTTTGGTTGAGGTTTGTCAGTAAGCTATTCACTGTCAGGCTCCACAGGAGTGGGGATAAGACACCACCCTGCGGACATCCCTTTGTGGCTCTCACATTTTAGCGATAATGATTTAATGATCTAATAGGTAGGATCGATGGACATTTGACAAAATTTTTACGAAATTCCAACATTGGCGCAAAAACAATAGCTGCATGTCTTTTGGAGAAAATTCGCTAATAATATAATTTAAAAGAGATCTAAAACATTCAAATGTTTCTGAAAAGTAGTTTTTATATTAAAAATTATTTTATTCTGTCAAATTAACACATGATGGATAGGGAATCACTATAATGATTGCAGTTTTGTTTTATTTTAAAAGATGAAAAATCAAAGATGGAAATTTTAAAATCTGATTATTATTTTATTCACCTCTGTAAAGCTAGCAGAGCAAAGTCCCGAAAATGAATTTACTACGTACCAAAATTAACTTGTTTTTAGGTGCTAATTATATGATGTTTCGGCGGCAATTGAAAATTCAAAGTGCTCGGCTGGCTTATCATCAAGAAAGCAAAGCATCGGTTATTTTTGCAATACTCGTATTTGATCTAACATAATATTTCTATGCTTTTTATGTGCAAATCTATTTTATTTTCCAAAAAATAAACCTCGAAGATCCAAACTGACCTTAAAAATGAGCATAAGTCATCTGTATTTCTATACTCTCAGAATATCACAAACTTAAACCGTTAAAACGTAAATTTTTGGAAAACCACCCCTCTACGCCCCAAGCTACCCTCTGATACGAACATGGACTATGAACCCTATTTTAAACATTAAATAAAAAGTATTAACAATAGAGGTCAAGTTCCAGGATTCAACATATTTTCTTTGGAATCTTTAATTGTTTATAACTTTTGCAATTGTTTACGGGTTTGAAATTTTTGTATAGCTATCACACGTATTTTAATTCGCAGTAGCAAGAATTAACACGTTTTTTAACTTATTGACTAGACTAGTAATGTATATCATAGAGTACCCCGTATACATTATCATTTTTAATTGAACATTTTAAAACTAACTGAAGCGCCGTGTTGCGATATGCGTGGAAACTAAACATATGACGATAATACAGTTATCTATATATAATGTTTGTTAGTAGCTGTATACAGCGTTGCCATATATTTTCATGAAAAAAAACCGACAGTAGTCAACTTAAGAATGCTCCAGCATGAAACCACTTACAAATACTACAAATAACGTTTTCTAATAAATCCAGAGATTTAGAAATTTTTGACCGTTTAAAACGCGAGATAATTAATAGCAAAGTAATCATTCTCTCTCACTCTCTCTAATTAGAAGCATGTAAAACTTCATACTCGCCCGACTATTATCTGTTGTATTTAAAAAATACACGAAATAATTTTTTTTTTAAATAGAATAGTAAAGATAAATATTTATTAAATAATTTTTTTAACAAGTAATGTAACAACTAACTGAGATAATTGTTTGAATACCCAGTATATAGTACACAAATACACAAAAGTCGTTAATTTTAAAAAGAGGAAGATTTTTTGTTATTAAATTTTTGTTATGTCTCTTACGGTTTCAAAGATAGGCAGTTCTGCCCATTTTGCACATCATATTTCCACACATCTCGCAAACCAAGCTTAACTCCATTTCTAAATATTACAATTTTGGTTTTAGATTTATTCACTACCAACATATTGTTCCGGCAATATACTTGCAGCTGGTTGGTTGCTCTCTGTAACCCAATCCCTGTTTGTGATATTAGTAACCATATCATCTGCGTATAAAAGTATACTAACATCTTTACCGTTCACAGAGGCCGAGTGAACGGTAATAAAAATACGGATGTTGTTTTGACTTATACAGTGTTGATGATATTACGTAAATCGAACTAAAATTGAACAAAGCATTCTCAAACTGAAACATTAAGCTTTTAAGAGGAAAAAGGTTATCAAATTATTTATTCTGATTGATATAAATAATAAACAATCAAAACTATATGTATTTACATGTTTATTTATTTTATATAAAAATAATACCAAACCAACATTTGTATTATTCGTGTTAAAAGAAAAAGAAATTTCCTGAGAAAACATCCAGTCATTAAAGAATTCCATAAACCATAGAAAAAATGAATATATTACATAAGCAGGAATAATCAATTATTGGCAATTAAAAAAAATAACCGTTTTGTTTTCAAATGTTTTTTATCGTAAAGGTGTACGATACTGGACGAAGTCACTCTTACTAAACTTAAAAAAACCGTTCAATTATTTAAATAAATGTATATAATTATTTTGACATTCTTCTTTATTTTAATTAAATATAATTAACTTTTACAGTCAATTATTGATAACTAATGAATGGCATTATGAGAAACTTTTCAACTCACCATAAATATATGATGAAAAAGTAATAATGCCTTTATTTCAAATGGATAGTTACATACCTTAAGGTTGTTCGATACATTCATATATGTAGGAATACAACTTTGGTGATTTTGAGTTACTGATGACTCAAGTAACATATTGGAATAACGTAAATTGGGAATTATTTATTAGGTACGGTATATTTGGCACACGCTGAATAATATTAAACAACCTTTAAATATTTACTTTATAAATGTATTGCTCATCACCATGGAGAATGGAGCAATGGAGCATGTAATAGTGATGTTGAAAGTGGTGCAGCATGTAGAGTTGTTAGGGGTGCATGTAACAAAGGTGCTGAATGTAGTAATGGCGCAGCATGGATTGCTGTTGCTAATGGTAGCGGTGCATGAATTAGTGGTGCTGCATGAACAATAGTTGGTGTATGTCGAATTGAAACACTCGAATATGATGTTGCAACTTTAGCTATTGGTGCATGGAGAACGGGTGCATGAAGAATCGGTGCATGAAGAATGGGTGCCGGAAGAATGGGTGCAGCAATTGGTGCATGAATTAATGGGGCATGTAACACAGATGCACCAAATAATCCACGTTTTGTTTTTGGTGTCTGTTTGATTGGGTCAGCTACTTGCTGTTGAGTATATCGTATTTCTTTTGTTTCATTTTCATTTTGAAGTGGTAGACTTGCACATGTTGTAAATGCTACAGCAAAACTCACAAATAAAATCTGAAATAAAAAATATTTAAATGAATATCTTACTTATTTGTCATCAAGGCAATAAACCGACCAAAACCGAGTACCAATACAGCAAAAGTAAGTAAGTACAGTAAGCAGTCAATAAACTAAGGGTTAGTTCGTTTTTGACCCTTACACGCTTTCTGCGCTATCAAGCGTTGCTTTTAGTGTTTGTCTTGACGCTGTGTATATTAACATATGGTTGAGTTCCGCGATAGACAACATGCTCACAGATGCTTTTTCTATCGAGGTGAGGCAGCAAAAGCGTCAGCGCTAAGTCGTACTGCGTACGGCACCAGACAAACAAAATGTAATATTTTGTATTATTGACTTTTAACCGAAAATCAAATTAACCTGCATTTCGATCCAGATTTTTTGGCGCCTACTCAAAATTATTTAGATATTTACATAAGTGTAGGACTTAGACTAAAAAGTTTACTTTTTTATTTTTTCCTTTCGTTTTTCAAAGGTTTAATTTTTTGTTACAAAGTTATTATTTTTTGCTTTTCAGTTACATTCTTCTTTCGTCGGTTATATTTTTATCAAAAAGCTTTTTTTAGTTTTAAAAACCTAGGAGATCGGGTATCGGTCATTCTAGCAAATTTAGAGTCATATCATAAAGACCACTGAACCAAAAATTATAAACATATTTTTAGAATCGTTAGAGGTAGTAGTTCTTTCAAATGATACTTTACACGATATCGTAATTAAGTTTTTTTTCTTTGGACAAATTGTATGTGCGCATCATCAAGACCTAATATTATGTCAAAGTTCAAATTTTTCCGTTACAAACTTTTCGAAAAAGATCACAGGACATTCGGGTTGGTAAAAAAAAATTAGTTTAACAAATTTGAGACCAGATTTTCGTAAAGTCAAATCTTTATTTTCTTCAGGGGCATGTTCCAAACGTAAATATCCAAAAAAATCCAATGGGAAAATTTGTATACGAATGCGAGGTTATCTCATTGTCTATGTGTAGAGTTTCTTGGACAACTCAAATCGGACTACTTTTGTTGATTAATTGTTTTTACAATTGTTAAGCTGTAGAAGTACGTTCGTTCAGTATTAAGACTTCAAACTTGAATCTATTTTTTGTATTGGAATAAAAAACAGTCTTTACAATTAAAAAAATTCATTACGCAGGAGCTGCGTCAACTTAGCGAATTTCCTTAGAATACATAAATCACTCTCTAGCGGTCATAATTTTAGTGTGATCAAAATGAAATATAATATCTGATATGACTCTAGTATTTGCAAAAATTAAATTTATTAATAGCCCAAAAAAAAAACGGTATAACGATTGTAGTTTATAGATACTATGGAAACGACAATCAAAATTTTTTACAATTAATATATTTTATGCATTCGTGTCAAACAAACACAAAATATTAAATATCTCTCTTAGTATTAGAATAATCGTAAAATGTATAAGAAGTAAAGTTGTAGAAAATAAAATTTTCTACAATTCATAACTTGATCATTTTTCTCAAACTCTTATTTGAATAGAGATATTTAGAATTTTAACTTTCAATCTTTAATTGTAAATATTTCTGTAAATATTAGTGTAACAGAAAAATGATAAGAAACAAAATTACAGTAAAACTTAGTACCTACAACTTAACTCCTGATAAATTTTTCGATTTTTCAAATATTAAGGGAAATAGTCAAATTTTGTGTTTTCCCCTCCCTCTAAACCCCCTTTCCCCTCGCCCGGTTTTACCCATTAACGAACTTGACCTTTAGAATACCAAAAGCGACTTAAATACCTAATTTCATTTCAATCAGAACATATACATATATATATATATATATATATATATATAAATTTTAGCGATAGCGATTTTTAACATCTAATAGGTAGGATTGTATTGGTGCAAAAACAATAGCTGCATTTCCTTTGGAGGAAAATCGCTAAAAACTTATTTTATTTAATTTAAACTTAATTAACTTTTTAATATCCGCGTTTCATTTGTTTAAACTTTTACTTTTCGTTATTGTGAAAAATTTTATCAAAATTAGTTTAGTATATGTTGTTAGGTATGTCGTAATAAAGGATGTCGTTTATATACGATTTTTGTAATGATTTCTTCTATACTATAAAAATACATTGTCGTTATATCGGATGTATCCAATAAAACGACATAGCTATAACTAACGTTTTTGTACTCTGAATATCTCTACTTTTATAAAACGATAATTGTTTGTTTGTATGAGCACCACGCAAAAACTACTCGATCGATTTTGATGAAACGATTTTGATGAAGTCGGAGATAGAACAATAAAACTCGACCAAAGCCGCGTGTATAAGATATAGTTTATAAAATATGTAACTGTAATAAGTTTAGTCTCGATTCTGTAACGTTTGAAAATTGTGATTAAAGAAAAAAAGCTTTTGTTAAAAGTATCCATAAAATCAACTAATTAGTCATTATGTCCTTCCGTCCGTCTGCCCGGGACCACGATAACTCAAATAAGAAAAGAGAATACGAGTTGAAATTTTGTTTGTATATTCTAGAGCTAAAAAGTGACTTCAAGTTCTTGAATGGTGTTCCCACTGGAAAACAACTAAACAACTTTTGTTTGAAATAAACTGAATGATTTTACCCTTATAATATACCGCTTTTATAGCTACTTTTTACTTTTACTCGTTTGTCCATGTGAAAAAATAAAATAAGCAGTTCACACACTGATAATAAACACAGAATATACGGGGTATTTAAGCAATTAACTCAGTTAATTATTAGTTTCGATAATAATTAAGATCTCACATAGTATATAAAATATTAGCTAATATCAATTTGATCTAAAACACACCGAAACTAGATATTCTTTTAGGATTACGCAACGTAGAAACTTGAACACCTGACAAATACGTAAAAGAAAATTAAAAATATTTTCTAAATTGATATAATAATTAAAAAAGATAAGACTTTGTTAGCGAAAAGAATTTTTAATATCGATTTGTTATAATTTATTAATTTATGTAACGAGACGAGTATATAGAAATGTATGCAATTTGGGCATTATTTTATTTATTTTACGCAAACATTAAATACTAAATTATATTAATTATATATATATATATATATATATATATATATATATATATATATATATATATATATATATAAAATTATATATAATTATATATATATAGATATATATTTATATATATATATATATATATATATATATATATATATATATATATATATATATATATATATATATATTAGCCGTTCGCCGAAATTTCGCAAAGCCTTTTGTCCCAAGTATTCGCTTTGTTAAGAAAATATTGAAAAAGTGTATTATATATACAGACTGTGTTGGAATGCTTTTCCAATAGAGAATCAATGTTAAATATTAGTTATTACTGGCAGGCCGTGTGGTTACTGTGCGGAGTCAGTCAGTACACAATCTACAGTATCAAAAGTGGTGATTTAAAACTTAATCAGTATGCTATGCTCGAGACGGAACAAAATTGATAGCTTTGTTGTTCTGATAACGTGTCAATATGCTGTTACAGTTATTTAACATATATTTTAAAAAAATCGCATATAAGTTTGTTATTACGCCAGTCAAAATCAACACAAAAACCATTAGGGCTATGTATATCCAAGTTTGCAACTCTCAAAAAGTTGTGGAAAAATTTTTACACGCGAAAAACCGCGAAATTTTTGGACCTTTTTCAGATTCTGCTATATATCTCCTAATCTATGCACTTTTCTTCGAAAGCTAATCTATACGTTTTTTAAGAGCATTAAATTTGTGACAAATTAAGCTCAATCGGAACTCTGTAGGTCAATTCGTTACCGAATTACGGCAGTTTGAAAATAAGCCAGTTTTTCCAAAAATTGAAAATTTTAGTTTTAGACCTTCTTTGGACCGAAATTGCGTCGAAACCATTGGTCCTGCAAGTCCTGTGACAAATTAAGCCCAACGGGAGCTCCATAGGTCAATTGGTTTTTCGCGTGTAAAAATTTTTCCACAACCTTTTTGAGAGTTGCAAACTTGGATATACATAGCCCTAATGAGTCCAAACAACATACTAAAAAATCAGAGATATATATATATATTTATATATATATATATACATGTATGGTGGGTCGGGAGTAACGGAACAAACTCCAGGAGTGTATTATACACGGAAAATAATATAAAACACACAACGTATACGCCGGTCAAAATCAACAATAAATTCGCAAAACATGATGTATATCCAAGTTTGCAACTCTCAAAAAGGTTGTGGAAAAATTTTTACACGCGAAAAACCAATTGACCTATGGAGCTACCGTTGGGCTTAATTTGTCACAGGACTTGCAGGACCAATGGTTTCGACGCAATTTCGGTCCAAAGAAGGTCTAAAACTAAAATTTTCAATTTTTGGAAAAACTGGCTTATTTTCAAACTGCCGTAATTCGGTAACGAATTGACCTCCTGGAGTTTGTTCCGTTACTCCCGACCCACCATATATATATATATATATATATATATAAATATATATATATATATATAAATATATATATATATATATATATATAAATATATATATATATCTATATGTATCTATATGGTGTGTATATATAAATATATATATATATATATATATATATATATATATATATATATATATATATATATATATATATATATAGCGTGCCTACTTAAGTTGGCTCCATATGGAAAACTTTTTTATTATAAGATTTACGGAAAATAGTTATTCTTTATTAAAATCTCTGCTTTAGAAAATATTAACATTCAGCTATTAACTTTTGACATCGAATGTACAGGATGTCGACAAATTGAAAAAGTTCGATAGGAATGTTTTGACCAGTTCAATTTTAAATAAGGGTCGCTCTGCTATTTTTTACTACCAATTCTTATATAACATATCAATCGACCAGTAATTATTATTTTTACTTAAATACAAAAATGATTTTTTCTAGTTTTCGTCTCGCGGCATCACTGGAGCCAACGTTGAATTGTCAATGCTCGGTTTACCTAACGTATGTACATGTGAATCATATAATACTCTAAGATTGGTACACACTTTAGTTTTGATTTATGTATATATATATATGTATATATATATATATATATATATATATATATATATATTTATATTATATATATATATACATATATATACATATATGTATATATATGTATATATATGTATATATATATATATATATATATATATATATATATATATATATATATGTATATATATATATATATGTAAAAAAAACAATTGCTTAAATACTCAGTATATACAAAATTTAAAATCTGAAGCATATATATATATATGTATATATATATATATATATATATATATATATATATATATATATATATATATATATATATACATATATATATGTATATATATATATATATATATATATAATATATATATACATATATATATATATATATATATATATATATATATATATATATACATATATATATGTATATATATATATATATATATATATATATATATATATATTTTTATATATACATATATATATATGCTTCAGATTTTAAATTTTGTATATACTGAGTATTTAAGCAATTGTTTTTTTTCACTGGTTTTTAATTCAATTAAATAAAATGTATTTTAATAACATATTTGTTACAAGTGTAAATATAAAAAATTTAATTTCCATGAATCTGTTTTTTTTTTTATTCTAAATCGTTTTTATTCTTTCAAATCATTGATAAAAGGTTTTTATATTTTGAGTAAACATAATTACGTGATTACACTTTGATTGTACAAATATCAAAGATTCAACGTTCCACCAATATCAAGTCTCACGCATGAATATTTTAAGTGTAAGTGCCCACATTACAAACATACACATTTTTAACGTTTAAAAAAAATGAAAGAAAAAAAATTTATTGATTCTACGAAATTTTCTGTAATACTCTAACAAATTAATAGTTATTACGTGGATAGTTAAATAGAAAATAATAAGTAATTTCACTTACGAAGATTTTCTTCATGTCAGTAGTAACAAACAAAGAGCTTAATATTTTAAAAAAATTAATAATAATAATGAACGATCTATGTTACAATATGATTTAATTATCTATATTCTCATCTATTTATATATAAAAATCAACTGCAACAGTAATTCTGGTTTATTTATGTTGGGATAACAACTAAACTAGTTTTTTTTCCTGTAAACAATCTACAATAAGAAAACTTATAGGTATAATACAGTCTTATCTGTCGATAGTTATATGCATTATATATCGCATTGGTCGTAAAAAGATTTTCAATCTACAGGTAATTATATAAAAAATTTTATATTTGTACAATCATTTCCCTTTAATCCGACATAAAAGCCGTAGTTTAAATATCAAACTTAAAATAGTAATCGAATGAGAATTTTATGGGCACAGATCCATAATCCAGTACGGTTTATTATGACCTACTTTTTATCTCAATAATCAAAACTATGGTCGCCATCTTCGTAACGATTTAAGGGAAATGATTGTACTTCAATACCAGTGCAAAGTTTAAATTAGGAAATTAATTTTTGCTTTACACTTCACGGTGGCGACATTTGCAAGATTAGTTATTATAACTATACGAATATTAATATTACAAATATTTCTGTAAAAATATTTCTGTATTTGAATCTTTCGATTATTACAGGAGTTGGTACCAATACAAACTTATACAGAGATTATATTAAATAATGTATAACAGAAACAAATTTTCGACAATAAACGGAATTCAATAATAATAATACTCGGGTTAATTTAAAAATTAAACAATAAATTCTGACTAACAAATACTACACATTTGAAGGAGTAAATTTAAATCGGAAATCACAAACAAATGGAAATAAAAGTAAGATATTTAAGGTACATTATAGAAAAACATCTGGATAGCAAATAGACTTATTCTATACATCATTCTTAGATTTTTAATGTAAAAATGTACTAATCACAAAATAGCAAATCATTTTTGGTAGAAATTATTTTTTTGGGTGTAGTCTTAGTTAACATATCAATCAGTATTAATTATCAGTAAAAAAAATGTTTTTTTTTTATTGTATTTTTTATTGTATTGTAAAATCTTCAATTGTAAAAACGATACGAGACGAGATGATAGACAACTTTTACTAATCAATACAATATAAGAGACATGCAACTCGCGCGGCATCATTAATTATATATATAGTATACATGCATTATACATATCTAAATATTTCAGAAATGATTGATAGAAAATTGATCTTCTTAAGAAAGGGAAACGAAAATAAAACAAGTGAAAATAAGAGCTAACTAAGTTAATTGCTTAAATACCCTGTATATACTAAGTTTAATGCGTAAGCTGTTTATTTTACTTATTATGTTTATTTTACATTCACAAGTGTAAATAAAAAGATGGTATAAAATAAAATACATAAAGTAGGTGTAGGGTTCGTTGTTGAACAGTGAATCAACCTTTTTTCTAAGACATATAACTTGCCAGAAAGTAAAGCTAAGAATTTCGTTTTGGTGTCATCGTTTAGGTAATTTCATAAGGTTTCTTAGTTTCAGGTTATAGAAAGCCAGAGGAACAAACTAAGATCATAAAGGAGGTTTTTTTAAAAATGTAATTTGGCTCACTGTGTACCATGGGTAGTTTACACTGAACCACCCATATTTCAACAGTGAACCATAATTTCATTACCAGTAAAAAATGCTTATTTGTTAAAAAGAAACCACGCAATATTTGATAATCATCTTTTATTTTTGCCATACAAAATACAAATTCAAACAAGTAATGTAACAACTAACTGAATTCATTGTTTGAATACCCAGTATATACAGAGTTGTATATCAATGTTTGAATTGTTAATATTTCTGCCTATTCAATGTTTATAAAATATGAATTATTTGTAAATGTTTGTTGTGTCACAACTTATAAAAAATATCTCATAACTTTAAAAATGGGCACATTTTTCGCTTTCCGAGGAACTTTGAGCACAAATTATGATAAAACTAAGTTAATGAAAAAAATTTTTAAACAAAAGTTGTTTATTTTAAAGAGAAGATTTTTTATTTACAAATTTTTTTTCTACCTCTTACGGTTTCAAACATATAAAGTTTCCCCCGTCAGGGGGGAAACACGTGCCGATTTTCTCCATTAACGAACTTGGCCTTACTTTTTGCTCTAAAACACACACACGAATTTTCAGCGCGTTATCTCTTTTCGTTCTTAAGTTATCGTGTTCACAGGCGGACGGACATGCGGAAATGGCCGAATTAGACCATTTTATAAATACCTTTGTGAAGCATTTTTGCCAAGGATTAATATTACAAAGTCGAGACTAAACTTAATATACCTTATATATTTACATATACTGGGTACAAAATTGTTTCTTCTACCAAAAAAAACATATCAATCTTCCTAAACATATCAATTATTCTTCAATTAAAAATTAAGATATTTTTATAGTTTGGTTCTCAGTGGTTACTTAGGTAATAAGGCAAAACCTCTTTAGATAATTATCTCGACATCCTTTTCGATGGTATAATAAACAGAGAAACTGGTAAACTAACTGGTTAAAGAACCGCGAAAAAAAAGAAGTAAAGATAAGTTCACGTTGAAGGAATATTTAATTAGACGTTTTGTACCTGACACACAAGGAGGAGGGAGAATCATTTTAATGTCACTCAGTTTCACATTTGCCATACCAGGTTCTGAAGGAAACATAAACGTTTTATTAAGACGATCTTTTAATTTTAGGTACGAAACGCAACATTCATCATCATTTTCTGTTTCCAGCATCTACGCAATGCAATAACAACCCGTCTTTTAGATTGCAGCAATACAATGACATATTCGTCAATCATTGGCTTACGCTGTAAATCAGGAAAATCTTCATCTATAATTTCATATCCTTGGTCATCTTCCGATTCTAGATTCACTTTCAAGGAGTATTGTTCCTTTTATTTATTGTTCCTTTTATTTGGTGTTTTTCTAATTTTACTTGTCGGTGTAAGCATTTCATTTCCACAATCTTGTAGAAATTTTCTTTTATGCAGACATTTTCTATTTAAGGCAGCAATACGTTTTTCAACTATTCTGTCCTTTTCTGGCGTGTCCGTTGCAATCATGCTTTTTCCCAATTTTTTACCTTTCCAAGGAACGAGGGTTTGTTGGAACGAGTGATGATTTGCTCCGACTTTGTTTGATGATTTTGATCTTTGCATGATTCATCTGGTTTCTTTGGCGGTGTCACGTTTTGGTCGTAACTATAATGTTCATCTGATAGTATAGATGGACTTTCTCAATCAGGGGTAACAACGGGATCATAACTTGAAGGACGTGTCTCTAGAGAATTCGAATCCTGGAGCTGTTGATTATTGCTTCTATTCATGTCGATAATTTCAGAAGCTTGAGCATCAGGCAATTTTTGTGACACCACAGGAACGGGACGGTCTGTCACGCTACTTGCATGGAGTCTTTATCGGAGAGTATATCCTTATTATAGGGAAAATTCCACATTTTGCGAAAGCCAGCGATATATTTAGTAGAGTCATAGTTCTAGGCATGACTAATGAATCTTGCTATCTTGTAGATTGTTACAGGTTTCACTGGATTCTGTAGCATCCATGACTCAAGTGTGGAATAATAATAGGTCTTTAAACGGCCCATCAAACCCACATCTAAGGTTTGCAGTTTGTGAGTAGTGTCAGGATAAAACGTAAGAACCACAACACCAGTTTGTTTAGCTAAATCTAGAGCATAGTGATTCATGATTATCCATTATTAGCAGAGATGGATTTTCTGGTGTGATGCTTGAACACTCAATGAAATGTTTCATTACCTCCACGAATAAGTCACTAGTCATCCAACCTGAAGGACTCGCGAGTCCTAAACTACCTGGAGGTGCATCATCAAGTTTTTAAAGTTTATCCGAGGAAATATTATAGCAGGTGGCAGGGCGTGGCCTTTATCACTAACCATACAGCATGTAGTGACAAGGTTGCCCTTTTCTCCACTTGTCGTTTTACCCACTTTAGCTCCTGCTGGGGCCACAACTTTTTGAGGTTTCTGGACGGTGATTGTACCGGTTTCGTCACGGTTAAATATTTGATTCCATCCGCGAATCCATGCTACCGTTTCCGCAACTATTCCAAATTATTTAAAAAAATTGCCAAAGTTTCACGGTTAAATAAGGTAGCTCATGCGAGACTTACAGCTTCTGGTTTCTTCACCGAAACATCAGGATGTATTTTTTTCCCGTGAGCTTGGCATTTAATGCCATTAACCTTTGACATTTCGTATGCCACCTTCCTACATTCTTTGACGGTCAAACCATAGAACATTACTGTACAGTCCTTGTAGTATTTTAATAATATTTGTTCATGTTCTTGAGTAAACACTTTATTAATATCATACCTAGGTACAAGTGATATATTATCAATATGTTTACGTTTGTTTTTCACCTAACGGCGCAATGTAGGGTACCGAATTTTACAGGTTTTTCCGCCGTCCTAATGGAGTTACCATTTTCTATCATTCGTAAAGCTGACATCATATTATTTTTTGGTCTTGGCATCCTAAAACAAACAAAAATATTAGTGATTTTCATCATTACACTATCAAAGAACAGTGAACCGGTTCACTGTGTACTATGCGCACCTGATTCACTGTTCAATACACACACTATTCAACTGAATAATATAAAAATATATAATAATATAAAAAAATGGTATACGTTTAACGCAATATGCTCATAAAACGACTAAAACTACAACAATTTTGACACCATACAGCTTTGGTCTTATAATAAATAATAAATTTACAAAAGCGGGAGAGAGAAACGGTACCCACGAGGCAAGTTTTAACACGATCGTCAAATTGCCAGCGTCGCTGACTCTAAATATATGCGTTTATAGTCAAGAGTAATTACATATCTTTTGAGCTGAAGTTGTGGCAAAACTTTCATTCAAAATTATTTATTTTTAAAATAGGGAAAACTTTTTTATATATTTGACAATTTAAAGAGCAGAGATATAGAAATACGATTCCGAAGAGTATGCATTTAAATAAAACAATCGAAATTCAGCTTTTGAGATTACCATTATGGCCCAGAGTAAAATCCAATAGAACATCTCTGGAATAGACTCGACACGCGTGAAGATGAACCCTCCTGAAAACTTACAGACATAAACATTTTTTTTTAAATTAATGTAAATTTTTTTTTTTCATAAATTTTTTTAAAAAATTATATGTTATATATATTTTTTTTAATTCTACCTCCATATCAACAGACTAAACCAGAGGTGGGCAAGAGTTGACTCGGCCAAGCTCTGAGTGAGAGGTAGGGAAGAGAGATAGAGTGAATACAGGGTAACCTACCAATTATTAATATTTTCTTTTTTTAATTAAAACATTTTCTGAAAAAATATAATAATACCAAATCTTTTTTATGGTCACTATTATACAAAGTAAATAATACATACAATCATTCAATACATACTCTGGAATTTTGGGCTGGTAATTAGGGTCATTAAATGTACCTTTTTAGTATATATCATATTTGTGTATGAATAAAATAAAAATATATAAAAAATATATATAAATCTTTTGAACCTTTAAGTTTACCGCTGGACCATTGTAATAAAAGAGGGAAATTTTTGCAAAGGATAATTTAAATAGAATTATAGTTTTGGAAATTCCAAATAATTTGTCTAAATATTTTACTCTTCATATCCGAGAACTAATAAAGAATTATATACCTGATTTAATTATTTTTTCTTCGTATGGAGTATGCTCAGTATAGTGTCATGGGAATTTGATGAATTAAGTTAAATTTTACATAAAGTGGGAATTTGAGTTCTTCGAGTTAGTCTACTTTGAATTGAAAAAGTGAAAAGTACTATTTGTAGTAGTGGAAATTATTTTTCGCATAATTTGTTTTTCAAAAAAAATAAAAGTAATAAATTATTGAATAAATTATTGGGCAATAATCGGTAGGGACAACCTGTATTGAAACATCGTTCCGTCTTGCTTGAAAATATACCTTCTTTACTTACTCTCACCCAGCTTATGGAGAGCCCGTAAGGCTCAGACGAGCTGTCTGCGCCCACCTCTGGACTAAACAAACTAAAATGTTTAAAAAATTTCACAGGTAATAATTTAAATGAATCTTTGTGTGGCACTTTTATGCGGAGCAGTGTATATGTAGGGTAATAAATAAATTGTCAAAAAACTTTTTTTGAAATGGGTACCGATGTACTTCCCACAATATACTCAAAACCATTGACTGTAGTCTATGATAGGGACATGCGTGGGTAGAAGGAGAACCACCCTATTTCAAGACAGGAATCGTTTGGTATACAGACTATTTCAACTGAAGAAGAAATCGGGGCCAGAATTTACGGTGAAAGGCCCATGGCACGCATTAGCCTCTACGAGGGAAAACATGTAAGACATAATTATACTGGCTTGTGTCTGGGAGAACCTACATAGAAATTATATAAACTAAAACGTATTCATTCTCTCAGGCAGTCAAGCTGCGCTAAAATCTTATCTAGGGGAACTACTGGAGCTAGCAAAACGGAACAACGTTAAATTGCTGTAGATATCAGCTCAGAGTGGTTTCGAAGGAAACGAAAAAGCAAATCTTAAAATCAAAAACCTTAGCAAAGAGAGGTGTTGGAATGCCTTTCATAGACCCAGAACATATTTTAGGTATTCCAAAAATATCAAGCAAACAAGTGATCAACGAGGGTAGACGTTAAGCACCATGATCAATAGGATAATATACAGCAACAAGAACTAGAGAAAATCCGAGAGGATGCCCCTCGATGCACTCAGTAGAGTAGAGTAGAATAGAGTAGTAGTTACTTTTCATAACCCAACATTTATCTACCTATCTATATACAGAGCATATTTATGCAGATAAACATTTAAAAAAATTATTTAGATTGAAAACTTTTTTACTAATTATAAAATTATAAAACTTATATAGTCATACTAGATGATACATATGATCCAATCAATAGTCGTTACACACCCATTACTTAATAGTGACCATTATTAAGTAATTCAATTTATATTGATACATTTATTATATATTAAACTCACGGGATACTTACGATTTTAAACAACATTGTATGAATATTTTCATTGAAATTCAGTCACTGTTCAACGTTGTTGTTGATATTTATGTAAACATATTTCAGGTTTTTCAATTAGATTTCATACTTAGTGGGCGTTGGTAAAATTTTTTTCAATCGTTAATTATATAAATTTTTAGAGGAAAAATTGTAATGCTTTTCTTTTACGTATAACTTTATAAATTGAATTATTTAACGTTCGTTCAATGTCCCTTTTGTGATCTTATTATTATTAAATAACTAGCCGTTACCCGTCCGTTGTGCTGATAGCGTAACTTAAAGCTTAATAAGTGAACTTTTTTTTTTAATTACTTGGTTTTAATGATACCAAGTGAAAAAAGAACTAACTGAATTAATTGCTTAAATACCCGGTATATACTGAGTTTATGAAAAAAGTTTCTTACAAAAGTTATTTATTTTTAAAAAAGGATCATTTTTTGATTATAAATTTTTGTACTACTTCATACGGTTTCAATAATCGGCAGTTTTGCTCATTTTGCCCATTCACAAACGTTACCTTATTTTTTAGCTCTAGAAAACACATACAAAATTTAAGCTCGCTATCTCTTTTCGTTTTTGAGTTATCCTGTAAACGGACGGACGGACAAACACATTTGAGGAAATGGACTAATTAGGTCATTTTATGAACACCTACACCTAAATTTTTTTCTACAATCATTATTCAACCATTACAAAACCAAAACTGAACTTAATATACCATGATACATAATATATACCGGGTATATAAATTATTACTAGAAATTCATAGTTTTTTTAAAGAAAATACTTCCGTTTCATGAATTTATTATATTGTACATAATATTTTTTCTTCTGTACCGCACCCACATTTGTTCCAGAACTATTAGATGTGAGGCAAAATGTTTCAAATAAAATTGTTTTTATTATGAAATAAAATGATATTTTAAACGGGGTTGTTTAATATATACGATATGGACCTAACTACCACGCCTTCACCGATGCATAAAACAAAAAATGTTTATAGCCTGTATGTTGCCATTCACTAATATGCCAAAGTTGTTTGCTTTTGTAAGAAGAACATTTTCTTAATATAAATATTTTCCCTACTTTACACCGTTGATGGAATAAAATATTTATGTAGCCTATGCCTATATGTTATTAGTATGCCTAGATGTTAAAATTATTAACCATCCGCTGAAAACCGCATTAAAATCGACTCAGTCGTTAAGGATTTCTCTGATGTATGGTATATAGTATGTATATATTCAGCGGAGAGGGGCTGCCTCCTTAAGCGCTTCAGACCTCTACAGGCCTCTTCAGACCACTTCAGGCCTTTTTTACCCGTTTCTTAACCGTGCGTTAAGCCGTTTTTTTCAAATATTTCGAAAACGAAAAATAATTCGGGTACACGAAAGGGCGAATAATGTCCTCCTTGTCGAGCTCTACAATTTTTGGTTAAACGATTTTTCGATAAACAATCCCTATTCAAAAGTTAACCCACTTTTGGGTTTTAAGCTGAATCCGACCCTGTTTTTGCATTTTTGACTATTTTAAGAGTATGTTTACTTTCCACATCGAATGTAAAAAACCGCAGCCTGATTGGACCACGGGAAGTGCCTCATAATTACCCTTGAAAATCAGCCCGGGAACTGGGGAGTATAGTATTTGAATATAATTATTTGTTTTGCAACACACGTTTATTTTTATGAGATAATCATTTATTGTAGGTTTTCTCTATCTTACACCGTTTAAAATATAGGTTATATCACGCGTACATGGATGCATGGAACAAAAAGTTTGTAAAGCCTATATGTTATTCAGTAATATTTGTAATTTATGCGTGATCGAGTAAAATACATTCAAACGTTCATATTTATAACAATAAGTATTAGTATAAGTTTTCTTTTTAATTAACCCCTGACATACTAACATCTAAACTGCATTCCTCTCAAGGCAATGAGTGTAGAAAGTATTCAGTTATAATTTAACTTGAAATATCTCGGCTCCAAATAAACTACATACATATATTTGTTTATATACAAATAAACGTAATTTTGAAAGAAACGAAAATTTTCAACTATTATGTTTCGAAAACATAACGGTAACACGTGATTGATTTAAAAAAAAATTTATTTAAGAAATATTTACCTTTACTCTTCTAGTTTTTTTTTTTTATTCTGTCGAGTATTTATTTTAATACAACATATAACAGTTGGGCGGGCTAGAAGATTTACATGCTTCTAACGAGAGAGAATGAGAGAAAATAATTTCTTTGATATTAATTATCTCGCGTTCCTAACGGTCAAAAATTCTTAACTTCAGGATTTATTAGAAAACGTTATTTTAAGCCTGTGAAAAAATGAATAAAATCTGTCGAAAAGTGATTCCATGCTGCAACAACCTTAAGGAATTCCTTAAAAACCTTACCACTTTTTAGCGAATTTCCTCCAAAAAAAATGCAGGTATTGTTTTTGTACCAATGTTTTGTACTAGATGTTAAAAATCACTATCGCTAAAAGTTTGATATATATATATATATATATATATATATATATATATATATATATAAACATATATCTATATATATATATATATATATATATATATATATATATATATATATATATATATATATATATATATATATATATATATTTATATATATATTGGCTGACCCGACAGACGTTGTCCTGTCTTAACTTTTAATATTGAATTCGAATTGGTATAATTAATAAAAAATAATAATTATTCCAAAAACATATTGTTTATTATTCTAATGCTTTATGATACACAACATTCTTAGTTTTATTTTCTAGCGACTTCATCAATTGTTGGCACATTAACATTACACAAAACGTCTTGCGTGTTGTCCTGTAGGCATCTTATCTACTTTGATGGCATGCGGTCTAATGCGGTCTTGAATAATGCAACCAATTCGTTGTGCTGATGGAAAAACATTTGGAATTGTTCCACAATTGGTCTTTTCACCGAAGTGTTGTATGCACAACGCTGATCGACTTGTCTTGCTGAATCGCCCATAAAATAAATTTGTGAAAATTTGTAGTCACTATCCCGCGTTTGCAATAAGGAATCTGTTAGATAATATATTTGACCCTGAATCTGCAAAGGTAAACAGATAATAAATAGATGTAATATAGAATATTGTAGGACAGCATTTCAATTGAAAGCTGCCAACGTATTTTGCATCAGGCACGTGGTGGAAAAAGTTAATTGTTTTTCAATACACTTACCTTGAAACTTGGCTTAAATTTTTCTCGAATAACTTTTATTGCGCCAAATGACGTCATTTGAAACCAATTATTTTATTGCTCGATAGGAGTCAAAAAATGTTTAGAATCTGGCCCATTTCCCGAAACCACTGAATGTAGTGGCTCTTCTGGCGGTATCAATCGCGCCAATTTGACTTGACCGCTCGCGCAACACAATCCATTTGCTTCATTTTTAAACTTTAATGCCTTTCAATATTGATACACAACGTTCATTGGTCCAATAGCAATGATTTGCTGTGAACTGTAATCGATTTCCACTTTATAATTAAATGCAACTCGATATGGGTTTAACGCAACATTTCTATGTTGTTGATTTCGATTCCATCGATTCCGTTCAACTCCATTCCGCGTTTCGCGTTGCTAGTCAGTTTGGCTTGTTCTTGTATATCTTTGACTTCTAGCTTTTCGAGTTCTGCGACTAAGTTTGTACGCCTGATAGTTGGCATTGTTAAAAACAAAAATTCATTTGAAAAAATAAATAAAATTCGTTACGCAGGAGCTGCGTCAACTTAACGAATTTCCTTAGAATACATAAATCACTCTCTTGCGATCATAATTTTAGTGTGATCAAAATGAAATATAATATCTGATATGATAATAGTATTTGCAAAAATTAAATTTATTAATAGCCAAACAAGAACGATATATAACGATTATTGTTTATAGTTACTATGGAAACGACAATCAAAATTGACATTTCAAAATTAAAACAAAATTTTAATAAAATAATTTTAGGACCGGGTCCAATTGTGTTTTCAAACCATCCGGGAACCCATTGAAATATACAGACAATATTTCATCCAAATCGGTCCATCCGTTTAGGAGGAGTTAGGTGACAAACACACGTACAGAAGAATTATATATATTAAGATATATAGATAGATAGTTTGTAGAGGCTGCCCTGAACGGGTTATACTTCGACCATAAGATCCATTGTGATGCCTTAAGATGTGAGGATGTGAGTGGAGTGGAAGGAATTTTTGTGTATAGGCTAGGAATTGGTAGGACATGCGGCTGCAGCCGACTATGACAGGAACTATGCCGATATTCATCAGGAGTTCGTTCTTGTCCATACGCCGACAGTTTAGTCAATTAACCGCCCTTTTTTTCTTAATAATTGACAAACTGCCGATGTCGGGATTCGAACCCATAACCTCCCAGTTTCCAAGTAGGCATGCTACGCAAAATGTCTGTCGACTCTCTAGCGGTCACAGTTTTATTCCGATTAGAATGAAATTTGCTATTTGAGGCGCTTTTGGTATTTTAAAGCTCAAGTTCGTTAATGGTTAAAATCGAACAAGGAGAAAGGGAGTTTAGTGGAAGGGGAAATGGAGCTTAGAGGGAGAGGGAAACACAAAATTTGGTACATCTCACTTAATATTTAAAAAATTGAAAAATTTATCAGGAGTTAAGTTGTAGGTACTAAGTTTTACTGTAATTTTGTTTCTTATCATTTTTCTGTTACACTAATATTTACAGAAATATTTACAATTAAAGATTGAAAGTTAATTCTAAATGTCTCTGTTCACATTAAAGTTTGAGAAAAATGATCAGGTAATTGTAGCAAACTTAATTTTCTACAACTTTACTCCTTATACTTTTTCCGATTATTCTAATATTAAGAGAGATATTTCATATTTTGTGTTTGTTTGACACGCATATATGAAATATATTTTATTGTAAAAAACTTTAAAAAAAATTCAACCGACTTCAAAAAACACAAGAAATCACTATATTAAAAAGCTAAAAATAACAATTTACAGATTTAATCCAAAAGACAATTCTTGCCCAACCCCATTACGTATAATTTAGTATATGTAAATATACAAGGTACATTATGTTTGATCACGACTGTAACGCTTAAAAATATTGATCGTAAGCATGAATGTTTGGTATATGTGTTCATAAAATTGGCCACTTTCGAATGTTCGTCTGTCTGTCTGTGGACACGATAACTCAAGAACGAAAAGAGATAACGAGCTGAAATGTGTTCTAGAGCAAAAAAGTAAGGTCAAGTTCGTTAATGGGCAAAATCGGATTATATTTGGGGAAAACTGCTTATCTTTGAAGCCATTGGAACGTGTTTCCCTTTGGTTTGGGGGGAGGGGGGTATATATACATCTTTGAAACCGTAAGAGATAGCAAAAAAATTTGTTAACGAAAAATCTTTTTTTTTTCAATAAACAAGTTTTGTTTGAAAAAGATTTTCATAAACTCAATAGTTTTCTCATAATTTGTGATTATATGTTCCTCAGAATGAATGGTTAACATTTCTATTATGCAGAATTGTTAACAATTTAATCATTGATATACAACTCAGTATACACTGGGTATTCAAACATTTAAGTCAGCTAGTTGTTACATTACTTAAGAGCCGAACATAGAATCTCCTTCTTCTTTTTTTGGAGTTGGTTAAAATTTGTGTTGATTTTGTCATCTCCACAGAAACTCTAGTTCTATAAGATAACTATAAAATTATTTTATTAAAATTTTGTTTTAATTTTGAAATGTCAATTTTGACTGTCATTTCCATAGTAATTATAAACTATAATCGTTATATATCGTTCTATTTTGGCTAAAAATAACATTACATGAATTGTAAAAAAAGTTGAATACTTCCCAAAAAGTACTTACCATTAGAGAATTAATGGACGGAAGGGGGGATTTTTTTTGAAGTGGGAGTTTTATGGGGAGAATTTAGAAGGTTTTTTGAGGGGGATAATTTTTATGGGAAAATGGGTTTACGATGGGGGGTATGGGGGGGTAGGTTTTGGGGGTCTCACATTACCATTTTCAAGGGGCAGCGAAGAAAATAACTAGATTTTTCGCATTAACCGATTAATTTGCGGTTATTGAATGCAAAAAACTCTTTCTAGCACGTAAAGTAGTAAATGGGTTATTTTTGTGAAAGTTTTTTCTAATTTTAAGGGGGTGGCAACGAAAAAATTAAAGTTTATCGTATAACTTCATTAGTTTGAAGAAATTCTCCACCAAATGCAAAAAAACCCTTCTTTCTACCATGAATAAAAGTTAAAAGAGTAGCTTAGGGGGTTATTTTCCCACTTTTTAGTGGGTAGAGAGGAAAAATTTTAAGTTTTTCTAATTACCTTCTTAATTTGCAGCTATTTAGCGTCGAATACAAAAAACCGCATCTTTCAGCATGTATAGAAGGAAAAGGATGTTCTTTCAATTTGCGAATGATTGCGATGAAAAAATTTAAGTTTTTAAAATAATCCTGTTCCACGTTGAATAAAAGAAACTCGATCTTTCTAACATGAATAGAAGTGAAAAGGGCAGTTTTAGGGGTGTTTTCCCTTTTTTGGAGGGTTGCGATGTAGTTTATGAAATTTTTCAAAGTAATCTGTTAATTTGACTTTATTTTAGGTCGATTTGTGAAAATCTCATCTTTCTAGCATGAATTTGATTTTCCAATTTTTAGGGGGAGGGATGAAAATTTTTAAGTTTTCTGAATTACCTTCTTAATTTGCAACTATTTAGCAACAAACGCAAAAAATTGCATCTTCCTAGCATGTTAGAAGCAAAGGTGTGGTTTTAGGGGTTTCCCATTTTCGAAGGGTTGTGACTGAAAAATTTCCGTTTTTGAAATAATTCTGTTATTTTAAACCTGTTCCTAGTCGAAAAGGCCAGTTTTCGGGGTGTTATTCCCTTTTTCGGGGTGTGTTGCGATGTAGGTAATGCAATTTTTCAAAGTTTTCTGTTAATAAGACTTTATTTCGGGTCCATTGGTGAAAATCCCATCTTTCTAGCATGAATAGAAATGATAAGGGCAATTTTAGGGTTTTTTTTCCATTGCGAGGGAACGGGGGGGGGAGTAGGCTGCGATACAGGAAATAAAAATTTTCGAAGTATTCTGTTTATTTGATTTTATTTCAGGTCGATTGGTGAAAATTCCATCTTTCTAGCATGTATAGAACTGAAAAACGTAATTTTGGGGGGTGCTTTTCCGATTTTCCAGGAGGTTGCAATGGAAAAATTGAAGTTTTTCGAATATCCTTCTTAATTTGTAGCTATTTAGCGTCGACTGCAAAAAACTGCATCTTTCTGGCATGTATTTCTGGGAAAAGGGTTGGTTTTAGGGGTGTTTTTCCCAATTGCAAAGGGTTGTGATGAAAAAATTTTCTTTGTTCAAATAAGTCTGTTATTTTGCACCTCTTCCACGTCGAATGGAAAAAAACCCATCTTTCTATCATGAACAGAAGTGAAAAGCGCATGTTTATCCCATTTTCGGAGGGGTTTCGATGTAGGTAACGAAGTTTTCTCTTATATTGACTTTATTTCGGGTCGATTGGTGAAAACTCCATCTTTCTAGCATGTATAGAACAGAAAAACGTAATTTTGGAGGGTGTTTTTCCAATTTTCCGGGGGGTGCAAAGAAAAAATTGAACTTTTCCTTTGATTTTCTCGTCGGTTTCAAGCAATTTCGCGTCGAATGCAAAAAACCGCATCTTTCTAGCATGTCAAGAAGTGCCTTGGAATTCGTATAGATGAATGAGTGAGTGAGTGAATAAGTGTGTCAGTCAGATTCACTTCTAGCTTTATAGTATTAATAGAGTCAAATAAGGATTTTTCAGGCAGGTTGCTCGCAATTATTTTTTAATCGATTCATCTAGAAGTCCTGAATATGACCCTAAATTATTACTGTCCGACTCGTGACGGAACAGGGTCAAAATTTAATATGTTTGTAACAAAAAAGCGTTTTTTCTTAATATCTTTTTTAAAACTAAAAATTTAAAAATGACATAGAATATTATTCAATTCTATATAAAAAAAGAAAACAAACGAGCTCATGAACATTAAAATCGGTTTATTAGAATTCGAGGAAAAAATTCCCAAAGTTCGAAAAACGCAAAAATTTTAAATTAAAATAAAAAATATAAAAATTACTCAATTTTTTTTTAACAATGGCAAAGTATGCTTTTTATATGTTAAAAATAATGTGCCCAATTTTAGCCCTTAAAAAAAAGTACGTCCCCGACAATTAATGAAATACCGAGTCACCGTTATAAGTAAAAAAGGTGCATTTCATTTTAGATGAATAAATTTTTTTTAAAACAGTTAAGAAATGATTTAAATAAATTTAATTTTCTTATAACTTATAGATTTTTTATAGACCTTTAATTAAAAAAAAAAAATATTCCTATACGTTAACTTTTTAGAGAGTTATCATATATTTTACCTTTTACTATTTTACTTATAAACAAATTAATATTTTTTCGGTTTTATAAGGCTTAATCGAAAGCTTAAATACTAACCTATTTAACAATAAACTCAAAAAAATTTTCCGACCAATATGGTTTATTTGTTGAAGAAAACCAGTTTAATATTTGTCGATTTTTAATTAGAAAATAATATTTTTACAATTAAAATACAGCTTGATTAAATTTAACAAAAAGAGACACAAATATATGTGTAGCTATTATATACTGTATATGCTTATCTCATACATCCAATGTTTGAAAGCTGAAACCGGCTTTTTGAACCTAATTTGACTCTGTTATATATTGGATTAGTAAATTTAATTTTTGCAAATACTAAAGTTATATCAGATATTATATTTCATTTTGATCACACTAAAATTATGACCGCTAGAGAGTGATTTATATATTCTGAGGAAATTGCTAAGTTAACGCAGCTCCTGCGAAACGAATTTTTAAATATGTTTTTGTTCGGATATGCAAAAAAAATTAATAATATCAAATACTATCAAAATCAGTTGAACTTGAAGAAACGTCGTTACAGACCATTTTTTTATTTATTTTTTGTTGTTTTCACTGCTTCACTTGTAATGTAGGTAATAATTTCACGGTTCTCTCTGATAAATAAGATTATTGTGATGGTTTTTTTCATCATTTTTCCTAGAAATAATCAAATTTCATACAAGAATCTAAACATGATGAATGCAAATACAATATTCTATACGGGGTCAATTATTTATACATGTTTTTAAATGTTTAATCAATTTGTTGTTATTATTTTGTATTGATGCAATATTTATAAAGTGTTGCAGGAAAAGTGTTAATCAAATAAAAATCTATCAAGTCTGAGATCTGGTAGTAACGACATATTCATTATTGATTTTTACACGCTTTTATTATTAGTAAAAGCTTGTAACAAGGATACCGAGGGTTAATTTGAAAATACTACATAACAACGCCATCTAACCCCCTCAACTAGTCAAGGTTCTAAAACGTGTGACATCCACACATTCACTAACACTCATTCTTACCACAAAAACATGCCGCGCCGGCGCGGTGAAGCATAACTTAGTTCCTTGACTTTTTGAGGAGCGCTTCAATTGGGGTCAATGGCGTAACAAAGGATAATATGTCCAGTTATTTTGAGGTCAGTCCATATAACGCAAAAATAAAACGCAATTTTTGTTCACAAACCGACAGAAACAGAAAAATGTTTCTAAAAACTTTCTGAAATATTAATTTCAATTTCAATTAAAAAAAAAAAAAAAGTAAAAATATCAACTAACTGAGTTAATTGCTTTAAAACCCGGTATATTCTGAATTTATATAAAAAAAGTTTATAACAAGAGTTGTTTATTTTTAAAAAATAACATTTTTTGGCTTTACATTTTTGTTCTACCTCATATAGTTTCAAAGGTTTCCCATTTTACCCAAACATGGTCGATTTTGCCCACGAACATGACTTTTGTTTTAAGCTCTAGAACACACATAAAAAATTTCAGCTGGTTATCTCTTTTCATTTTTGATTTATCGTATTTACGGACAAGCAGACATGCGGAAATGGCCGAAGTAAGCCATATTATGAACACCTATGCCAAACATTCATGCCTGCGATTAATTTTTTCAAGCGTTATAAAGGCAGGACTTTTAACTTAATATACCTTGTATATTTACACACACATATATTATATATATATATATATATATATATATATATATATATATATATATATATATATATATATATATATATGGTTATTTCCGGTTTTAACTACTATATATATATTTATTCTTATTTATTCGGTTTTCGAAAAATGCTTCGGATAAACGTTTTCATTATAACTATACTAACAACTTTTACTTTACACTTTACTTGTGTTGTTTTTGTACGTTACAGGCAATGAGCAAATATTCTTAAACCAACGTGGTTTCTTAACTTTTCCTATCAGTAAAAGTTTTTTTTACACGATCCAGTCATGTTTGCAGCACTGCAATTCTAGTTTTAGACAATTTTCAACCCTTGCATTGCTGACCTTTTAATTTAAGTGTAAATTAAAACACAATCCGGTTTCATCCCCATTTAAGAGTTCTTAATATATATAATTATAAATCCGCGTGTATGTCAGAATATTCGAGTATATTCCAGTAAATTTCAGAAAGCCAATACGAGAAGGTCCAGGATAAGAACACCATGAATGAGGAGGGTCATATAATAAGTGCATTTTATAAGTCTCTGCGGTTTCAAATTTTGAACCGAATCCATTTGGTTTTCGATGTTTCAAATAAATTTTGTTGGCTATGATCGGAATATGGGCCATTAACATATGAGTAGCAACATTTTGCTGGTATAGTGTTTTTTTTTAATTGAATATTTATAAAATTTGGTCACCAGAAATATGAATATGACGGTTGCATGTGTTTTTGTGAATTGAAGTTCAATAAATAGTAAAATTAATAACTACCTTAGATTAAGATCTGTACCAAAATTTATTTTTATAGAAAAATTAAGGGAAATTTTATGAGGTATGGGCGACACGTAGAAGCATTACAAGTCTCAGCATTGAAGTAATACTTTCTTCTTGAGTAATACTCTTTCATCTATAGTAATACTTTCCTGTTAATTATACTTTGGAGTTGTTCAAACAAATCCAGTAATAGGCGTCACAAGTTTGAGACTAAATACAGATAGAATCTATTCTAGCTATCTCAAAAAGGCTAGATAGAGGTTATAGGTTAGAATATATCTGAAGCAGATTACAAAGAACCTTTAAACTAACAAAAATAGTTACAACTATCCGAAAAACTGTTACGGTATACTAAAAAATAACAATTCAGACAATTGTTATTTATTATACATTCCTTTGCCTAGTTTGCAAAATCATATGACTTTTTAGAAAAATTTAATTGGATAATATTTTATTTAAATTAAAATTTTATTTTAAGAAAAACAGTGTCAAATTCATTCTTAATTAACAAGCCTCTTGTTTATTAGAGTAATTTGTATGGAAATAAGGGAAATAAAATCGTTTGAAAAAAGGCATTACATAATTGAAATGAACTAACTGTATAGCCTACATTGTACAAAAACGATATATAAGACCAAAAACATAAATGTAAGATAGGGTCGAGTTTTCGGGGAAATCCTTAATGTAATAGTTGCTTCTTAAAAAGTGATGATATGGGAGAACTATTACATTAAGGATTTCTCCGAAAACTCGGCCCTTTCTTACATTTATGTTTTTGATCGGATACCACTTCTTTTTGAAAGGCTTAAATATACGAAACCGAAGGCTTCACACAAAACGCTACGCATTTTGTTATGCTATGCGTTACTTTACGCTTCGCGATATTTAACTTTTTTTCTTTTAAAATAAATTCACATATACAAAGGAGACCGCTTCGCGTTGTATAACATCAACTCGCTCTGCTCGCTAGGAGCTTCTACCCCGTCCAAAAAACTGCATCCTCCTAGCATGTCTAGATAGGTAATTTTTGTTGTTTTCCCATTTTTGGGGATGTTGTTTTGAGAAAATTAAAACTTTCCGATTTTTCTCATACATTTCAGGTTATTCCGCGTCAAATGCAAAAAACTGCATTCTACTTAAATATCTGGGAGTGGTTAAAATTTAAACACTTAAATGAAATTTTTTGTTTTTTACATTTTTGGAGAGGTTTAGTGGGGAAAATTAAATTTTTCTGATTTTTCTTATTGGTTTCAAGGTATTGCAAATCGAATACAAAAATCGCATCGTTCTAGCGTGTCCAGAAAGGTAATTTTTATTGTTTTCCAATTTTTGGGGATGTTGTTTTGGGAAAATTAAAATTTTCCGATTTTTCTTATAGATTTCCGGTTGTTCCGCGTCAAATGCAAAATACTTCATACTACTAAAATGTCTGGAAGTGGTTAAAATTTTACACTTAAATGAAATTTTTTGTTTTTCCCAATTTTGGGGAGGCTTCGTTGAGAAAATTTAAGTTTGCTGATTTTTTTATAGGTTTTTAGGTCTTTCAAATCGAATGTAAAAAACCGCATCGTTCTAGGATTTCTAGAAAGGTAATTTTTGTTGTTTTCCCATTTTTGGGGATGTTGTTTTGAGAAAATTAAAACTTTCCGATTTTTCTTATAGATTTAGTTTGTTTTTTCGATATCTTTACTGGTTTACGAGATATTTCAATTTTTAGGCTAAGGCAAAAATTTAATTTTTTTTACGAATAATGCATTTAAAAATGTTTGTTTTTTGAAAAATTATTGCAGTCAATCTACGTAATGGATGAAAATTTGTATTAGAATTGTTCAACCGAAAACACATATTTAATTTGCTGAAACTCATATTTTTCCTACGTAATGCGAAACCTACATATAGAAAACAATATAATTAGATTAAAAAAAACGTCATTTTTGGTGTTTTTTCCCATTTTCGGAGTTGTTCCGTTTAGAAAACTAAAGTTTTCCCATTTTTCTTATTAATTTCAAGGTAATCCGGATTGAATGCAAAAAAATGCATCCGTCTAGCATATCTAGAATTGGGTCAAATTTTTTTATAACAAAATATTATTTTTTGAAAATTTTTGAAAAAGTTTTTGAAATAAAAAATTATATTTTTCTTTTCGTATTTCTATTTAAGTTTAGTTTTTGGGATGGCTTATCCATCCAATTTAGGTTAAGTTTTATATCAATGGTTTTTGTATTAATTTTTTCCCGTTTCTAAACGATGTTAAAATGATTCTATAATCTCGATGTATATAATTTAATAAGATGATATATTATAGGTAAAGCATAGGCTAGGAACTATACTTTAAGATGTTATAATCCGAAAGAACAATAGAATTTATGATTTTTAGAGAAAAAATGGTTTCTTAATTTTAATATTTAGTTGCAAAAATAGAATGTTAATTAACAAACGCATTTTTTAGCAACAAATAAATTTTTTTAAGAAACCGTTTTTTCACTAAAAATCATAAATTGTATCAACCAATAAATTACGAAAAAAAAATTTTTCATTAGCTCATAAACAATGCATTTGTTTATAACAATTTTTTAAACAATGGTGTTAAAAAATTAAAAAAAAATATTTTTATGTAGCATTTAACATTTAAAAATTGAAACATTCGAGATATCGAAAAAAAAAATTTATTGATAATTATTTTTTAATCTTAAATTTTGACGTATTTTCAATTGTTAATATAAAATTGGAAAATGCAAATTTTTAAATTTTTCCAACGGGGATCTATTTTTTAGCCTATTAAGAATAACTCGACGAAGTGAAAAAAATCCTAAGGCTTTAGTTCAATAGTTATCGCGGTTTTTCTGTTAACATTTACTGCAAAAAAAGTTGTTAATTAACAAAAGCATAACTAATGAAAAAATTGGGATAAAAATTTTTAACCGCGGATTATTGTTCATTCATGTATCCCAATAGTACATGAGTTTTATCATTCCTTAATATTCATATTTAATATGTTTAAATAATTTTTTTAGTTACTGCGTCAGAGTGACGCAGCGCGCGTAAAAGTCAGACTACCCGTTTTTGGCACTATTTTCAGGGCTCTGTAAAAATTATAAATATTGGAGATACAGTTCCGACAGTGCGGACTTTTTTCTAGCAAATTTAATGATCTTTTCAAATCTTTTTTAACATTTCGAAAATCTTGAATATTTTTCGAGATATTCAAAAAAAACTAAACCCCCACTTTTTTTTTTTAGTTTATTGTTTATAACTTTTGCTATTTTTTTCGGACCCTTTTGGAACCTTTCCTTAAATGATCTACACAATAATCCGGATCGAATGACACCTTGGTCGTAATTTTCGGAGACTACTCAAAAATTTTTTGAAAAATCGTACATGTGAACCAGACTATAATGTGTAACCATGATGTGTACCCAATCAGAAGGGACATCGACAAATATCAACGAATCAGATGGATATATACTTTATAATGTTAAATTAATTAAAACGAAAATTGTAAAAATTTCCTTTTTTGCGGTAGAAATTTCCAGTTTTCGGAATTTTCCCGTCGGCTTGGATACTAGATCTCACTGCATACTAGATATGCCAAATATCAACTTTACAGGATATCTGAAAGTATCGTAGAATTAGTATTGATATATTAGTCTTACAAAATTCAGGGCGTTACCGCTAGTTTTGCATTTTTGAAGTGAAATAACTTTTTAACCGTTATTCTTAACGAAAAGCAAAATATTGATCATGGTCTGAATGAAAATCCTGAATCCTGAAATGAAAATCGTGGCCTCTGGTTTGATGCTAAAACCATTTATAACCAAAACATTTGCATTCACTCAGTTCAAATCATAAGCATTTATTGAAAACGTTCGCCTTATTATGGAAAGAATACTGAAGAAAAGATGATTTTAATAAAATATAGTGACATACATTGAAAATGTGAATAAAAAGCAAATGTTGTTACATATACTGTTACGGAAACAAATCGTTTTACATATATAATTAATTAGCTCTTAATAACTATAATTTAACAAATAAACAGCCTTATTTAGATAAATATATAATTATAAGAATTTAATTAATAATTATGTGAACTAAATACAATTAATTATAATTAATCGAATATTGATAAACGTAATATTAAATTTAATACAGAATTATTCATTATATATATATATACTACTTGAAACACGTGAGAATCGCCAGTGGTCTATTCTATTAATTAACAGTATATAGTTAATTCAACTCAAAGTGGTAGAGTTCTACTGACCGAATACAATGTATTTGTGAGTCAGGTCTACGAAGGAAAAAAAATGGTCAACTGACGTGATGTGATTCTAGTCGCTGTAACATCTTATTCATATGTTTGATTAAAACACTAAACGTAAAAAATGTAAATCTTCGATAAAGGCAGCATAAATTATTTAAGTGAAAAATTTATTGCGGCGTGTTAGGCCAACTGTTGACATGACGACATTTTCTCGTCACGCGATCAATTAGTTTGTGATAGGTGATATTACATATAACAAATCAGTTTTAAAAAGATTATCATAGATGGCAGTACATACACAGGCTCAAAAACTCATTCATAAATTACGATACGCATTGAATGTCTGAATGAAATTTATTGGTTAAAGAAAATGTTTTTAATAAGTTGGGGATTTGTTGTAACATAAAGATATATGTTTACAGTAAATAAAATACTTCTCTTCGTGTGTGTACATATAGAAAAAGGAAATAAAACAATTTGGACTTGGGAACACACTGATAGAAGAGAACAGGTTAATTATAGTTATCTATGAGAAAGTCATATACACCCACTCACCCATGTATTAACAGAAACATAGTTACATAGTATTTTTTTAAATGTGTCATAGACCGATATTACACTGAAAAAATGTCTTTTCTGAAAGATTTGATCATATTTTTATATCCGGTATATACAATATGTACCAGGGTATATTATTACTCCCTGTGTAGATTATGATTTCTTCCTTGACTATGGCATATTTTTTTATTATGCCATATTTATTTCCTTTAATAAACCATCCTTTCATGCATATTTTCTGTATAAAATAGTTTCACACCTGCCAAGCGTCACCGCGACGGCTTAATTTTTTTGTTATACTTAAATCTAACCTCATTAAGTTAAAAATTTGCTTTATCTATGTAATTTTCAAATTCACAATTATCTCTCTCAATCACCATATCATTTTTCTCTTTCGTACCCATTTATTTCTGAAGTTGTCGATTAATTCTGACTCAAATGTTCAAGAAGATTTACATTTGCTTTTAATGACGAATTAAAATAAAATACTCTTCATAAAGAAGAAAGAACTATTATATCCAAAGATTAGGTAATATTACAAATTTTTATAAAAAATAAAAAGTTTAAAATACGTAACTCAGCGGGTGCGCCGTCATTAAAGTTTTGACATCAAATAAGTGACAATTTTTTATGAAGAGAGATATGTCTATATAAAGATTAATATTACGAATTTTTATGAATAAAAGACAGGGAGTTCACGATCACAGGACTATGGTTTTTGATAAGAATAGTTCCCCTTTTTTTACTAAGCCCCTTTTACTAAGTCCGAAGTTTAGTGAACTAACCGACCTCATGTAGTACTCATATTATATGTTCCCGAAGCAAAAAAATAAGTTTCGGAAAGTGATGTCACCCCTTGCCTGGAAAGCTGCACTACTTGCAATTTCTCACCTCGAGGCAGCATCGTTCAGCATGATAACGAAGTAACGGAGTCCCAACGGTGTAAACGAGGCACAGCGATGCCATAGGATTCGAAATTTTCAAATTTTATTTCAGAACCACCTGTAATCATTGAAATCCTCAAAAACAGGTGGGTTCAAGAATTGTAAAATGATGAAATAATTTCTCTCTAAATCAAACACAACAACATTCATCACTTTGAGTGTTACAATGAATATTATCTAAACTAGGGGTGGCCAACAAGTCGATCACGATAAAGAATTTGAGGTAAGATTTTGAAAAAATAAAAAAAGAACTTGTAGAATTTATATCTTTTCCTTTTAAAAAAGATTTAAATGTGAAATGCATTAGCCAAAAAATTATTCATATGGAGCAAACGGCATTAAAATGAAATTATAATTTTACAAACTGATTTAATTTGACATGCCTGAAATTTTGAAGAAGATTTTTAAAAATACGTCAACCGAGAAAAATATCCCAATATATTTATATCCGATCAAAAACATAAATGTAAAAAAGGGCCGAGTTTTCGGGGAGATACATAATATAATAGTTGCTCCTTAAAAAGTGATGATATTTACTAAGTAAATAACAGGGTAAACTATTTACCAAGAAAATTAATGAGGGGTAAATTGATTAAAACGTAAGAAAAAATTTGGTTGAAATTTATTTCGCAAGTTTTCCCTTAGTATGTCTTTAAAATTTATATATAAAGCGGCAAGTTATTTTTTCTGTGGATTTCAAATGTTTTAAGACTTGTCGCGTTATAAAATTTTAAAAACATACTAAGGGAAAACTTGCAAAATTTTCAACCAAATTTTTTCTTACATTTAATCAATTAACCCCTCATTAATTTTCTTGGTAAATAGTTTACCGTGCTATTTACTTTGTAAATATCATCACTTTTTAAGGAGCAACTATTATATTATGTATCTCCACTTTTAAGGTATATCATCACTTTTTATGACTACTTTTTGCAAGACTTAAATATGCAAGTCATAGACTTTGCACAATACGCTATATTTGGATAAATGTCCCCTTACTTACTGTGTTTCGCTAACTAACTTTACTAGCTATGTTTTTCTCATCAAGCGCTTTCATTTGATACCCATATCATAGGTATATGGAAAATATACATCACCTTTTTCCGGCGGCCGGCATATTGAATTTAGAATGATGTCACTTTATTTACTGTGTTTCGGTCATCAAGACCTTTCATTTGATACCCATATCATAGGGGTTAATGTGGAAATTATAAATCACCATTTCCGGCGGCCGACCGTCAACATCTCTGTAAATATTAGAGAAATAAAAAAATGATAAATAATTATAGTAAACCTAACTTTAAAAAAAGATATTATATTATATTTATTTAACAAGATCTAAATAACCTCTTAAAACAAAATAAGCAAATAAAATTACTTCTCCAAATCTGATCAAATAATGTAATTTTGTTGAACGCATACTGCGTAATGACCGTAGTAGTTAAAAACGCAGTATAATTTAAAAAAAACCTAACTTTCTACAACTTTACTTCTTATGTGTTTTTAGATATAACAAGTTTTGTGTTTCCCCCTCCCAATTACCCGCCTTTCCCCTTTCCGATTCCAGTCATGCTTACCATAGAAATGCATTCTCATCAGAACTAAACCAACATGTAAAAATTCAACTCCGTAGGATAAGAGGAAGTGGGGCAAATTTAACTTGCAAGATTCCATTACAGACACCGGGACAGGTGAAACTAAATTAAATCTTATAATATTTGAATAAATGTTCCCTTATTGAGACAAACTAAATAATGGATGGAAATTTTTATTCGAATTGTTCAATCAACATAATAACCTTATCGATTTTTTAAATCGATTGCCTATATCTGATCAAACTACCATGTAGAAATCATTATAAGCATAATTTTTTGTTTTTTCCCATTTTTTCGGATGTTGCGTTAGGAAAATTAAATTTTCCCACCATTTCTTATTTTAGGTTTCAGAAATTCTGCGTCGAGTACAAAAAACAGCATTATTCTAGCATTTCTAGAAGTGGGATAAATTTAAACACTTATGTAAACTTATATAAATTATATATGGAAATATGAACCAATCATCGAGAAGTAATATCTCTTATGCATTTATTATGGTAATTTTATCAAAACAAAAATGCAAAAATATTTCAAAAATTTCCCGATATAAATTTCGTGGTTTGATAATTTTCCTTTCGGTTTGGGTACTATATCTAACTGTATGTCAAATATCAACTTTTAAGGCCATATAAGGTCTAGGCCCTGGAATTATGATCGTGTATATCCAAGAATTGTAGGCGTTCTCGTTATTTAACGACTTTTGAATGCGCATATCTTTTTAACCATTTATTTCTTAACGAAAAGCGAAAATACGTTATTTTATAATTCTTCAAATAGCTTATAGCCGAAAAATCAACATTGTTGCTCTTTTCGTTCAGAAAATATTTCAGGGTCAAATCCATTCTGATTTTTCGTGTAGTAATTGTACTGTAAGCGCGAAGGCAAAAAAACCCTTATACTCGGCCTGTCGCACTACCGTGCTCTAGATATTTATTTATATATTTATTCTTGTTTCGGATCTACATACCTGTGTGAATCGGCATTTTCATACTTAAAGTCAACGAAGGCTAAACAACGTTCTGTCCTATACTATAACTAATTTCCATACTGAAGACTCATAATTATTATCTTTGTCACGATATACACCTAATTGTAATTCTTTGGTTAGAGACATGCGCTGGATAAGTTTTCTTTTCAAATGTATGTCAGTATATGGCTCAACTTTCCCCAAAAAATCTAAAAAATACAAAAAACTTCTACTTTTACACTCTCCGTAACTCTGGAACCGTTCGCTTTAGCAAGATTATGCACACGACCATTTTTATAAGCAATTTAATGTAGATAATTTTTGTAAATAGCATTTTTCGCGCTACACATAGTTTTCTAAATATTTAAGAAAAACTGATAAAAACTAATAATTTACCAACTTCTCCACCCCTCCACCCTCAAACCCGACGCTTAAAATGGTATAACTTTTTACCAAACAATATGTGGACTATATAGGACAATTTGGAACTAGAGAGAAACTTTTACTTTGGATGTTGAGGTTTGGGTGTAATTGCACCGTACTAAAAAGTCGCGGTATAATTTCAAAATTTTATAATTGATTTGTGCCTTATTTATTCAGTTTTCGAAAAAATACTTCGGTTAAAAGTTGTTCATTCACACAAAGGTTGGCCATCCCTGATCTAATCAATCATTCAACTGTTTTTGATATTTTAATGATGGTACTTTAGTTAGAATTTCAAAACAGCCTTCTTTAAGAAAGGAAATTAAGTTTTTTGATATATTCTGTCATATATAGAGCTACTATGAAGTTTGCTATATCGTGGTAGATATTAAATTGTTTGAATTACATTTAGTTTAAATTTGGTTGAGTTTCCCAATTTTTACGAAAACTTCAAACATTTAATATAATAACCTCTTAATTTGGTTCGTAAAATGAAAAAATTAAACACCAGAAGAACATGTATGTTAACCCAAATTTTGCCCACATATCTTCGGTGACTTGTACCGCACATAGCTGAATATAGATTTATAAATGTACGACACTGCTTGCTGGAGATAGTACTTATATGCTCCCACTGGTTCATTCATGATTCGCTTCTCTTATTTATATTTGTTAATTATAACATTGTCAATTTTAAATTCGTGTCATTTTTAATAATAATAACATTCAATGTAGTTTTAAATCTGCTTCGTATTGTGTTTGATTAAAACCTTATCTCTGTTACATATCGCCGGAACAAGGACGTTCTGTGGCAACATAACGGACCGTTACCTAGTGTCAGTAAACTATGTTAAAATTGTAAGCTTATTTAAACCTCTTGTCGTTAGGTGGTGTGAAATGCCAAAAAAATTAAAGTCTACAGAGGGATGTATCGCCCAAGTATAGCTAGCCAACTTCTTCAACCCAAGTGATATGTATGATAATGATTTATTGAATTAATCATAAAAGGTAATATTTTCAAGTTACAGTGGAGGGAAATCAGGTCGGGAGTACCTCAAGGGTCGATTCTTGGGCCTTCGTTGTTTCTCCTATGTATTAATTATTTGCCAAATGCATTTACTAAATTATTTTGTAAAATTGTACTCTTTGCCGATGATAATACCATCATTATATCTCTCAAGGACACGGATGAACTTATGAAAGCTATTAACAATTTAATGGAATTAATGGATAGCTGGTGTCACGATAATGATTTGCTTTTAAATAGAAACAAAACAGCCATCAGGTTATTTGGTAGCGGTGTCACAAGCCCTACTCGTAATCTATTTGTAAAAAATCAACTTTTTTGGGAATTGAAATAGACAAAGGAATTAATTGGAAAAATAATATTGATACATCCTTACATAGTATAAAATAAAGTCTCCCAGCCGCGTCTGTCTGTCTGTTCGCGATAAACTCAAAAACTACTGCACCGATTTTCATGCTGTTTTCACCAATGGATAGAGTGTTTTTCGAGGAAGGTTTTTAGTATATAATTTGTCAAGTTTTTGTATACATTGGTCCTTACATATTATAAAAATGATTCATGAGGAAGAAAATTAGTTTTCATGATGAAGGTATAGTTGTATAATTTATTGATGTATAGGTGTATAGTTTATCAGTTCTTGACGGGAGAAAATATTATGTTACTTGGTTATAAAGGCGTTACAAAATTTTTGCGGGCGAAGCCGCGACGGGTAGTGCTAGTTATGTATAAAATTAATGTTGAGTTTGTTTTCAATTAAGAGTTTTACGTTCGTATCGTTCGTATCTCTCATAATAATATGGAGTGCATCTGTGAATGCCTCGAAAATTTTCTAAAATCCAAAAAAAGACCATTTGAATTATTATCAAATTGAAAAAAGCTGATAGTTGTAAAAGCTATTTTCAGAACAACAAAATATTAATATTTTATTCTCATTTCATTTTAAATCTCTTTAAATTCTTTATACGAAATAGAAATATGTTTGAAATTAATTAGAATCAGGGTAATCGTTAGATGATTCAAAATACAATTGAATATGTCCATCCAAGATTTAAATATTCATTTTTTTTTTAATAAAAGGTATCTCGCAATTCTTCTGTATAATTGAATCGGCAAAGGGTCTACTATTGGTGACATTATGGGAAATAATAAAATGTCCTTAATGAGTGCAATTACTAAATTTTTAAAAATTACGAATGAAAATAATGGATCATTACTTTTTTTATGTTTTGAATTTTTCCGTATCATTGTTTGTTAATAAAAAATGGAAAATCAAAATATTTTAAATTTTCCAACGGGGATCTTTTCTAAACCCTTCAAAGAATAGTTCCTAGAAGTAAAAAAATTCCAGACTTTTATTTTAACAATTATCGGGGTTTTTTTTATTGTAATCCAGATTGGAAAAATTTTTATTTAACAAAAGCATAGTTAATGGAAAAATTGGAATAAAAATTTTTTGCCAACGCATTATTACTTGTGTAGGTATCCAGTAAGTACCTGAATGTTTACTTTCCTTACTATTCATATTTAATGGGTTGAAAACAATTTTTTGTTCTAGTGTCGGAATCAAGCAGAGCCGAATCACCCGTTTTCAAACCCTATTTTCATCTCTGAATTAAAATTATAAATGTCAGTTGTACAGTTCCGGGAGGTGGGAATTTTCAGAAATTTTCTGCTCTTTAAGAATCTTTTTTTCGATATCCGCAATAGTTTCTGAGATATTTGCAAAAAACAAAACACCCTTCCTTTTTTTAATAAATTGTTTATAACTTATGCAATTTTTTATGTGCGGGTTTGAAATTTTTGTTTATAACTTATGCAATTTTTTAATTCGCTGTCTTCCGAGTCAGATGGTACGTTCGTCTCTCATATAGTGTTCTGGTCGTGCAGAGCTCCTTCCTTGCACCGCACAGATATGGAACCTGCAAAATTTATTATCAAATAACTTCAAGGGTGTTACTTGAAGACAGTCTCATGCGATCTCAATGTATGAAGGGTGCCTATGATGACAGCCTTCTGCGTAGAGGTGATAAGATGACGAAGATGAGACCTGCAGACCGTAATGGTGGAAATATTAGACTCTAGAGTGGGACATATATCGCCAAGGCAACCGATGATAAGAACAACAATTTTGACTGAGTAGCTAGGATGTAGTTGTCGTAGTTCTTGGAGAAGATCATTGTATTTAGCCCGTTATAATTTAGCCTCTTTCAGGACTTTATTCGCTTCTGCAGGTGCAGAGATCTAGATGACGAAAATAGTTTTAGCTGAAATAACCTGGAGCACTATACCAGGCTTAGTAGCAGAGAGCTGCCTTGTAGTTGGGAACGAGAAATTCCAAAAGGTGATACATTTCTCGTTTTTGGCAATACACTCAATTTCTCCGGGAGCATATGGTAGGACTGGCGTACGAACCACTTCATAATTGTGTATAAAGAAGTAGTACAGCACATGCAGGGAAGTAGTACCAGACCGAGATCGGACCGAGAACGAACCGTGATCGACACTATGACTATAGTGTGGATCGACCCTTAACATTTAAAATTTTTGTACTATAATAGTGGTACCGTATAGAATGAATTATTCTGTATATTGTTATTATAAAATATTCAATATACATATTTATTTACTTTTATTATGTTTACATAAAAATTCCTTGTTTTCTTTGATTTCACTTTGTCTCGTAATGTAAATTAAAATACATATAGAAAAAAAAATTGAAATTCATTCTTTTACTTTCATCTTCCATTTTAACATTTTACATTACGTAATATTTTAACATAAACTCTAAGTATTTTTCTGAACTTGTAATAAGATGCACATTGATAATCTAAAGACTGCAAAACATTAAAAATTCAAAAACTATTACAAAACAAGTAAAAATAACAACTAACTGTGTTAGTTGCTTAAATACCCGATGTACACTATGTTCATTATCATTGCGTTTATGAGAGCGCGTTGTCTTGTTTTTTGTTTTTGTCCATAATAATTTGCAAATCGTGCCTGTTGTTTTTTTTAATAGTTACAATTTCTTGTAATTAACGCTATAGTAATGGCCGTTAACACGGTATTGTAATAATGGGTTGCACGTGGCTTGTTATATATATATATATATAGATATATTTTTTATATATTCCATTTATTTTTTTTGTATTTGTATTTGTATTTTTCTATTTTTAATTTTCAATTTCCCTCTCCTCTCCGTCAATGTCAACCATCGTATTTATAATTATTTATTCATTTAATAAATTTTGTGCTAACTATTCCAGCAACCAGACCTATCTTTTTATGAATTTAAACACGAAACCATTCTAGAACGGTTCAATATTTTCATATGAATTATTTGATATAACACCAAAATTTAATAGGTTTGATAAATAACAATCTAGACATAATCATGAAAATGACTTCTTATAACGTATATTATGGGGAATCACTGATGTTCCCCAAAACAACAGTAACATTACACTGGGACACAAAATTGTTGGAAAATGTAAGGGGAAAGAAAATCGATATGTTAGTAATAATCACACATTGTTGATGAGTTATTAGTCCTAGAATTATCTGCAGGTACTTGTATAAAAACAGCTTCAGCAGTTTATGAAGTTATTGAAAACTGATGATTAACAAATCATATTGTAGCATTTGTTTTTGATACGACAGCTTCCAATACAGGAAGATTTATGCCTGTCAACTTAGCACAACAACTTTTTCAAATCGAATGGAAAGTAGGTGCCTAATTTGCTACTATTTTGTCGTGAATTATTTGTGTAAAAAAATGTTTGCCACTCTTCATCCAACGGAGAAATCAAGTGTTGGCTAACTTGACAGTCAAGTTAGCGAAACAACTTTTTGTTTCTCAATAAAAATTTACTAATATTTCTTAAAAGCTCTTGATTTAGCTGAAATAAAGAGTAAACCGATTGTTATACGTTTTTTTTTATTGTTTTGTGTTGTTTATACCCAGTATATAATATATAAGAGGGTATTATACGTTATATTAACATTGAAGTATCATTTTTAAAACCCGATTTTTTCTATTTTTGGCTAATATTGCCTAAACTATTGACGCTATGAAAAAATTGTTCATACAAAAAATGTGTGCATTTTTATTTCCTTCCAAATTTTTTGAACAACTTTTTCCATAAACTGAACAGTTAGCGGGATATCAAGGAAACAAAGATACTTATCCACGTAAAAAACAACGTGGCTGAGTATATCTGACCCAAAGTGGTTTTCGCACTTTCGCACGAGATAAACCTCGTTTGCGATCCCACAAGCTCTCATTGACGTTACAGTTTTTTAAGATGAGATCTCACTCAAGTACTTTGGAAATAGCAACACATAATTTCTCCGCTAAATGAAGAGCGACAAAAAATTTTTTTACACAACTAATACACAACAAAATAGTGGCAAATTATGAGCTTTGTTTGAAAAATTTTTATTGAGAAACAAAAAGTTGTTTCGCTAACTTGACTGTCAAGTTAGCACAACACCCGATTTCTGCGTTGGATGAAGAGCGACGAAATTTGTTTAATGCCTAAATATTGCCTAAAATATTGACGCTACGAAAAAATTGTTCGTACGTTCGGTAAATCAAGAATGCAAAGATACTTTTCCCCGTAAAAAACAATGTGGCTGAGGGTAGTTGACCCAAAGTGGTTTTCCCACTTGGGAATTAATCCCGTTAACGATCCTACAAGCTCCCATTGACGTTATAGTTTTTTAAGATGAGATCTCATCCAAGTACTTTGAAAAAAGCTACACACAATTTCTCCGATAAATGAAGAGCGACAAATTTTTTTTACACAACTAATACACGACAAAATAGCGGCAAATTATGAGCCTAGTTTGAAAAATTTTTATTCAGAAACAAAAAGTTGTTTTGCTAATTTGACTGTCAAGTTAGTACAAAACCTGATTTCTCCACTGTGTACTTCATACAATTGAACAGCAAAATGCCATAATATTTCTGGTTTGTATGTTCTAATTCCAACATTAAAGTATATATAGATAGATACATAATACGAGTATTGCTTTATAGGAGTGATTCCCAAAGTGGACCATATGGACCTGCTGTGAGCGATTCTGATCTGCAAGGGATCCGCGTCTGATCATTCAAGATAGTGAATGATCAGACGCGGACCCCCTGACATGAATGAGTGAATGATAATGGAGCACTGCGACCTATCAAATCTATTGTGCTCCCTTTTATGTATTGACATAATTCTTATGGTAGACATAGAAATTACATACAATTGTGTAAGTAGGTGGCCCATAGTACCTAATCGCTTTGTGGCTAATCACAGTACTTGTAATTTTTAAAAACTTTCACAGTTGATACCAGCAGCAACGGATTACGAGCATATACGCGACAGCAACGCTTGCCCAGACTTATATCAGAGCTTTGCGTCACGGCGCAGACATGTAGCCCTTTTACTAGCACTGGGTTATTTAATTCGTCAATCATAAATACGAGTGACAAACATTCGACAAACAGTGTTGGCAGTTGAAATTGTGGGACTCTGTGCCAATAATTCAAAAAAAATTATTAAATTTTCGAATAAAAACACTGAGATAAAAAGAAGTAAATATTGTGCCATTTAACTAAATAATGTTATGAATAAATACTATAAAAGTTTTTTATTTTAAAATTATCCCGTTTACATTAAACAATATCGTAAATAGCTCCGTGTTAGCTAAAAAAACACGTTTGAAGTTATTGAATTTGTAAAAATTCTTTATCAGGAAGGCAGAGGATCTACACAAAACCGGCATAGGGTCTACGGGACAGAAAATTTTTGGAACCTGTGCTATAAAGCTTTAACTATATCATACATTTTTAACATTAGTCATTTTTTTTTTTAATGTAATTAAAAAGTATAAATATATCGTATAATTTCAAGAAATAAGAAAGTATTCTCAATATGGAAATAGAATTCCGCCTTCAAGCAAAGAAATAGGTTTCAATTCGAGTAATAACTAAGTATTAATATTTAAATACGAGTTGATCTAATTATTTTAGATTGGACAAAAAAATTCAAAATTTTGAGTCGGCGCAAAACAAACAAAATATTAAAAAATGTTATATTTTGTAATATCTAGAGCATGGTAGTACGACAGGCCGAGTTTAAGAGTTTTGATGCCTTCCCGCTTACAGTATACTATTACATACCGAAAAATCAGAACAGATTTGACCCCAAAATATCTTCTGAACGAAAAGAGCATTAGTGCTGATTTTTCGAATATAAGCTATTTAGGGAATTATAAGAGAACAAGTTTTTGCTTTTCGTTAAGAAACAATAGGTTAAAAAGTTATTTCGGTTCAAAAAAAGTAAAATAGCGGGAACGCCCACAATTTTTGGGAACTTAATCATAATTCCAGGGCCTAGACCATAAGTCCTTAAAAGTTGATATTTGCCAAAGTTAGATATAATGCCAAAACCGAAAGGAAAATTATCAAACCACGAAATTTATATCGGGAAATGGAAAATTTTTGCATTTTTGTTTTGATAAAATTAACATAGGAAATATTGCTGCTCTATGATTGGTTCAAGTTCAAAATGAATTTATTAAATCGTCTGTTTACCGTTAATTATAACAAAACATCTTAAAGTTATAGTACCTAGTCTAGACTTTACCTATACAATCATCTTATGAATAACATACATCGAATTATTGTAGAATTTAATATACATCGTTTAAATTTAATGGAAAAAACCATTGAATATAAAAATATAAAAACCATTGAAATTATAAAATTTCAAATTCGTCCCCTTTACCTAGATCAGTTTTTTGTATTATAAATACGTATTTCGACTACAATGTAGTCATCATCAGTATAAATTAGCTAGTCGTACTCTACTCTTTGACAATTAGAGATAGTTATAAAGTCGAGATCAACAGACAAAAAATAAATAGAAAATTAACTAGATTCAAATATATACTAGATTTAAAATGTAATAAATTTTAAATTATATTGAAATTGCTCTTGTTAAGATTTCTTCATTCACATTTGTTCCTGTTAATTTTACTCTTATTAAAATTACTCTTATATTGTCCCAGGATATGTTACTTGTTACTAATTTGGTGACGGTATCACAAACTATTTTGGTTTTACGCTACTTATATATGTTCGGCCGACTTTAGACGCTATTCTAAGACCGCACCTGATTGGTGCTGAGTTATGCCAATCAGGTGCGGTCTTAGAATAGCGTCTAAAGTCGGCCGAACATATATAAGTAGCGTAAAACCAAAATAGTTTGTGATACCGTCACCAAATTAGTAACAAGTAACATATCCTGGGACAATATAAGAGTAATTTTAATAAGAGTAAAATTAACAGGAACAAATGTGAATGAAGAAATCTTAACAAGAGCAATTTCAATATAATTTAAAATTTATTACATTTTAAATCTAGTATATATTTGAATCTAGTTAATTTTCTATTTATTTTTTGTCTGTTCCGCAGGGGGGCTTTCGAAATCGTCCGAAGACTACGATTTTGAAATTTTTGCATTTTCGCGAGTTGCGATGGTGCGACGTTCGACCAAATTGGGGCAGCGTATGTGAGTACGGGCCGAATACATGTCTACTCCTAATGTTGAGAAGTGGCTACAACCCCGCAAAGGATGCGTTTCCAAGGCCGAGACGTTTTTTAACGTTCTTCGTCCAATTCAACTGTCTTTGAAGAGTTACTCCCAGATACTCAACACTTTGAGTCTGTTGGATTGCCGTGTTAAACATTTTCAGTTCGAGTGAGTAAGAAGAAAATTTAGTCTTCTTTGTGAACAAGACGGACTGAGTCTTCGTAGGATTAATTTTGATTTTCCACTTCTTGAAATAGCTTTCAAGCGTGGATAAGTGAGACTGAAGGGAGCTCGAAATAAGTTTCGGCTGCCAGGAAGTGCAGTAGATTGCTGTATCGTCAGCAAAGAGAGCCGTTTCGGTAGCTCGATCTTTCGGGATATCATTTATGTAATATAAAAAGAGGCGGGGTCCTAGCAAGGAGCCTGAGGTACACCAGCCTTTACACGGTATTGGTTCGATGTACTTTGTTGGAGATGAATTCGAGAATTTCGGTTAGATTGGTAGGAAATCAGGAATTTCAGGATGTAGGTAGGTATGTTGAATTTGGAAAGTTTGTGGATAAGTCCATCGTGCCAAACCGTATCAAAAGCTTTTTCGATGTCCAAAAGGACCATGCCTGTGGATTTATTCCAGTTAAATCCAGAAGAAATATGATCAGTGAGTCGGTAAAGCTGAGTCACTGTTGAGTGTTTCGATCTGAAACCAAACTGTTGGGGAATCAATTGTCCGTGGATAGCTTCATGCGACTGCAGCCGGTTCAAAACTACTTTCTCCATGACCTTGCTGAGAGATGGCAGCAAACTGATGGGTTGGTAGCTTGAGGGCGACTTAAGTTGCATTCCCGGCTTCGGAAGAGCTAGCACTTTGGCAGCTTTCCAAAGGTCAGGAAAATAACCAAGTCTCAAGCACGCAGTATAGATGTAACTGAGCTGTACAACCGTCTTCCGGGGAAGATAGCGGAGCACAACGTTAGTTATTCCATCATCGCCGGGAGCCTTCTTACACTTAAGTTTTCTTAAAATGATTGAAACCTCCTGAGGTGATACGCATTTGACTTCGGTTGGGTTAATGATGGAAGAGCGAATATTTTCCAAAGATTCGGACACCAAGCGGGCCGTTTCTTGTCGTCGTGATATTCGTCGCCACCTGTTAAACTGTGCGCCTTAGAGAAGGTGTCAGCAAGAAGTTGAGAAGTAGAGATACCCATTTTCTGACAAAAGAGGGGGCAGTCTGTTGGAACGTTAACGCAAATTTCTAGCAATTGTCCAAACACTGTTGTCACGAGTGGTCAGAGCCGAAATCCTCTCGTCCCACATTTCATCTCTGGTGCGCGTGACTTTTCCTCGAATATCAGCTGACATTTGCTTCATGGCGTCATGAAGCTCAGGCAGCCTAACTCTTTGCCAAAATTTACATAGTTTGTTCCGATTCTGTATAAGTCGTAGTGTGTCATCATCTAATTTAAGTTGAAAGCAGAAAGATCGAGTTTTCTTGGGGATAGATTTTTCGGTAGCAGCTACGAGATTTCCCGTCAGTTTTCTAACCTCTAAATCTATCTGTTCGGTCGTTTTGATCTGTGGAGTGATCAAAGTTTCGACGTTGAGATACTGTTTGAAGAGTTTCCAATCCGCTTTCTCGAAGTCCAGCCGGGTCTGCACAGTTACAGCACCCCTCATTTCACCTAGGGTGAAAGTGATAGGGCGGTGGTCGCTCTGTAAATCCAAGTGAACATCAAGATCCGACAGAAGGTCACAATTCTGAGTATCGCTAAATCGATGGTTTGGGGTAGGTGGTGGGCAGCATCAGGGTAATACGTGGGTTCCTCAGGGTACGTAACAATGAAGTTACGTTTGAGGGACTGTGCAAAAAGTGCATTCCCGCCAGAATTGTTAGACATGCAGTTCCATGATAAATGGCGCGCATTATAATCAACCATGATCACAGCGCGATCATGGGTCCTTAAAACGCGGTCAATATATTTTCCCTGTAAGAGTCTATCAGGGGGGTTGTATGAAGATGTAACTTTATAACTACCACTATTAACCGAAATAAGAATTGAGATGGCTTCAAGACTATCATCTTCAGGAGGCAAGAGAGAGTGTTGGACATCGTGTCGAACGAAAATAGCAACGCCTCCACTATTTCTGGTGGCTCGGTCGCGGCGATAGGTAAAGTACCCTGGGATTCTAGTTCTCTTGTCCGGCTTTAACCATGTTTCGCTGATGGTGGCAACATGGATTTGATGCTGTTGGAGAAATGAGTGAAGCTCTGGAGACTTTGAGAGTTCCACTGTAGAAATCGGATTTGGGACCTAGCAGAAGGATGGGATGCCATTTTCGAATAGATGAGCAGTCATCTTGAAAAACACGAGGAGTTTTTCGGAGTTCGAATTGCACGATTTCCATGCAGTCTCCACTTCAATCCTGAGTTTCAGGAGGGTCATGAAGTCAAAAGCGTTGTTCTCCGTTGGAGTTGGAGATGCCGGGGATTCTAGGACCTCGGTCAAGAATAGGTTAAATGTTACCTCCTTTTCTGAATTCTTCTTAGGGAACCACGGATTGGTTGATGGCACAGGTGCTGGAACGTACTCTGTTGAAACCGATGGTGCTGATGTTGGCTTCCTAATGGCTGGAACTCTGCTTGGCTTGTTGACCTCTTTTGCGTGAGGGAGGGCCGGGAATTCCCTGGCCTGAAGCGATGGTGGCATTGGGCGGCCTTGCGCCACGCCTGGAGTGGCCTTGCGCCTCCCTCCTACTGCTGCTGAGTGGGATGCCGTCGCCGCCACGTATGTCTCTTGCATGCGGGACAGTCTATAGAACTTGCCGGGTGCGAAGCGCTACAATTGCAGCATTTCGCAGGATCCGACCACGCGACTGCACATTCTCGTGAGCCGTGGTTTTCACCACACTTCACGCAACGCACAGTTTCTCGACAGTTCCGTGAACCATGCCCGTATACCTGACAGCGGTAGCATTGAATGGCTACCCGCTTGTTGATATATTTTTCGATGCCAACTCTGACACCACAAATCCACTTTACGTTGAGGACGCCTTGTGCTTGCGTCCTCTTTTCAAATTGGATGAGACGAGATACTCTTACGCTCTCGTCTCCAGTTTTGCTGAAAAGCACGACCTTATTAGGCTTAAGGCCGCACTTTTTGAGCTCTTCAGCCACCATATCGTCGGTGTGGTGGCGCATGGTGCCATGAACAATGAACTTTGGTTCATGGTCACTTTTATTGCCGTAAAAGTGGAACGGCAACTGAATCTCCTCTAACTTGGCCTTACATTGGGTGTAGTCCGAGTCGGTTTCACAGTGGACACTTATTGTGCTGGGCCCAAAAGTGAACCTGATCGAGCCCTTGGCTGCCGCTTTTTTGGCTTCCTCGACCTGCCTGAAATTGGTAAGAACCACGTGAACCACAATGGGACTTGGTTTCTTTGCTGCAGGTCGAGTTGCTGACACAGCTTCGGTGACATCGACCAACAGTCCATATCTGTTGCCGCTTTTTTGTGGACGGTTGGGGCCAACGATCGTTTCTTTCTTTTGTTGCTGACGGGTTTAAACCCGTCCTCTTCCATTGGTGATGCTCTTGCTGTTGTTGCTGATGATGCTACTGCTGGTGTCGATGTTGATGTGGTGGATATCGTTGGCTTCGGTGCCACCGCCATGCCGGCGGTGGTGTTCATCTTTCAATTTCAACCTAGATAACAGAAGAAAGACACATTAAATTTAAAAAATTAAATAAAGGCGCCTAAATAAAATGAAAATTATTTAATGGTTGTAGGAGTTACAATCAAGAAATATATTTGAGGTTATTTTTATTTTGAATATAAAAAAGATTACAATTCAGTTCTGTTACAAAAATCCCCGACAATAGAATCTAATAAAATATTGTCAAAGGTAAATCCGTAAAAGAACGAAATAACTCTTTATTTGCTTTTTCTTGAATTGCCAACTCGGCATGAATCCAGTATAATAATGTATTATCAATAGATTCAATAGAGTGTAAAAACCCAGAAAAAACAAAAAATTTTTTGTTTCCGACATTAAATAAATTTATTGTAAGATGATCGCTGGTAAGAGATCTCAGTTAAAATTTGAGATAAATTGTTTCGATACAGCGATGTTAACAGTGTCAACATCTAACATCCCTATGATTGGTCCAGATTTTCTATATATATATACTTAATTTAGCAACACACCACTTGTGAGATTTGTGCACGATTTTTTACAACTTTGTTGCTCCACTTCCAGAAATGCTAGAAGGATGCGGTTTTATGCATTCGACGCGGAATTTTTGATACCTTAAATAAGAAACTTTGGGAAAATTTAATTTTCACAACGGGACATAGGGAAAACCAAAAATTTAATTTTTGTCTTCAAGTTTATGCCATTTCCTGACATTTTATAAGGATGCGAATTTTTGCATTCAACTCGGGATGTCACAAAATCTATTGTAGATCGTAAAAATTCAATTTTTCCAATGCAACATCCGAAAAAATAGAAAAAAACAAAAATTTGTGGTTATAATATTTTCTACATGGTAGTTTGATCAGATATAGGCAGTCGATTTTGAATATCGAATATGTTATTGTTCATTGAACAGTAATAAAATTATCCATCCATTGTTAAGTTTGTCTCAATAGGAGTACATTTATTCAAATATTATAAGCTTTTATTAGCGAATTTCCTCCAAAGGAAATGCATCAAAGGAATTTCGTAAAAATTTGTACAAATGTTTATCGATCCTACCTATTAGATGTTAAAAACCACTATCGCTAAATTTTATACACACACATATATATATATATATATATATATATATATATATATATATATAATTCCAGTTCCCCAGAGAGTGTGATGCGCGTTTGGTTGTAAGTACAAAGTAAATTGAAAAAAAATCTTTATTTCGTAAGTTTTCTCTTAGTATGTTTTTAAAATTTTATAATTTTATATAAATATATATATATATATATATACCTTTCTAAAAGTGGTGATATCCGAGTTTTCGGGGAGATACTTTATATAATAGTTGCTTCTTAAAAAGTGATGATATCCCAATTAAAGAGCCGAGCTATTTATAAATTAAAAAGTGAAAACTGAAATGTAAGAATGTAACTGCAAAGTAAAATGAAAAAAAAATTTGGTTGAAATAATGTATTTCGTAAGTTTTCTCTTAGTATGTTTTTAAAATTTTATATCGCGGCAAGTAATTTGTTTTCTTTTGATGCAAATACTTTAAATTAAAACTTGCCGCGTTATAAAATTTTAAAAAAATACTAGAGAAAACTTACGAAATAAATGATTTCAACCAAATTTTTTTTTCATTTTACTTTGCACTTACAACCAAACGCGCATCACACTGCGTGGGATAGCACAAACACAAATACAAGAGGTGAGTACCTCTTTGATTATATCATAGCTAACAACTTAGATATAGTTAATCAACGCAACAAGCCGACTTTAATAACAAAGTTCGGAAGGAAGTCATTGATGTAATACTGAGCACTTATGAAATCAGTGGTAAAATCAAGAAATGGCTAGTATCCGATGAACCATATGCATCGGATCACAGACAAATCTATTACAATGTGGAGGTGAGAACGGACCAATGTAATATACAATATCGAGATCCGAGGAGAACAAATTGGGACGAATATAATTCGACACTTAAGTTCAAACTCGCCACAATTCCGAAAAAAGTTAAAACAGTATTGGACATTGAGCTTACTGCAACTGAGCGTCAGCATGCAATAATTTACTCCTTCCAAGAAAACTGCCCGGAGGTCTCAAAAGATATCAGCAGGTCGACTTGTTGGTGGAATGAAGGCCTAAGAAGTCAGAGGCGAAGAGTTCGCCAGCTATTTAACAGAGCAAGGAGGTTGGGGAACTGGGATAATTACCATGAAGCCCTTACCGAATACAAAAGGTCTCTGAAGAAAGCCAAAATGGACTCATGGAGGAAGCTCTGCCATAATGTTGAAAACACATCTGAGGGAGCAAGACTCCATCGTATCCTGGCGAAGGAACCCGCTGACATCATCGGGTCACTTCGTAAACCCGATGATGAGTATACTAGCTCCGCGAAGGATACACTCCAGACACTGCTCCAGATTCATTTCCCGGATTCGGTGGCATTGGACGGTGAAAACCCTTCTCAAGAGCAGCTTAACCAGGGTCTCCCACCGACTGGCGAGGACTGGAGAAGAGCGGCGATTACCATTAACCGCTCAAAGATCGAATGGGCAATAAACTCATTTGACCCCTATAAAGCACCGGGACCAAATGACATATACCCAGTGCTTTTACAAAAAAGAGCAGAGCATCTTTTAACTCAGCTTGGTCATATATTCAGGGCAAACCTAGCTACGGGTTATATCCCAACAGTGGAAGCCAGTAAGAGTGGCCTTCTTTCCAAAACCAGGGAGGCTCAACCACTCCACGGGAAAGGACACGGGAAAGGAAATGGAACGACTAAAAGGATATCATTAGGCCCAAGAGTCATTGTTGAGAAATCGCTTCATGCCAACCAGCACGCGTATCAGGTGGGGAAATCCTATGAATCAGCCCTGCACAACCTAATATACAGGATTGAGGAGGGATTCGCAAGGAAACAAACCACCTTGTGCGTTTTTCTTGACATAGAGGGGGCATTTGACAATGCTTCTTACAATTCCATGGTTGATTCTGCAGGTCGGCACGGAGTTGAAGACACCTTTTGCAGGTGGATAAAATCTATGCTGATAGGAAGAAGAATACAAACTTCCCTTTTTGGAGAGTCTGTCACTATGAGAGCCACAAAGGGATGTCCCTAGGGTGGTGTCTAATCCCCACTCCTGTGGAGCCTGACAGTGAACAGCTTACTGACAAACCTCAACCAAAATGGATACTACACACAGGGTTACGCGGACGACATTGTAATTGCAATCCAGGGACCCTGTGAAGGCACAATCTGGGAGCTTATACAAAACGCTCTAAGAATCGCACAGGAATGGTGTATCAATCAGGGATTGAAAATTAACCCTGGTAAGGCCACACTAATTCCATTCACACGTAAGAGGAAGGTGGATAACATAAAACCACCAATCATCTTCGGTGAAAGGTTACAGATCACAAGGGAAGCCAAGTTAGAACCCTCATCTGGAATATATAACAAATAAGAGCAAATCGTCTCTCATGCTTTGCAAGAGAGCATGTGGAAAAGTCTGGGGTCTAAAACCCAAAATGATCCACTAGCTCTATACAACAGTAGTCAGGCCCATTATAACATATGCTGCTTTAGTGTGGTGGCCAAAAGTTAAGCAAAATTATTACTGCGTGCAAAAAACTATCCAGGATCCAGAGACTTGCCTGCTTGTGCATCACTGGATCCATGAGCAGTACACCTACAGCTCCATGGAAGTCATACTGGAGCTACCTCCGCTAAGCTTTGTAATAACAGCTAAAGCGAGATCCAGCACCTATAGATTGTCTTGCAATAACAACTGGATTAATAAAATCAGGTTGGACATGCAAGTATCGTGGGAATATCAATTATCTCAGACCCCGTCTTTGAAATGGGCACAGATATACTTCCCAAGACATACTCCTTCTCAAAACCTTTCACTGTAGTATGTGATAGGACTATGTGGTCGGAAGGAGAACCACCCTACCTCAGGAAAGGAAGCGTCAGGTATACAGACGGATCCAAAACTGAAGAAGGGACCGGGGCGGGAATCTACGGTGAGAGACCAAAAGCAAACATAAGCCTCAACTTGGGGAAATATGCCCCGGTCTTCCAAGCAGAAGTCTATGCCATACTGGCCTGCGTCCGTGAGAACCTACGTAGAGGCTACATAAACCAGACCGTATGTATTCTGTCGGACAGTCAAGCTGCCTTAAAAGCCTTGCCTGGAACTGAGGTCACCGCAAGGGTAGTCAAGAATTGTGTGGAGGAACTTCTGACACTGGCAAAACGGAACAATGTTAAATTGATCTGGGTGCCGGGTCACAGTGGTTTCGAAGGAAACGAAAAAGCGATTACCTTTGCAAAGAAGGGAGTCAGAATGCCATTCATAGGCCCAGAACCTATTTTAGTGAATCCCAAAGACTGCATGTAAACAAGTGATCAACGAGTGGTCAAATGCTAAACACCGTGATCACTGGGAAAAAGTACCGCGGCAAGAGCTCGGGAAGGTACTACTTCAGAGTGCAACAAAGAGGTTATCTCTTGATGCGCTAAGGCTGAACAGGATGCAACTGCGAAGGGTTACCGGGTTCATTACCGGGTGTTATCCCATGCTGAAGCATCTGCACACAATGGGACTCCATAACGGCTCCATTATGTGAAGATTGTATGGCGAGGAGGAAGAAACATCCAGCCACATAATCTTTGACTGCGAACCTCTGGTTCACAGCAGATACAGGATATTCGGTGCATCTCACCCCGAATATATGAACCTTCGGGAGGACCTGATAAGCAAGCTCCAGGCTATTGCCAACATATGGGAGAAGCGAGTCTCGTCAGACTGAGGTAGAAGGAGGAACACAATGGACCATAGGGTCGAAGTGCAATAGTTTTTACCCCGATATAAATCAATCAATCAATCAATCCAAAGAACACCGTTTCGCGTTATATAAAGATAACTTGCTCTGCTGGCAAGAGGGCTCCGGTTTTTTAATCCCAAGGTGGCCTTCAGCCATGAGTTCGCGTCTAAGAAAGGTTACAAAAATCCGCAAACTTCTAGCTTGAATAGAAGTAAAAAAAGGAAATTTATGGTATTTTGTCCCATTTTCGGGAATGTTGCGTTGAGAAAGTTAAGGTTTTTCGATTTTTCTTATAAGTTAATGTTATTCCGCGTCGAATGCAAAAATCGCATCCTTCTAGCATAGATAGAAGTAAAAATGCATTTTTGGGTAGTTTTTCCAAATTTCGTTGGGAAAATTAAAGTTTTTTGATATTCGTTGTAAAATTCAATTTATTCTCCGTCGAAGGCATTTTATCAAATAAAGTTTTCTATTCTTTAAAGTTTAGTCATCGATGTCCATATCTAACTAAACTACCATGTAGAAAACATTAAAAGTTAATAATATCATCTTAAACTACTCTCATGTAAAATAATACGAAACATTAATATTTTTTCATTTTCTCTACAATATATAATGATAATTTATTAATCAAATAAAATAATTTATTTAATTTATTAATTTATATTTAATTTCCTTAATAATAATCAATGAGAAACATAGTCAAATAAACAATAATAGTAAAGCAAAGTCAAAAAGTTAAATTGGTGTTTTTCCCCGTTTTCGGGGATGTTGCGTTGGAAAAATGAAAGTTTTTCTAAATTCAAGTTATTCCGCGTGGAATGCAAAAAACCGCATCATTCTAGCATGCCTAGAATAGGGTTAGATTTGTTTAACAAAATTACATATAGATATTAAATCCCGACAAAATGTTCTTTTTTTTGAAAAATAACTTTGTTAAATTATAAATTAGTGTTTCTTCATTGGAATATTGATAAGAAATGGTTTTCAAATAAATCTGTTAAAATTTTATATACTTTTTAAGATGCTACGCGATTTATATCTCAACCAATCAGAATGTAAGTACTATAAACCAATCAGAATGTACTATATAAGATATATGTTTCATAATGTTAAATTTATCAAAACAAAATACTACATCTAACTATGCCAAATATCAATTTTAAGGATATCCGTAAGTAGGGTAGAATTTTGATAGATTAGTCGTACTAAATTTTAGGCGTATCCGCTATTCTTGGATTTTTAAATTAACATTAATCAATCAATCAATCAAGAGAAAACTTACGAAATAAATTATTTCAACCAAATTTTTTTTCCATGTTACTTTGCACTTACATTCTTACATTTCAGTTTTTATCATTTAATTTATAAATAGCTCGGCTCTTTAATGGGAATATCATCAATTTTTAAGGAGCAACTATTATATAAAGTATCTCCCCGAAAACTCGGCCCTTTTTTACATTTATGTTTTTGATCGGATTAACTTTAAATCGAAAATCAAATTCACCCTTCGCCCATTTCGATGGAGATTTTTTAACGCCGAGTCAAAATTATTTAGGTATTTACATAGTGTGTTTTTTTTATTATGAGAAGGAAAAATCTTTCTAAGACCCCGCCTTCGACAGATCATGGTCGGTAGTGTGGGATTTCCATCCACTAAAAACCCCCTTCTTCTCTTTCCCCGCACGGAGGTGCAAGGAAGACTGAATCGAAACCGCGTTAGCATAACATCAATCCAGTCCATGCTGCGTCTTATGACGTCCTCTCCTATTTCACTGGTCTCTCTCAGAGATCTTTTCCTTGAGAATTTGTTGCGCGTAGGCAGCGATTTCATTCCAAGTTTCTTCTTGTTGAATCATAAGGTTCACTAGGCTCGTAGGGTTGAGCGTTTTGCCTATAATTTCCTTAGTGTTGGCTCTGTAGTTCCTCCAGCGTTCGCATTCAAAAAATATGTGCTCGGCGTCGTCGGTTTTGTCTGGACATTACTTGCACAACGGAGTGTTATGAAGGCCCAGTTTGTATAGGTATGCGTTAAATTGGTCGTAGCTTGTCAACAGTTGAGTCAAGAAGAAATCCGTCTGGCCATTCGGGATTAGGTGCTTCATCTGCCCTCGTCACAGGTCTTCCATCTGTCTTTCCATTCTTCTAGAATTTCCAGCTTCACTATCGCTCTAGCCTCATTGTGCTGTCACCGGTAGTCTTGAGGACGTAAAGTTTTACACTCTCGAATTCTAGTTGGTCAATTCTAGTAGTCAGATGGTCGCAAACATGCCGGTTGTAAGGCACGCGTTGTAGGCATTCAGTAGTAGGTCAGGGAATTCCTGGGCTATGATCTTAATCACCGACGTTGGGATGCGGTCGGGGCCGGGTGCTTCTCCTGGTTTATAGGGACTTTGCTGCATCTTGCAGTTCCTTGTTGTGATAGATGTAACTTGTTAACCGTTGTAACTGTTGTTCGTAAAGTGTCCCCTTTCTCGCAGCGGGTGTTTGGGAAACAGCTCCGCAACAATGTTGTTCATTATGGCAGGAGGTTTTGGTGCTTCTGGTGTGGCCTTTCCAAGTTTCTTGACAACGATTTGGTAGGCTTTGCCCCAGATATCCTTTTCAAGGTCGTTGCAGATTTCTTTCCATAACGTCGCTTTACTTGTCTTGATGGTTCGATTTAACTCCTTTTTGGCTTTTTTGTACTCGCTTGAGTATATATCTAGGTCAGGGGTGTGTTTTGCTGCTCTTGTGCTTGACGGCGAAGTTTGTGGCATCTTTTCCGGAGTTTCGCAATTTCAGGCGTCCACCAGTATGCTGGCCTGTGTAGGCCTCGATTTTTCGATCGTGGCATAGATGCATCACAAGATATTTACATTAGTGTAAGACTTAGTTAGGCTAAATAGGTTCTTTTTTTATTTCTTGCTTTTCTGTTCCTTTCTTTTTTGGAAGGTTTAATTTTTATTTTTTTTTTAAGTTTTTATTTCTTGCTTTTCAATTACTTTCTTCTTTCGTCGGTTCTATTGTTTGTTAAAAAGTTTTTATTTTTCACTTTTCAGTTCCTTTCTTTTTTCGTAGATGTTATAGTGTCATTAGAACTACAGAAGTGTGCCAAGTTTTAACAGAATCGGTTCACAGATGACAATTCCAATTTTCCTTATTTTTCTTCTCCTAGGGGTGAAATTTTTTTTTTCAAAATTTATGGTACCAACTTCGAAGTATACCCTATCTAATAAAAAAGGAATTATCGAAAAGGACTACTCTGTAAAAATTGTATTGCGTGGCCATACATTAATATATATTAGCCCACCCGACAGACGTTGTCCTGTTTAAACTATGAATATCGAATTCGAATTGGTATAATTAATAAAAAATTATTATTATTCCAAAGACATATTGTTTATTATTCTAATGCTTTATGATACACAATATTCTTAGTTTTATTTTATAGCGACTTCATCAATGGTTGGTGCATTAAAACGTCTCATCGACTTTGATGACAATTTTGTGGTTATCAGATGGCATGCGGTCTAATGCGGTCGTGAATAATGCAACGCTGATCGACTTGTCTTGCTGAATCGCCCATAAAATAAATTACCAAAAATTTGTAGTCACTACCCCGCGTTCGCCATAAGGAACCTGTTAAATGATATATTTGACCCTGAATCTGTAACGGTAAACAGATATTAAATAGATGCAATATAATAATAATATTAATAATAATAATAATAATAATAATAATAATAATAATAATAATAATAATAATAATAATAATAATAATAATAATAATAATAATAATAATAATAATAATAATAATAATAATAATAATAATAATAATAATAATAATAATAATAATAATAATAATAATAATAATAATAATAATAATAATAATAATAATAATAATAATAATAATAATAATATATACTGTATTTTCCATTTAAGGTTTACAGGGTTGGTATACATTACATTTTTACAATATCTATACAATTTTTTTTAAATATATTATGATACTTAAAGCTTAACTCACAATATTTATATTTAAATTTTTTTTAATTTATATACATATATATTATACTATATACAACTATTAATCTATTAATTTTATTCGTCTAATACAAAGCTACGAATTTTTGTTGCCCCACTGGCATAATTATATATATTTTTCAATTTTTCTGCTGATAGATCAGTTAAAAGATTAATCAACTGCATTTCCGGATTCTCGTTTAGTTTCAAGGAATTTTTCAGGTAGTAATTCCGGATCGGCTGGTAGATAGGGCTGGTGAGCAGAAAATGGGTTATCGATTCGGGTTCACGTCTATTACATATTTCGCAAAGATCTTCTTGATTCCATTTATACAGTGAATCATTCGCATATATTTTGACCGTGCAGTGTCCCATTAGTCTAAGTTGCCTGATTAATTTTATTATTTTAAAATTGTATGGAAATTTCAAATATGAAAATAATCTAAGATTTTTCCCTTATCATTTATTAAAAATTTTTTACTAAATTTGCTTAAAATTGATTCGAATTGCTCTTTTATCGTTGTTGGATTTTGTGATTCCCAGATTTCCGGTAGGCTCACCTCATTTATGGTAGTTTTCAACTGGCTCGCCCAATTGAATTTTACGTTGTTATCGATATCCTTATCTAATGCTACTAGTCTATTGTACATTATTTTAGGTAAATTTTTATCGTCCATTTTTAATAATTTAATCCACCTTCCCATAATGATTTAAAAAGCATTTACTGCTAAGTTTTTGCGGCCAGTTTCCAGTCTTATCATATAATTTGGTGTATTACGTTGCCAACCAAATACTGCTTTAAAAAAATTACCTTGTACCTTTTCTAATTCCTTTAACTACTTTGGACTCTAGGTCTCAGCCGCATATAAAAGCGTCGCAGTAACAACACTATCAAACAATTGGATACGATCTTCCCAGCTTTGCAACTTCGATTTGACCATAGTTTGTCTAATGTTGCTCACTGCTATATTTGCTTTTTTTGTTGCATTTTGGGTTACCTTATGAAATAGACCCGAAGAGGAGAAGAGTATCCCTTGATAGCAGTATTCATTTACAACTTCAACTGTTTCGTTATTTATTTTAAATGACATTTCTTTCAATTTTCCTCCTTTTCTGAATATTACCATCTTAGTTCACGTTTATTTCAAGAAGATTTTTTTTGCAGTATAAATCCAGAACATTAACAGCAAGAGGATCTCACTTCTTCCATCAATATACACGCCTCTCACTTTGTTTTCTTTCATATACTTAACAATATTATGTCTTCTATCTTAACAATATCAAGCATAAATAAGATAGGGGAAGAAGGATCATCCTGTAGTACTCCCTTTGTTATACTGATTTTGCCACTTTCATTTCCATTTATGGAGAATGTGAAGTTTGCTTTCGAGTAAAAATTTCTGCCAAAGCAAAGAGTGTGCGATAGTGTAAAATGCCTTGCGAAAATCCACAAACGTAATATATATTTTTTCTTTACTATGTCGAATTTTTATGTTTATTGCGCTATTTAGAGTAAAAACTGCGTCTCGGCACTCTCTTCCCCTCCTGACCCTGAACTGCGATTCGTCTATGATTTCGTGCGTTTCGGCCCAGTTTTGAATGCGGTTAGCGATTAAAGAAGAGAATATCTTTGCTACGGTGTTCAGAAGGGATATACTTCGATAGTTATTTGGGTCACCCGCGTCTCCTTTTTTATACAGTAAGCAGAGTCTGAACCCCGACCAGTTCTCCGGAAATTCTTCGTTTTCCAGGACCTTATTATACGTAATTAATAAGTTTCAGCACCAGTTATCAGGGAGATTTTTAAAAAACTCGTTAGTGATCTGGTCGGAGCCACAGCCTTGCCTGGTTTAGCGTTTTGAAGCACGCTTTTAAGTTCTTGCATTGTAATTTCGCCGTCTTGGAGGATATTTTCTATGACTGCAAATCGGGTAATTAAGGAATCTGTGTAATAAACGTAAAGCTTTTGGAAGTATTTTTCCCATTCACTTAATGCTATCCGATTTTGCGTATGCGATTTACTACTTCCAATGCGTTTATTGTTTTCCAAAATTCCCCGCTGTTTCGTATATTTGATAGTTTTTCTTTGATTGCTTTTAGGTGGAGTTTTTAATCTCATTTTTTGTTTCATTCGGTAATTATTTTCTGACTTTAATTTAACATAGTTTTGTTTGTGCTCCGGTTGTTGACCTTAAGTTTTGAAATTTTTAAAAGCAGTCATAGTGTTTTTCTTTAATTCTAAACTCCTTTGGTGAACCAGGGATTCTCACTTAGACGGATTCCTATGTTAGTTTTATTTGTGGACATATCGACTTGTTTTGCTGCGTTAGCTATGGTAGAGGTTACAGTTGTATATGACAGAGAGTATATTTGTGTTACACTTGTAGCAACAGCTGAGAGATCTGTGGTGGATTCGGCTGTATTTTTCAGGTACTCTATATATTTATCTTTACAGTTTTCATCCCATTTAATTACTGATAAAGTTTTAAATTTTGTGTTACTTTTTAATGAAATCTGTGATTTATTTCTATTTTTAATTTTTAGTAAGCATGGGAAATGGTCCGATGTTAGCACAAAATCCAAAATTTCGAAATCTATTACCTCATTCATCATCGGGCCATTTACCCACGCTTGGTCTATAATACTCTTCCCCCTGCTGTCACATTAAGTAATTTGTGCAGGAGTATCACTTAGTGATCTTCCATTTACTATAACTAGTCCCCAATTTTCCATAAAGTTTAGAAGACGCGCACCCCGTGAATTTAACGTTTCATCTGCAGTATATCCCCTCAAATAAATCACCTTCGAATTTTTCGTTGAAATTGTTAAGTGGCCCTATCCTTGAATTGAAGTCACCAGCTATTACAATTTTTGATATAGGGTGCTTCACTGATACTTCCAGTAACAAATCGTTTAATAAATTTAAGTATTCCACAATGTCATATTTAAAATTACCGTAAACAAATATCAAAATAATGTTACTCACTCCATTTTGGATCTTCAGTGCAATCCATAGATTCGTGTTTTCAATAATTTCATTACGTATAGTTTGCTTGATATATATGTTGATTCCTCCACTAGCTCTACCTTGTGACTTTCCCTTTGTTGCTTTTGCGGAGTAGCACTTATACTCCCTTAAAAAATTCTGGTACTGTTTTTGAGTCTCTCCACAGCCAAGTTTCACTAAAACAAATAATATTAAGAGACTGCATTGTTTGTTGTTGCTCTTCATCAATTTCAGCAACGTGTTTAAATCCATTATAATTCCAAACTAAAATATTGATGGTATTGATGCCTGGAGAATTTGTAGATGGTGCTTCTAGAATAAATTTTTCTGGGATGCCTTCGCCGGAATTACACTTTCTGTATTAATTATCTATTTTTAATATATTTAATGTTACATTTTTATGATATAATTAATATTTCAAAATCAAGTTCAAAGTTCATATAGATTAGAATATTTAAGTTTATTTTAAATATTTTAAAACTATTTCTCATGACGTTAATTTTATACTATCTTTCCTAGACGGTCAAAGGTGACGTAGTTCACAGTTCACTAAGATTGTACAGAAGGGTGGTTTAAATAACACATTTCTTAATTATTATTCAGTAGTTTGATAATATATATAAACCAAACTTTTGTAAGGACAGATCAGACTTGCTATCTCGTTCTTTGACATATGTTCGGATCGAAGGATAATTTTGTTTCAATAAAATATTTATTATTGTTAATATTTTAATTGTTGTTACTTAAAATTTGTACGACTGTAAAGCAAATTGTGAATTAAAATTAAATAAATATATTTTTATTTAAAATATCTGGTCTACAAGATATTAATGGCGCAGCCGATAGGATAATTCGAGAAAAACATATTTCGAGAATTATCGCGTCCATCGTAAATTTGTGAAAATTCTACGAGTGGCTCTTAAGTCTTTGGGACGCATCTACACTCCAAATAAATTTTTAATATCAGCCAGAGTACAAAATAAAAATTACTGGATTGGAAGCAACATTGGAACTGGTTAAATTCATTTCGACTGCATATCGAAAATTTATGGTATTCCTTTTTGGACTTATCTGGAATTTTAAAGTAACAATGTGGTTGGAGTTCATATTTCAAATGTAAGTAAATTTTTCTTTATTGAATATTCGAATACCTACACCTTAATGCCTAAACGGACGAAGATTTACCAACAATTAAAGAAAACAATTCTAAAATAAAACAAATAGAAAATTTATTAAATAAAATATCGCTTGATGATAATTTAGAAAATTCAAATAAAAGTAATAATAACAATATTTTAAATAATATTTTACCAAATAATTCAAATAACTCAAAATTAATATTAGAAAATAATAACGCTAATATGGCTACTAGCATATCAGTGATTGATATAATTAGAAGTATGGACACCTACGAAGGTTGTCCAGGAATGTTAAATACATTTATTGAAATGGGAGATGTCGTTCTCCATGGAGAAAATGCTAACAGTTCTTTATTGACTAATATGGTAAAACAAAAAATAAGAGGACCAGCTCGAGATGCTCTTACAGCATCTGGAACCCCTTCTGACTGGGAAACTATTAAAAAAATATTAATAACTCATTTCTCAGACAAACGAACTATTGAATCAATTCTTCATAAACTAAATACTATTTGTCAAGGCAATAAACCATTAAAAGATTACTATACAGACGTAGTCGATTTACAAACCGTTTTGTAGAACTCAATAGATCGAACAAAATCACAAGAATTTATAAAGGGCCAAAATGAAGTATACTTGAATATTGTTTTAAAATCCTTTATAGCAGGGTTAAATCAAAATTTAGGATATATCGTGAGATCCAATCGACCGACAACAATCAAAGAAGCATATGATATTTGTTTCAACGAAATTTCAATGCAACAATCTAATCTAGATAGAAATAGAATCTCTCGATCAAATGTAAATTCCCAACCGAGACAAATACAAAATAATTATCCTCATAACAATCGTGTACCTACACAGAATTATGTAAATGATTATAAAATACCCAACTTTTCAACGAATCGTATGCAATTACGACCACCACAACCCATTCAAAACAACCCATTTAATAACCCGATGCATTACCGTCCCCCACAGTATGATCGACCCGAACCCAGAACCATTAGAATTTTTAATTTTTAAATTTCATCACTATTTTGATGGAATTATAGGCAGTAATACCTTAAAAAAACTAAATGCTAACATAAATTATAAAAACGATACAATAACTTTTGGTAGAATTCAAAACAAATTGTATAAAAAAACATTACATCAGTATCAAATATATCATCTGGAACCTTATGAACAAAAATATATAGAGGCTCCAGTTACCGTAAAACAAGGCGACGTATTTTTACCATGCATTAAACTCAACGAATTTGTAGAAATAATAGACGGTTTGTATACCGTGATAAACAATAAAGCACCTGTTCTATTAGTTAACAATTCTGACTTACAACTGAGCGTTATAATTAGTCAACCACTTACAGCAGAAATTCTAAATCGCTACCAAACTTTAACAAACATAAACGAACGACACGATGACGTTTCAGATTACGAGTTTGCTAAACATAATTTACGTGTTAGTCATCTAAATAACGAAGAAAAAAATGCTTTAATACAGTTATGTTCTAAATATAGAGACATTTTTTACTTAACAACAGTGTAGCGACTCAAGTCAGTATTAACAATATTACCGCCACAAACACACATTCGCATACACGCAAGACGCACACCCAAAAAGTCAGTTAGCATACAACACTCACCAAGTCTAGTTATACTTCATGTTGTTCAAATCAAAATTATATCTTATAGAAACTTAATAATATTTACCAATACTAAAGAGTTTATTTTATTAATTGTTTACATATGTAGAGTTTGTTATCGTCCTTAAATTATCCATCAAAGCAACACAAACCCCTACAATTGGTGACCCGCGACAGTGAAATTTGCATAAAATAATCTTAAATTCAAAAGGACATCCATTTTATTTTATTGTTAAAGAAATAAACAACTTATTTTTGTGTGAATGTTCCAAGAAAAATAAAATATAAACTACAAACTACAAACCGTATGTTTTAATAGCATATACATTAACATATACGTAGTGAAGATACAGTGAAATGGTACGACCTCCGAACTCAACGTGTTAAGTGCAGAATAGACACAGAACTTGGTTGCAGCAACATTGAACTCCGCCTATAAAATATTTTCAGTACAGACGCTGCAACCAAAGTATGGGATCATAAAATTTAATTTTTATTATTTTATGACTCTAGTCATAAAAATTCAAACATTTTTCATCATGTCTCTATCTATCTCATTTAATTTGTATAGTTTATTTATATCTCTAGTAAAAACTACACAAATAATTTTATACAATATAATATATACAGTGTGTCTACTTAAGTTGGCTCCATATGGAAAACTTTTTTATTATAATGTTTACGAAAAAAAGTTATTCTTTATAAAAATCTCTGCATTCGAAAATATTAATATTCAGCTATTCACTTTTGACATCAAATGTATAGGGTGTCTAAAAATTGAAAAAGTTCGATAGGAATGTGTTGACCACTTCAATTTTAAATTAAATTTTGTATATTTTTGTTCAAAATGTAGACCATATAGAACAGATTATACGGTGTGGTAATGAAAATTAGTGAAATAATTTTTGAAGCCTCAACGCACAATTTTAATTGCTAAAAAGGGAACAATAAGATCTTCGTTGATTTATTTATTTTTAATCTTTAAAAACAGGACTGAATATAAAATCAAACTTGCAAATCAAAGAATAATTAATCAAATAATTATTGAACATTGATTTTAAATTTTTAATAAAATCAAAGATAAAAATTATTATTTTTGGAAAAAAATATATATAAAATTTATTTACAGATATTAAAATAATTTTTATACATAACAGTTAAAATGTTGTAAATAAGTAAATAATTTTTTTTATGTAACCAAATTCACACAAGCAAGTTACGAATAGAATATTATGTTGTAGTATATACAAATATTGGGTTGGTAAGCTAGAATGTCACAAAATATTTTTTGAAAAAAATTATGTTTTTTTTTTGTTATTCGTTTTAACATGTCTGAATTTTGGCTGTATATAAAGACCCGATTCTACCAATCCAGAAGTGAGTTCTAAAATTCAGTCCGAAAGGAACAGTAGTGCGGTTTGATATTACCATTGTTAAATTAATCATTGTTAAAAATTAGTATTGTTTGAATAAAATAAAAAATTGTTGATAAAAATTAAACATTTTGTTTATTTTTTGTTTTTGTTTCGAGTATTTGAATCTGTAGTAGATTCAACAGTGCTCCTTTTTTTAAAAAGTTAAAAAGAGAGCCAAGATACCGCGACAATTGGCGACCGTGACAGGACCTGGAGATGCATTCACAATGGTAATTTTAGGCCGTATTACTGTTCTTTTCAATCGAACAATTGGATTTTCGCCTGCCCAATAGATCTGCAAGGGTGGGTTAATGAGAGAGACCAGGAGCGTAAGGAGAGTGTTGAGAGGGCTCGGCAAGCAATGTTGGCAAGTGCCGAGGAGGGCGACCGAGTGGAGACGGGACTCGTTTATCAACCTGGAGAGTCCGTCTGTGTGTATAACAAAGTGCTCAGCTGTAAGGTGGAGGGTGTCTATAGTGGATTGGCACCAAAATTGAAAGGACCTTACAGGGTGCTGAGATGTGTACCAGCTAGTGTCTATGTACTGGATACAGTGCCTCCCACGAGGATACATGGATGTGTCTTGAAGCCGGCCAGTGCAAGGACCGCCGCCAATGGGGATCGGGGAAGATTGAGTGTGGGGAACGAGGTGTTCGGCCAACTACTTCCGGATCGATTGGGGGGTCAAAGACATGGAGGTGAGGGAAGACGACATGATGTATCGAGTGTGGACGAGCCAGAGGCCAGGACAATAGAACCAGGGTAGAACTTGTGGCCCAGACGACCGGCATTTAACACCAGGCGCCGTAATAGGAACTAAGTAATGTGTACGTGAAGACGACATGATGTATCGAGTGTGGACGAGCCAGAGGCCAGGACAATATAACCAGGGTAGAACTTGTGGCCCAGACGACCGGCATTTAACACCAGGCGCCGTAATAGGAACTAAGTAATGTGTACGTGAGCTCTTAAAATAGTTCTAGGCCAGAAAATTGGTCCACCTTTGAAATGTGGAGAGAAAATTAGAAAATGTGTGTTGAGGTCTAATGGGGGAGATTTTGTGGTAATGAAAATTAGTGAAATAATTTTTGAAGCCTCAACGCACAATTTTAATTGCTAAAAAGGGAACAATAAGATCTTCGTTGATTTATTTATTTTTAATCTTTAAAAAAAGGACTGAATATAAAATCAAACTTGCAAATCAAAGAATAATTAATCAAATTATTGAACATTGATTTTAAATTTTTAATAAAATCAAAGATAAAAATTATTATTTTTGGAAAAAAATATATATAAAATTTATTTACAGATATTAAAATAATTTTTATACATAACAGTTAAAAAATGTTGTAAATAAGTAAATAATTTTTTTTATGTAACCAAATTCACACAAGCAAGTTACGAATAGAATATTATGTTGTAGTATATACAAATATTGGATTGGTAAGCTAGAATGTCACAAAATATTTTTTGAAAAAAATTATGTTTTTTTTTTGTTATTCGTTTTAACATGTCTGAATTTTGGCTGTATATAAAGACCCGATTCTACCAATCCAGAAGTGGGTTCTAAAATTCAGTCCGAAAGGAACAGTAGTGCGGTTTGATATTACCATTGTTAAATTAATCATTGTTAAAAATTAGTATTGTTTGAATAAAATAAAAAATTGTTGATAAAAATTAAACATTTTGTTTATTTTTTGTTTTTGTTTCGAGTATTTGAATCTGTAGTAGATTCAACAGTGTTCCTTTTTTTAAAAAGTTAAATAGAGAGCCAAGATACCGCGACAACGGGAAACGGTTCAAGAAATCACTCCCGAGATATGTAGGAGTGGATTTAAAGAATTTTGTAAAAGGACAATTACATGTATGGAACGCGAAGGTGGATACGTTGAGGCAAAAACGAACTGAAGGTAACTGTTGTTACTTACGTCAACAATAATAATTGTATTTGTAATGTAATGTATGAAAAATATATGTTCTGTATTCATTATTTTGTTACATATCATTCAAAATGTTTCAAATCAGCAAATAAACATTTGAAGTACGATGACTGGTTAATTAGAATAACAGATAACGTGTTTTATAAGGAGGACTTGCAAAATTTAATTTAAAATTGAAGTGGAAAAAAAATTCCTATCGAACTTTTTCAATTTCTGCACACCCTGTACATTCGATGTCAAAAGTAAATAGCGGCATGTTAATATTTTCGAAAGCAGAAATTTTTATAAAGGATAACTTTTTTTCGTAAACCTTTTCCATATGGAGCCAACTTAAGTAGACACACTGTATATATTATATATAATGTAAATTGTAACCAATATAGGTATTTTGTATATGAACATTTAACTCCTGCTACTAAATATCAAATAATTTTTAATGTTGCAGCAACCGTTCAAGGTCATGTTTTTGGTTGCTGCAACCAGTACACACACACAGCAACATGCTAGTTAGTCTTCAATGTTGCTGTTCAATGTTGCACGTTTGTGGAGCCCATTAGACATATACAAATATTGTACGTATCTTACGGAGCATATCATCTGTTAACACACACGCATTATAATCCAAATACAACACGTTATACAGTGCACATTATTAAACATGAACATTTAAAGGTACATTTTTTTAAACAAATTTCGTGTACATTATAAAATAACGAACTATATATACCAAAAAAAAATGCACATTTTTAAAAGCGTATATAATAACAGAATTTAAAAATTATTTTTCGTTACTTTTCTAATATATATTTTTTTACTAATTCAATCAGAATTACACGTCTTTAAAGTTTACAAAACATTTGTTTAATCTCACATCTAATATTAAATACTACAATAATTACATTCAATATTGAATTTCAATTAAAAATAAACCACAATGATCGACGACCATAATACAAGTGCAGAAACTTCAAATGCAAATCCGAAACAAAATATTGAAGCCACAAGTATCAAACTTCCACAATTTTGGATATCTTGTCCAGCAGCTTGGTTTATTCAGACAGAAGCCCAATTTAAAATCAAATGAGTTTCTTCAGATTCAACCATGTACGATTATGTAATTGCTTCGTTACCGGAAGACATCATCACATCAGTTCTTGACTTCTTGACGACACCACCAAGACTTAACAAGTATCTGAAGCTAAAAGAAGCACTTATAGAACGACATACGGACAGCGAAGAAAAAAATTAGAAACGGTACTATCCAACATCGAGCTTGGGGATCGACGCCCGTCAGAATTTTATCGTTCATTAGAAGTTTTAGCTGGTCCATCATCTTCCGTAAGTAAAGAACTTTTAAAGAAGTTGTGGATGCGAAAACTTCCATCCAATTTAAATATTGCTTTAATTGCCACCGGTAAAACAAACATAACAGAACTGGTTTCCTTGGCCGACAAAATTTGGGATGTCACACCGAAATCTGCAAAATATTTGAGCAAAATTCACCCTCCCAATTCAAATGCTAATGAAATTTTATTAAGTGAATTTCAAAAGTTAAAACTTGAAATAAACGAATTAAAGGATCAACTCAATAGATCTAACAATTATCATGGACGCTCGAGAAGTTCAGGCCGCAATAGCCCTCATAGATTTCAAAAATTTACAGATAAGGACAAACTTTGTTGGTATCATTATAAATTCGGCAATAAGGCAAGGAAATGTAACAAAACCCGAAACTGGTGAGTCGAAAAACTAACGAAATCGTTTGTATTGGCGACAGACAAACGATCGCCAACCTCAAGTCGATTATTTCTATTCGATCACATCAATAAACTTAAATTTCTTATAGATACAGGAGCCGACATTTCTGTAGTTCCAAATGGTTTTTTTCAAATTTATACTAAAAACAAAAATTACATTTTAAACGCAGCCAATGGTTCAACTATTAATACTTTTGGTACAAAACTACTTAAGTTAGATTTAGGCTTACGCCGCGAATTTATTTTCCCATTCATGTTAGCTGAAGTCAATCATACAATAATAGGTGCAGACTTTCTTAAAAAATTTGGTTTATTAGTGGACCTAAAAAATAGAAAATTGATAGATCAGAATACATCATTATCAATTGATGGCATACTTACCAAATTTGACACACCATCACCGCAACATTTTTCATTAGACAATATATTTGGTCACTTGATAAAAAAATACCCAAAGCTTACAGGACCTCAAAACTTCGATTTACCTGTAACTCATAATGTAACTCATCACATAGTTACCGACGGACGACTACCATTCTGTAATCCTCGATGATTAGATCCACAAAAATTAAAATTTGCCAAGACAGAATTCGAACACATGGTATAGTTAGATATTTGTAGACCCTCTTCCTCACCATTCGCGTCACCTCTGCATATGGTCCCAAAAAAGGATAATGATTGGAGACCATGTGGAGATTATAGACTTTTGAATACGGTTACAACGCCAGATAGATACCCAATCCCGCACATACATAATTTTTCACTCAATTTACAATGCTGTACAATATTTTCGAAAATCGATTTAATTCGAGCATATCATAACATACCTATAGCCGAAGAAGACGTAAAAAAAACCGCTATCACGACGCCATTCGGTCTCTTCGAGTTCACGCGCATGCCTTTTGGTTTACGCAATGCAGCGCAAACTTTTCAACACTTCATGAACTTTGTTACTCAAGGATTAGATTTCATATTCGTGTACATAGACGACATTTTGATCGCGAGTAAAAATACAGAACAACACTTAGAACATTTAAATATCCTTTTCAAACGACTAACCGACTTTGGTTTAACCATAAAAACATCAAAATGTGTTTTTGGCGTACAATCCATCGATTTTCTTGCTCATCGTATTACAAAAGACTGAATATCACCTTCAAAGACAGCGTTAAGGCGATCTTAGATTTTCCAGCACCCGATTCAATAAAGCAAACGCAAAGATTTATTGGCATGGTTAACTATTACCATCGGTTCTTTCCAAATTTAGCAGAATTATTAGCCCCTATTTACGATTATATATCTGCACTATCTAAAGAACCTAAACAAACGCAAAAATTTATTTGGTCAGACAATTGCAACAATTAACAATTAAAATTCATTCATTAAAATTCGAGAAGCTTTAGCATCAGCTACACTTTTAGTGCATCCAATCGATTCTGCACAAATAAGATAAGTTACAGACGCATCAAACTTATCAATTGCTAGTGTACTCGAACAATACACAGAGAACGCATGGAAACCACTTGCTTTCTTCTCTAGTAAGGTAAGCAAGTTGGAAACCAAATTCTCCGCATTCGACAAAGAATTATTAGCAATTTATTCGTCAATAAAACATTTTCGATACATTTTAGAAGGTCGACATTTTATAGTTTTTACAGATCATAAACCTCTAAGAATGGCACTTACTTCAAAAACCGAGCGTAGTCCTCGACAAACGCGACAATTTGACTACATAGCACAATTTACCACTGACATTCAGTACATAAAAGGTAAAATTAATATAATTGCAGACACATTATCTAGGGTAAGCACCGACGAATGCATGTCTGTTGACAGCGATACGTTAGATTTACAAACCATAATCGACGCTCAAAAAGCAGACGCTGAATTACGTAATCTTCTAAAACCTGAAAATAAAAAAACAGATTCAAAATTTAAATTAACACAATTAGACTTACCTGATAACAGCCAAATCTGGTGCAAATCATCGGCTAAAATAAGACCTTACATACCCGACAAGTTACGAAAAACGGTATTTCATTGTTTACATAACTTATCTCACCCAGGCACACGCGCCACACGAAAACTAATTGCAAACAGGTACTTTTGGCCAAAAATGAACATGCATATTAATAATTGGACAAAATCTTGTCTAGGTTGCCAAAAAGCAAAGGTAAACCGACACATTAAAAGTTCACATGGTCAATTTAACACTCCACCTGGTAGATTTGATTATATCCATTTAGATTTGGTAGGTCCACTCCCAATTTCCAACGGATATACAAACCTGCTCACAATCATCGATTGATATACTCGCTGGCCGGAGGTATACTCTTTAAAAAACATCACCGCCGAAACAGCAGCAAAAACATTTTTCCGTGAATACATTCCGCGTTTTGGTGTCCCCCTTCAAATGACTACCGACCAAGGCACCCAGTTCGAATCGAAATTATTTACCGAACTTTCAAAACTTTTTGGTATTCATAAAATACATACGGCGTTTTCATCGCCAACTAAAAGCTTCACTTCGCGCAAGATTCAATACGATGCATTGGTCAGAAGAAATACCAATCATTTTACTTGGTTTAAGATCAACAATTAAAGAAGACTTAAAATGCAGTGCAGCAGAGCTTGTATATGGACAAACACTTCGCATTCCAGGAGAGATGGTAGTAAAGTCGTCTGAACCATTAGTCGATACACACGAACTCTTAGGAAAACTTAAACAAAATATGCAACTATTAAAACACACTGAAACAAGAAAAGCTAAATCACAAATCACATACTTCCCAAAAAATCTTGAAGATTGTGAATATGTCTTCGTTCGAGTCGACGCAGTAAAATCATCTCTACAATCACCTTATGAAGGACCCTACAAGATACTAAAAAAACTCAACAAAAGATTCGTTCTGCAAATCAAAGATAAGCCAATTACAATTTCCATCGACAGAATTAAACCAGCTTTCCTCGAAAAGAATACATCAACAGAAATAAAACCAACACGACGACAAACAACAAAGAAAGTAACATTCAATTTTTAATTGCAGCTTTATATAAAAACTTTTCATCGCAAAGGGAGTATTGTAGCGACTCAAGTCACTATTAACAATATTACCGCCACAAACACACATGCGCATACACGCAAGAGCACACAACAGTTTGGTTACGCAGACCCAAAAAGTCAGTTAGCATACAACACTCACCAAGTCTAGTTGTACTTCATGTTGTTCAAATCAAAATTATATCTTATAGAAACTTAAGAATATTTACCAATAATAAAGAGTTTATTTTATTAATTGTTTACATATGTAGAGTTTGTTATCGTCCTTAAATTATCCATCAAAGCAACACAAACCCCTACAAACAGCAAGTATGACGTTCACGTCCGATGTAAGACATTCCATCCATACCACCGACGAAATCCCAATATATACTAAAGAATTTAGGTTGCCTCATTCTCAAAAAGAAGAAGTAACGAAACAAATCAATGAAATGTTGAAAAAAAACATCATACGACCATCGAATTCCCCTTGGAAATCTCCTGTTTTTATCGTAAGTAAAAAAGCAGATTCTTCTGGCATAAAGAAATTTCGTTTAGTAACCGATTATAGAAAACTGAACGAAAAGACTATTGACGATCGCTACCCGTTGCCAAATATATCTGACATTCTTGATAAGTTAGGTAAATGTCAATATTTCACGACCTTGGATTTAGCTTCAGGATTCCATCAAATAGAAATGGATCCCAAAGATGTTAGCAAGACAGCATTTTCCGTCGGGCAGTATGAGTATACTCGTATGTGTTTCGGTCTTAAGAACGCTCCTGCAACGTTCCAAAGACTTATAGATAACATGCTCCGCGAATACATTGGAAAAAATGTATTAGTATATATGGATGACATAATTGTGTTCTCTTCTTCTTTACAAGAACACATTGAAACTCTTCAAAAAGTTTTTGATAAATTACGATTACACAATTTTAAAACACAATTAGACAAATGCGAATTTTTACATAAAGAAATTGAATTTCTGGGACATGTAGTTACAACCGAAGGAATTAAACCTAACCCAAAAGAAATAGCTGCCATTGAAAAATTTCCACTTCCAAAAACTGTCACTGAAATAAAATCATTTTTAGGACTAATCGGGTATTACCGCAAATTCATTAAAGATTTCGCTAAGATTACAAAACCAATGACTTCACAACTTCGTAAAAATAAAGTAGTACATTGTAAAAATCAAGACTATATAGAATCATTTGAAATTTGTAAAACATTGTTAAAAGGAGATCCAATTCTCCAATATCCTGATTTTACAAAGCCTTTTATTTTAACAATAGATGCGTGTAATTTCGCGATAGGAGCTATTCTATCATAAGGTACTGTTGGTTCAGATAAGCCAATATGCTATGCTTCAAGAATATTAAACAAAAGCGAACAAAACTATTCGACAATTGAAAAGAAATTGCTTGCAATCGTTTGCGGATGCAAACAGTTTAGACCATACTTATACGGACAAAAATTTAATATATTGACAGATCATAAGCCATTAAAATCGGTATTTTCCTTAAAAGAGGCCAATTCAAAATTAATAAGATGGAAAATAAAATTACTCGACTATAATTTTAATATAGACCATAAACCTGGTAAAATAAACACCAATGTAGACGCATTATCTAGAGTTCAAATAAATAATTTAAGTAGCAATAGTACCCAACATTCAGCCGAAGAAAACCTTAATCCCGGGATTCAAATATCCAAACGAGCATTAAATGAGTTTTCACAACAAATAATAATTACATTAGGAACAAAAAACTGAAAGAAAACTAACTAAATTATTTAAAACAAGACAACATATTGTATTGACAATACCAAAAATAGACGAATCCATAGCTATTAACATTTTAAAGACAGAAATGGATAACAATAAACAAAATGCTATCTATACAGAAGACAATATCTTCAACATAGTTCAAAGCGCATATGTAAAACATTTTGATTCGAAATTAAAAATCATTCGGTGTACTAAATTCTTACAGGATGTTGAAAAAATAGATGACCAAACGAAACTGATAAAAGACTATCACGAGTTATCAATCCATCGTGGGATTGATGAAACACTGAACCATCTTAAAAGGCTATATTATTTTGACAATATGAAATCAAAGATTCAAAAATATATAAATAATTGTGATATCTGTAAAATAAACAAATACGAAAGGCATCCACTAAAAATCAAATTGACACAAACACAACAGGCAAACAAACCATTTGAAATTTTACATATAGATATATTTCATGTAGATAATACAAATATTCTAACTATCATAGATAAATTTAGTAAATATGGAGAAGCTACGGTTATGAAAGCAAGAAATTCTAAATACGCTCTAGATGCACTTAGGCATTATTTATCAAGGCACGGTATCCCTGATCTTATAATTCATGACCCCGGAATGGAATTTGAAGGCAATGATTTTAAAGATTTTCTGAATCTTTATAATATTCGTAACCACACTACTTGTGCTAGAAACTCAACCGGCAACTCACCAGTTGAACGATTTCATTCAACCTTAGTAGAATCAATAACTATACTAAAAACTACTCATAAAAATCTAACAATAGTAGAGCAATTAGATATGGCTTTGTTAACTTATAATAATTCCATACATTCAAGTACCAAGCTTACACCTTTCGAAGTAATAAAGGGAATCAGAGATAATCAAATCTTAAAACCCACTACAAACAATATACGTTCTATTTATGCTAATAAACATGCCGAGGAAATAAAAATTATAAAACAATTAATTACTAAACAGAACGATAAATTAAAAGAAAAATTGGAAGTCCGAAACAAAGACCGAATTGATCCTTCAGATTTAACAGTAGGTGAAAATGTTTTTATAAAACAAAATAGACGAAACAAAATAGCACCCGAATATACAAAAGACAAAGTAATAAAAAATAATGGTAAAACTCTTAAAGTTAAAAATATCCAGAAAGTACAAAAATATCATAAAGGGAAAATTAAAGTGAGAAAAAAATAATCTGTTCCAGATTATGTGTTGCTGGACAGAAAATTACTTACAACTACATTAGCAGTACTCAAGGACTATTCGCATTGAATTTAGGGACCATAAAACTAATCAATCACTATAATATTTTAATTCACAAAGTTAATATTAACCTATTAATTGAATCAGCTTACCAAATTAAACAAACTTTATTACACAAAAGCTAATCTCCTCACCAACCTCATGACAGATACAAAAATTCAATTAGCTAGAGAAAACGTTATTTCTAAACATATTTTGAGTTATAACGAATTGAAATTAACCAAAACAGAGTTAGATAAACATATTAATTTAATAAACGTAGAACAAATATACGAGTTATTAGAATTGAAAGCGTACTTTAACGATTCGAACATTATATTCGTAGTACAAATCCCCATATTCAATTCAGCAAACTTTACTTTAACGACTATATATCCTATTCCCACAAATCATAGTAAAATAAATCCTGAAACTAATTTAATCCTACATAATCCTAACGAATATTCATTTATAAGAGATGATAATTACAAAAGAATAGAACAAGACTACATTTATTACCCAACGCAACTGAATGACAGAAAACGCAGTACATGCGAAATGGAAATACTGGAAAATCATATTGGATACTGCATTTACGAGCATACAGACGAAATGAATATTATAATAGAACTAGTTACTAATCATTTTATAATTTTTACAAACACTGAATTAAATATTAGTTCGTCATGTGGAAAGAACATTACCAACTTTGTTGGTAAACTTCATATTTCCCTGAATCAATGTTATATGGATATCAATGGTATACGATATGGAACATTGGAAACTACATATACTAACATCGAAGTGGAACAAATATTATTTAATAAAATAAACATCACATATAAACAGCCTGATATTTGAATGGACAAACTAGTTAACTACGACTTAGAAAATAGAGAAGATTTGGAACTCATGGCAAATAAACTTTATAAACATCCCATAACATGGTCATTAATTATTGTTATAATAATTATAATAATAGGCATAATTTATATTATCTACAAGTATGGTCAAATGAATCAAAACACACAAGCTGTGCCAATACCTGCAGTTAATCGAACTCAATTAGAAATGGTTGGAATCCCGATACCAAAGCTTTACGTTGATCGAACTACCCTGTAAAAGGCAGTAGTTCTTTCTTAGAAGGGAGAAATTACACTTTCTGTATTAATTATCTATTTTTAATATATTTAATGTTACATTTTTATGATATAATTAATATTTCAAAATCAAGTTCAAAGTTCATATAGATTAGAATATTTAAGTTTATTTTAAATATTTTAAAACTATTTCTCATGACGTTAATTTTATACTATCTCTCCTAGACGGTCAAAGGTGACGTAGTTCACAGTTCACTAAGATTATACAGATGGGTGGTTTAAATAACACATTTCTTAATTATTATTCAGTAGTTTGATAATATATATAAACCAAACTTTTGTAAGGACAGATCAGACTTGTTATCTCGTTCTTTGACATATGTTCGGATCGAAGGATAATTTTGTTTCAATAAAATATTTATTATTGTTAATATTTTAATTGTTGTTACTTAAAATTTGTACGACTGTAAAGCAAATTGTGAATTAAAATTAAATAAATATATTTTTATTTAAAATATCTGGTCTACAAGATATTAATCCGGCTCGATGTAATCGTTCTGTCGTAACTCGTTTTTTGTATTTCTTTCGGATATCTTTGTTTGCGGTGTTTCTGCTCTCTTGGTAATTGCGGTTGTCGATCTTTTAATTTTTTTGTTTCTTGCTGTATAATCTGCTCTTGGATTTCTGTTTCTCCAGAGGATTGATGTAAGAGTCTTTTCGGTCACTTTTCTTGTACGTTTGGCGTCTTTCTTTGTTTTGTAGCCTGATTTCTAACGGAAGGTCTTCCTTTATAAACACTTTTGTACCCTTTAACTGTGTTCTGTTGCGCATTATAACTGATTTAGTGCGATAATTTGATAAGCAAACTTTAATTGGCCTGGTGGCGATGCTCTTCTTCCCAAGGCGGAATATTTGGTCTACTTACGTATCGTCAACGGTTGTTTTTAAATTGTGTTAATAGTTCCAGCAAATCTCTCTTTAACTCAGTATTATCAGATTCATTTTCTGGAAAGCCATGAATAATCAAATTGTTCTTAATTACTTCTTTTTGTAGTATATTTATAATTGTTTGTTGTTCTTTTACTTTAGCCTCTAATACCGCGCATTTTTCATGTGTATTTGACCATATTTTCTTTAAATTTTCAATTTTATTGTCTAAATTGGACTCATCAGAGTCAATACGTGACAATATTTTATCAAGTTTTTCTTCCAAACTCATAATTTGTATTTGGTTGTTGGAATGTTTATAAAATTTTTATGAAGTTTTTTTCAAAATTTCCTATATTAGATTTCAGTACACATGCACCAAAGATAAAAATTCAAAAAAAAATTGTTTTGACTAACTTCGATAGAATAGAACAAAGCTCAGATATCACAAGATATTAATATACCGAAATTTAAAACACTTTGGAAAATAAAAATAAAAAATTTTATGGATTTCACTGAGGATCGAACCAATGTTACTTAACATAATATCAGATATGTGTTGATCGATGTACCAACTGCGCCACGGCTTTATTATATTAAAATATAATTATTAAGCTTCTTGTCGCTCACATATAATTTATTTATGTTTACTTATTAAAATTTCAAAGTTCTTCAATATTGCATAGAACAAAGTTTTCACAAGAATATTCACAGTTCTGAAAGGTGATGTTAAATAGATGTAATATAGGATATTGTATAGCGAACTGCTTGTACCACCATGTGGCTCTCCCATGTTGCTCTCAAAATACTTTCTCAGCACTCCCAGCCCCCATCAACTTTTTTAAACACACTCACTTCTTTCTGTTTTTAGCAATTTACCGAGCTACAAGTGTACCTTAAGCCATTTCAATTGATACACCATTTCAATTGAAAGCTGCCAACGTATTTTGTATCAAGCACGTGGTGGTAAAAGTTTATTGCTTTTCAATATACTTACCTTGAAACTTTGCTTAAATTTTTCTCGAATAACTTTTGTTGCGCCAAATGACGTCATTTGAAACCAATTATTTTATTGCTCGATATGATCCAAAAAATGTTTTGAATCTGGCCCATTTTTCGAAACCAATGAATGTAGTGGCTCTTCTTGAGGTACCAATTGCGTCAATTTGACTTAACCGCTCGCACAACACAATCCAGGGGCTTCATTTTTAAACTTGAATGCCTTTCAACATTGACACACAACATTTATTGGTCCAATAGCAACGATTTGCTGTGAACTGTAATCGATTTCCACATTATAATTAAATGCAGCTTGGATCTAGGGGTTAAACGCAACATTTCTTTGTTGTTGATTTCGATTCCATCGATGCCGTTCAACTTCATTCCACGTTTCGCATTGCTCGTCAGTTTGGCTTTCTCTTGTATATCTTTCACTTCTAGCTTTTCGAGTTCTGCGACTGAAGTTTGTACGTCTAATTGCTGGTATTTTTAAAAACAAAAATTCATTTGAAAAAAAAATCGTTACGCAGGAGCTGCTTTAACTTAGCGAATTTCCTAAGTATACATAAATCACTCTCTAGCGATCATAATTTTAGTGTGATCCAATTGAAATACGAGTATAATATCTGATATGATTTTAGTATTTGCAAAAATTAAATTTATTAATAGCCAAAGTAAAACAATATATAACGATTATTGTTTATAGTTACTATGGAAACGACAATCAAAATTGACATTTCAAACAAAATTTTAATAAAATAATTTTATAGTTATCTTATTGAAGTAGAGTTTCCGTGGAAATGACAAAATCAACACAAATTTTAACCAACCCCAAAAAAAGAAATATGTTCGTTAAGTTTTCTTAAATTTGCAATAATAAAATATCTAGTCCATAATTCGAAATAAAAAAGATCCTATGCCAAAGTTGGACCAAATTACACTCACTTGAACCAAATTTCATCAAAATCGGTTAAGTAGTTTCGGAGTCCATTCACGACAAACATGTGACACGAGATTTATATATATATATATATATATATATATATATATATATATATATATAGTTGTATCCCAAATTAGATACCACTTATGAAGGCGGTTTGATTCCGGCTATTCGCTGTCACCAGAGTAGTTGATGAGTTCAACGTCATAAACTAATTGAATTTACAGTTGTTCTAAATGATGTCGTCCAACGTTCGTTGTCCAATTGACTTCATTCAACAGATTAGTAAATTTAAGTTACTAAAGATTGTTCCAAAGAAGTCGTCCAAATGTAGTTTGTACAAGTTGACATCGTTCAAAAGAAGTCGTCCAAACGTAGTTTGTCCAAATTGACTTCGTCCAATACTTAAGGAAAATTTAATCTAGCGCACAGTTTGAAATTATAATACTTCATTTAATTTTAAATTGCAAGTTATTTATTTAAAAAATTAATTATAAAATATATTACAAAGTTTTGACAATAATTATGCTGATTCGAAATAATATTTAACTGTTACTAAAAACAATTCTGATTTGATTTGATTTGATTTGAACATATTCTTTTTAAATTAATTAATTGCGGGATCAGCAATATGTGCCATCCTGTCACGTTGTCTTCGTCATCTTTATATATATATATAAATATATATATATATATATATATATATATATATATATATATATATATATGTATATATATATATATATATATATATATATATATATTGTCGCGGCATCCTGGCTCTCTTTATCCTGAAAGGAACGCTGCCCGAACCTGCAATGATTCCGATACTCGACAAAACGAAAAAAAATATATTAGTAAAAGATATTACTAAATATTTTGTAATTGAAACAACACGCACGTTTTTGTTTAAAGAAAAGAGAAAAAAAAATTAAATTAAACACAAGTTTTTACGAAACAAAAAAAAACCTGATTTTATTGCTTAAAAAAAATGATTATCCAATTTCTTTTTCAACAATTATTTTAATTTTTTTCACACAATGTCAAACTTTGAATTACTTGATCAAGTTATTTGTACAAATTCCAATTTTAACTTGATCTGGATTGAACAACAATTATATACTTTGACTTAATCAGACAATACTTGATTTCAACTTTGATATTAAACTTTGATACTAATCGCACAATGGTCGATTTTAAAACTTTGATACTAATCGCACAATGATCGATTTAAAACAGATTTGAATCAACACTGGTCACCGGTTTATATACCCGCCATGGGTTGTTCTAGAATATGATTGTTTTTTTTTTTTAATAAATATTTTGTTTTTGACAATATATTTTCGCATGGAGGCTTCTAGAATATTTTAGTATATCAACACCCATGGACGTAGTCGGAGTGTTCAGACTATTTATAAAATTAATTAAAAATTATACGTCTCCTTGGATTTGACCCATTGTCACACCCCGCTTGGTTAATAATTAACTACCGACTTAACGAACACGGCCAGTGTGAATTCAAAATCTATACACAAATTTTATTATACATTCATTACTGTAAGCTAGCTTACTTCTGTTTATTTGTTTTACAAAAACTATCTTGTTTTTACAAAATTATTTATTTGTGATCTATTTATGTTATTTAAAAACATTCAATTTGTATGATTTTGAATTTTTTAAATTAAATTATATGTAATAATTTTTTTTTCAATTTTTGATTTTTTTCAAAAATAGAAAACTTTAAATCAAAAGCATCTTATTATCTTTATTATCTTATTAATCTTATTATCATTTTTTGACTTAAAAAAAACTTAGTTTAAGAAAAAAAATAAATCGAGCTATATTATTTTCTTTTTGTATTTAAAAAAAAAAACTCCTTCTTTTTGCAAGGAGAAAAATATTGTTTTGTTAAATATTTTGCATAATATTTTACTTAATATTTTTCTATTAAAATGTGTGTTGGATCAAAAAAAATTAATCTCAATAATTTTCATTACAATAATATATAAATATATATGTATATATATATATATATATATAAATATATATATATATATATATATAAATATATATATATATATATATATATATATATATATATATATATATATATATATATATATATATATATATATATATATATATATATATATTTATATATATACATATATATATAGATATATATAGTTATATATATATATATATATATATATATTTATATATATATATATATATATATATATATATATATATACATATATAAATATATACAAAGTTTAGCGATAGTGATTTTTAACATCTAATAGGTAGGATCGATGAACATTTGAAGAAATTTTTACGAAATTCCAACATTGGTGCAAAAACAATAGCTGCATTTCCTTTGGATAAAATTAGCTAAAAACACAAAATAGTGGGTCGCGGTGAAGCCAGAGCGAATTCGAAAAAAAAATTAATATTGTTTTCTTATTTTGGTCACACATTTTTGTAACATCCTGTATAATTAATCAGAAGCATACATATAAATTCTAGACTAATGATGATAACAGGCAAAAACCCCTTAAACTCAGCCCGTCGACACGCACGGCAGTTCGAGTTTAAGTTTATATATGCTTTCAACTGGCTTTGGACAGTGAACTTGCTATTATAAATTAGCATACGACTGTAAACAAGAACACCAGAATGTACATTTATACATGATATAATATTTCATAACTATCATGTGCATTGCCTATATTGACAAATGAATTCATTAACTTGTAACCAACTGTAACATAAAATGATGTTACCATTCCAATTATAAATTTCAGTGTCATCAAAGCCATTTAACGTTTCTGCTCTTTGCATCATTCATATAACAAATTATTAGCATGTATGTCCGATGTACGACCAAAAAGATGCCAAAAATTATAAAAATCGGGAGCAATGCCGTAGGTATGAGATTTGTGTCAGTTGAAGCCACAATATTCCTCTTGTCGGTTTAACTATGTTTTTTTACTTTCGTTTTATAAAAAAAGGGTAAGCAAAATAAATATTATACGTATTTTCATTATTATTTGGAGTAAATTTTGGGTATGGGTTGTGTGAACTGGATTATTCGTACACTTTGACACCTGCAAAGTGAGGCAAAACAAACACTTGCGTTAGTATTATTTATTCATTTGTTACTTTGCAAATTTGTAAATTATACTTTTATTATTTGTAAGATGGACAGTCAGACTTACAAATTATTTCCACTAAATCGAAATCAATTCGATTCTCCCAAACGTTGTATAACACAATAATATCTCTAAAAGTGGTTCAAAAATGGCTCTTTTAGATTCTTAAGGATGTTCCAGCATACCACCACTTTTAGACAGATTTTGCTCATTTTTTTTCACAGGCTAAAAATAACGTTTTCTAATAAATCCCGAATTTTCAAAATTTATTACCGTTTAGAACGCGAGATAATTAATATCAAAGTAATCATTCTCTCTCACTCTCTTCATTAAAAACATGTAAAACTTCATGCCCGCCCAACTATTATCTGTTGTATTAGAAAAAATACTCGACAGAAATGAAAAAAAACTAGGAGAGTAAAGATAAATATGTATTATACAATTTTTTTTTAAATCGTGTGGTACCGTTTTATTTTCAAAATATAACAGTTTAAAATGATTATTTTTCTTCAAAATAACATTATTTTGTATATGTGAACAGTGTATTTGTCTATGTGTTATGTATATGTGTGTTTATCTATTTGTGCTATAATAAAATCAAACCGGTTTATTGTCCTGATTATATAACACAGTGCTGGAGCGTCCTTAACAAATCATGTGTGAACTGTTCATTAACAAATAGGATAAAAAATTTAAATTAAACTTGTTACCGTTGATAATAATATTGATCTGAATGCTGGCGTAAAGAATACAAACTGTCAGTAGCAGATTAACAAAAAGAGTAACGCTTTCGTCTTATGCGCTTCAATTTCATTAATATCTCGATTTTATTAATAAATATAACTTTCCCGCTAAACTGCTTGGTATCTAAGATCTGCTTTGTTGTTGCATTAGTACAATTTTTAAATAAAAGGTAGATAAAAATTTTCGAGAATGTCATAAAATTTGTAAATTAAATAACAACAAAAAATTTATTATTTGACCTTTTCCAAACAGTAAATTACTGTTAGGCTTAAAATGCCTAAGTTCATTAGCTAATATCGCCTATGTCTCTGTTTCACATGTTTCCAAAATGAATATGTTGGAACGCTTTTACTAACAGTCACAACCTTCCCTGAGGCGGCAAATTGTGATTGTTTGCACTAGATATTACGCTAGTCGAACAAGTTTTATACATTCTTGAATCAATAAAAATGAACTTAATTTTTTTTCTTATAAATTTCTCTTTTTTTGTTTTAATATACTAGAATCAAATTAACTTCAAAAAGAGGTTTTCAGGCAGGTTGGTGGGAACCGCGATTCTTTTTTTATTCGAAATATTTTGGAACAGGGAATGAATGGAACATATGGAACAGGGCCAAATTGAATTTGTTTATAAAATAAAACAAAACAAAGTAGGCCGTCGTCAGCATCGAGGGTCAGCATAAAAATGTACCTTAAAAGTAGGAGCGGCAATTTTGCAACTGCTTCGAGCGGTAAATTTTCTTAATCCACCCCTGACTACAACCCAAACCATTAACGTCTTTTATCCCAACCCCGGCATTATTGAATTTAAATTTATTAAAACCACCTTATATGGTTTTTGACAGTTAATCACCAAATTTTTCAAATAATTGAATTTAAAAATATCTTTCAACTCCTAAAAAAGGGAATAGATCAACGTAGCAAAAAATAAAAAAATTCTTGGTATTCGAGTTAAAAATTTTTTATTGGATAATGGAGAGAATGATCAAGGCTTGTTTTTTTTAAATAATTATGATAATAATGGGGGTTTTTCTCCGTTTCTGAGACACCACGGTCTATAACAGAGGCCACCAACATCATTATTTTTCAACCTTTATTAATTTTTTTAAACTGTACATTTTTTATGATGTGAGTGGAGGACAAGGAATTCATATTCATACTAGGAATTGGTAGGTTGTGCAGTTGCAGCCGACTTTGATAGGAAGTATGCCGATATTCATCTGGAGTTCGTAAAGGGAAACTGCAGAAAACCTTCACAAGCATAGTCGGTTACTTCGTTCTTGTCCATACGCCGACAGTTTAGTCAATTAACCGCCCCATTAATTTTTTTTTAATTGATAACTGCCGATTAATTAAATTAAACACTGATATGAAAAAATTAACTCGTCAACCAGGAATCGAACCCCGGGCCCTTGGATAACCAGTCCAGCATTCTTTCCTCTACACCAAAGACGACCATGATGCAACAGCCAACTCTTTCATATCACTCTAATCTTTATTTATTAGACAGTATTAACTTCTGTTGAAGTGATATTTATTTAATATTTGTTTATTTGTGTATACCCTCGCCTCAACATAACTTTGTTTGTCCAAATTCCCCTCGGCCACGCATGACAAACTGTAGAAGACCACAGCGCATACTCCGACAAACCTCATTGTCATTGAATTTATTAATTAAATTAAACACTGATATGAAAAAATTAACTCGTCAACCAGGAATCGAACCCCGAGCCCCTGGATAACCAGTCCAGCATGCTTTCCTCTACACCAAACACGACCGTGATGCAACAGCCTACTCTTTCATATCACTCTAATCTTTATTTATTAGACAGTATTAACTTCTGTTGAAGTGATATTTATTTAATATTTGTTTATTTGTGTATACCCTCGCGTCAACATAACTTTGTTTGTCCAAATTCCCCTCGGCCACGCATAACAAACTGTAGAAGACCACAGCGCGTACTCCGACAAACCTCATTGTCATTGAATTTATTAATTAAATTAAACACTGATATGAAAAAATTAACTCGTCAACCAGGAATCGAACCCCGGGCCCCTGTTGGGATTGATGTTGGGATTCGAACTCATAACCTCTCGATTCCAAGTAGAGTGCCTTAACAAGCGCGGCTACTTGGCCGGTTTTTTTTAATGATAATATAATATTTTTACCTCAAAATGTATGCGATTTTCTTACTGCTAGATAATATCTACGGTCTAGTACGGTCAAAAATATTTATTTAAGGATAATATCCGATCAAAAACATAAATGTAAAAAAGGGCCGAGTTTTCGGGGAGATACTTCATATAATAATTGCTCCATCAAAAGTGATGATATTCCATTAAAGAGCCGAGCTATTTTCAAAGTAAATAGCACGGTAAACTATTACCAAGAAAATTAATGAGGGGTAAATTTATTAAATGTAAGAAAAAATTTGGTTGAAATTTATTTCGCAAGTTTTTCCTTATAATAGTTTGTTTTTAAAATTTTATAACTTGGCAACTTCTTTTTTTTTTGTTTTGTTTCAAATATTTTAATAATTGCCGCGTTATAAAATTTTAAAAACATGCTAAGGGAAAACTTGCGAAATAAATTTCAACCAAATTTTTTCTTACATTTAATCAATTTACCCCTCATTAACTTTCTTAGTAAATAGTTTACCGTGCTATTTAGTTTGTAAATAGCTTGGCTCTTTAATGGGATATGATCACTTTTTAAGGAGCAACTATTATATGAAGAATCTCCCCGAAAACTCAGCACCTTTTTACATTTATGTTTTTGATCGGATATGACTACTTTTTGCAAGGCTTAAATATATAAAGCCATAGGTTTTGCACAAAACGCTCTTCATTTGATACCCATATCATAGGGGTTAATATGGAAAATATAAATTACCTTTTGGCGGTGACCACCATATTGGATTTAAATGGCGTCACTTTACTACCTGTGTTTTCCTCATCAAAGCCCTATCATTTGATACCCATATCATATGGGTTAATGTGGAAATCTAAATCGTCATTTTCCGGCGGTCGCCATATTGGATTTAAAATGATGCCACTTTACTTACTGTGTTTCGGTCATCAAGACCTTTCTATGTATTTTTCGATTTTTTCAATATTAAGATAGATATACCAAATTTTGTGTTTCCCCCTCCCTATAGCACCCCTTTCTTCTTTCCGATTCCGATCATGCTTACCATAAAAATGCATTGTCATCAGAACTGAACCAACATTAACTTTCTTAGTAAATAGTTTACCGTGCTATTTACTTTGTAAATAGCTTGGCTCTTTAATGGGTTATGATCACTTTTTAAGGAGCAACTATTATATGAAGAATCTCCCCGAAAACTCAGCACCTTTTTACATTTATGTTTTTGATCGGAAATGGCTACTTTTTGCAAGGCTTAAATATATAAAGCCAAAGGTTTTGCACAAAACGCTCTTCATTTGATACCCATATCATAGGGGTTAATATGGAAAATATAAATTACCTTTTTGCGGTGACCACCATATTGGATTTAAAATGGCGTCACTTTACTACCTGTGTTTTCCTCATCAAAGCCCTATCATTTGATACCCATATCATATGGGTTAATGTGGAAATCTAAATCGTCATTTTCCGGCGGTCGCCATATTGGATTTAAAATGATGCCACTTTACTTACTGTGTTTCGGTCATCAAGACCTTTCTATGTATTTTTCGATTTTTTCAATATTAAGATAGATATACCAAATTTTGTGTTTCCCCCTCCCTATAGCACCCCTTTCTTCTTTTCGATTCCGATCATGCTTACCATAAAAATGCATTTTCATCAGAACTGAACCAACATGTAAAAATTCAACTCCGTAGGATAAGAGGAAGTGGGTCAATTTTAACTTGCAAAATTCCATTACAGACATCTGGACAGGTGAAACTAAATAAAAGCTTATAATATTTGAATAAATGTTCTCATATTGAGAAAAACTAAATAATGGATGGAAATTTTTATTTGAATTGTTCATTCAACATAACAACATATTCGATTTTCATAATCGATTCCCTATAACTGATCAAACTACCATGTAGAAAACATTATAAGGATATTTTTTTGTTTTTTCCCATTTTTTCGGATGTTGGGAAAATTGAATTTTTTCGATCTACAAATAGGTTTTGAAATATTCCAAGTCGAATGCAAAAAACCGCATCCTTCTAAAATGTCTAGAAGTTTAAACTTAAACACATAAATTTAATTTTTTGGTTTTCCATATGTTCCGTTGGAAAAATTAAATTTTCCCAAAGATTCTTATTTTAGGTTTCAGAAATTCCGCGTCGAATTCAAAAAACCGCATCCTTCTAGCATGTCTGGAAGTGAAGCAACAAAGTTTTAAAAAATCGTGCACAACTCTCACAAGTGGTGTGTTGCTAAATTTTAAGTATATATATAGAAATATGGACCAATCATAGATCAGCAATATTTCTTATGTTAATTTTATCAAAACAAAAATGCAAAAATTTTCCATTTCCCGATATAAATTTCATGATTTCATAACTTTCCCTGTGCCTTGGGTACTAGACCTAACTATATGCCAAATATCATCGTTAAAGAATATCTGGTGTAGGCCCTACGTTTTTATCCTGTCTAATAAAAATTATTGGAGTTCCCGCTATTTTACGGTTTTTGAACCGAAATAACTTTTTAACCGTTTATTTCTTAACGAAAAGCAAAATCTTGTTATCTTAAATTCCCTAAATAGCTTATATTCGAAAGATCACCGCTGTAGCTCTTTTCGTTCAGAAGATATATCGGGGTCAAATAGGCTCTGATTTTTCGATAAGTAATAGTACTGTCGGCGCGAAGGTAAAAAACCCCTTAAACTCGGCCTGTCGTACTACCGTACCCTAGATAATTTGGTATATGGTATGGGAAATTTCTGTTGGTTTTTTTTCTCGAAAGCAAGCCAAAGTTTATCGCTAAATATTCTGTTTGGTTTAACAGAGGCACAATTAATATATAAAGCATTGTATGAGAAAAAGTCTAACATGAATATTGTTGCTGAGCTGTTGTCTCAGAAGCGCACAAAAAACTGAAAAAATGATCTCTGAATGAGAATATTGGGGTAGTGGATCGCAGTTTTGAATGGGTGAGACATCGTTTTTTTTACGAAAGGATGCAGAGATGAATTTCTTATTATTTATCATTTCATTACAATAGATTCGTACTGATGAATCAAGCATAATATTTAGCTCTGTTGGCAGATGTTCCATAGTTCCATAGATGGATCTCCAAGGCCAAAGGGGCACGTCCCTTCATACCTACGAAGGATCGTATAGGCCAGTTTTTCAACGCATAGTGAAATGGTTTACGGTACTCAAACGCTGAAACTTTCCATTTTTCAAAAAAAACAAAAGATTAATACATAGATTATAGGAAATTTTCTCTAGTTTAATTTATTACAATATTTTCATCATAAAATGAATCGGAAACTCGTGTTTACTAATATGGCGGCGCGAGGGAAAAAATACGAACAAAGTAAAAATTCGAAAAGAGCTCGTCCAAATGTATAAAAATACCAATTTTTAAAACTCCCGGAAAACTTTGCAGGTCAAATTACCAAATAATCGGGCTATATAGCGTTTAAATAATTTGAAGTCGATTGTATTAATATTATTCTCAGAACTCCAATGCCGGCTGTACACACTCGCCGAGGGTACTCGACGAATATGTCGTCAAGACATTGGTAAGGCGAGGAGCCACAAGTGGAGCTGTGTACACTCTCGCCAAGTGTTCGGTCGGCAATACAGTTTTCGGCAGTTAGTCGACAAAATTACGTTGGTATACCTGAAAAATGACATTATTAAATTAAAAATTACGGACATTATTAAAGCGCTTGATAGTTGATTATTTAAAAATAGCGGTTGCACGTTGAATCGAATATAGACGAAGGTGTCCTTCGTGCTCGTGTCAAATATATTCACCACTCGCTTTCTTTGACTCGTGTTAAAAAAACCTACTTTTAATGGAGCGATGGCGAGGCGAGGCAAGTCGACGCAAGGCAGGCCGAGCGTTGTGAGTTCACTCTCGCATTGGCTATATCTTGCCTTGTCTCGTCGAGTGTGTACAGCCGGCATAACCGAAAATATTAATTCAAAGTTTCTAATGTAAACAGAATATAGAACGCAATTAAAATAAATTATTTCATCTTTTATGTGTGTAAATAAAAACATTTTTAAGAATTGATTACCTATATATGATAAATTTTGTTATCCATCAAAAATCATTAAATAATTTTTTTATGTTTAAAATTAGGTAGGTACTATTTGACCTTTTCAATTGTTACCTATTTAATATTTACATTTAAAAATTTTTTACTGTTTTACTGATAATAATAATGTGTTTTGAAAAATATATCAAGGTCTTAGAACAAAACTATAATGATAATAACGCTATTTTTATCTTATTATCATCTGACAACTGTTTTTCTATTTCTTTAAACTCATAATAGGAGATAAAGCATTATGTATGCGTAAAACTTCTTAATTTTATTGCATATCATTATTCACTCTATCTATTAAAATGGAATCGTTTGACATAAATTCATTAATTAAAAAGAGTTAAAAACAAGATTTTGAAAAGAGTGTTTCAATCGAGATTATATCAATCCATCAGGGTCCTCCGAAGTGTACACTATCCAAAACGAAAATTTTACTCTATTATGTCTGGATCATACCGAAGAAATAAAAGCAGTCTAATCAAAGAGCCTTCGGTGGTGTAGGGTGAGATGTGGGACTATTGCAGTCCATGTCGGTTGGCATTTTCTTCGAGATTTGTTTTATAAAATTTCAGGCTATGAGAAAAAATAATTTTTATTTACGCACGATTTTGTACAATTTCCGAGAAAATTTTATTTAGAGAATGACACATCATATTGTCATAAAAGTATAGCCTCGATCACGTATTACCGATAAGTAAACAGCGGATTATATAAATGTCGTTGAATTTTGTAAGCAGCGAAATGTTTTTAGTTAAATCGTATACAGAATCACCATAGACATAGGAATCTAGAACGAAAGATAAATAGGCAGGGTGGCTACTTTTGAGGAGAAGCACGTTCCCACATTCTAATTGTCACTTCAACATGCACCCTCCTGAGAAGTATCCCCATCCCTCATCTAATGTGATACTTTATGATCCGTCCCTAGTTTCATATGCCTATGATAAATTCACGAGAATATCTTATTAGACATTCTGCTTTACTGACGAGATCAGCATAAAATTCACAAGTAGAGAATACGTACGTAAATAGAATTCTACGATACCGACAAAACAGTGCAGTGAACTCAGTGGTGTTTCCACCATTTTTAATTTTATGAAATTATTACAATTAATTATCCCAAAACTTATATATTTCATATCAGAGCCATCAATTGATCTTAAGTAAGATTTGATTTGTTTGTTTTAACTTCTGGCAAAGGGTCATTTCCTGCCTATTTTCATCCATTTTAAAGATATTTTTCTTTGTCTGCTTTTATTCCTTTTTTAGTGTCTATAATCAGCTCTTTACTAATTAGTCATTAAATATCCGTTTTAATATATATTTTATATTGCTAAATATTTGAAATCTTTGCATGGAATAATAAATCTGTATATTTACAACAAAGTGGGGTCATTCTCGTATGTCCAGGTCGTTTAAAACTGTTACTGTTTAAACAATCAAAATCCAAAACTTTGGTTATGAGAATAGAAATATACATAAATATCGCTATTAATAAGAGTGAGCCGCCGTGGGACGTATGGCAGGTGCGAAACATCTAATTTTATGTATATTAAAATATTTTCTATTAGAACGAAGTGAAAATGAAAGTTTAACAAATATTCAGATAATTGTTAATAATCAATTTATTAATTAATTTTTTTTAATTTTATGAAATCATTAACAAAAGAAATATACAGTCTGTTTCAAAAGCATTTCTAATAGGGAATCAATGTTAAATAAATAAATAAAATATTTACTATAAAACCATACATACATACACATACTTATTTATTATACTTATACACTTACTTGTGGTATGATGTTTGATTGATATCATTCAAGAGTGGGGATTTAGTGATGCCCACTTAATTTATAATATTATTATTCATTACGTATGCACACACACTACAGACTACAGAGTACCCCCCACTATTTTTATTTCTTTATGAGGCATTGTGTAATTACTATAGTAAATAATATTTAACATTGATTCTCTATTAGCAAAAGCCTTCCAAAACAGACGGTTTATATAATTAGATCTATTAAAAACATGTATTTACGTTTACAAAACTGTTAAGTTACTTTGTCACAGTAATTGGTTGTACTGTATTGTATACTGTGTACATCATGTTGTTTTGATTGTATAGTGTACGAGTATATTATTACTATACAGTATTACTATATTAGATGTATACTAAACCAAATGTTACAAGGGCTCGATTTAGGTCGTAATATTTCCCGTAGTAATATGTCATGTACGCAGGCCACACACCCTTAAACTCGACCTGACGCACTACCGTGCTATAGATTGGTATTGTGACAGGAACGCCAAGTGTGAATGATTCGACGAGACTAGGGTTGCCACCTTTTTTTCTGCAATTAAAGTACATTGGTTATTAAAAGTAAGAAAAAAAAGTACAATGGTGTCAAAAGAAACTACAATTTATTTTTCTTTATTATTATGTTTAAAAACAATTTTTTTATTGCTTTTCGCAAGTTTTATCAAATTATTATCACTGCTAGACAATTGCACAGCATCTTTACAGTCTATATTTAAGTTAAAGTAAATAAGTAATTTGCTTTTATCAGATTCAGAGACGATTTGTGTCTTTCGTCTCGTCATTTGCTATTCATCACAGAAAAAACTCTCTCTGTGAATGCTGACGTGGCGGGAATAGACAGTAAAAATGAAATTACTTTATACAAGTTTGAAAAATTATCATCAGTCTTATTAAATACTTGCTGCCATTTTTGTGCAGTAGACAATTCTGCAAAACACTTAGAGTGAGTATTACTATATATCTGATCAAAAGCAATTTCTCCATAAAGATCATCCATATCTATATTAAGTTTATGTTTATTTAAATTTTCTATTATTTTAACAATGTTATCAAATTCAACACTGCTCTTTCAATTTATATTGTCAAGTGTAAATAACCAGTTTGTGTCATTAAAATCAAATCATTTATTTAGTTATTCTTAGGCTTTGCCAATAAATAATAAAAAAATCGTGTCAACATTTCCCTAGTCAGTTCCTATGAAGACAACAGTTGTAATTTTTTTTTGCCTGTTTCCTAGCCAAAAAAGAGATCTTGTTCCCTTTGTGCTCATCCATCTCTGAGATTAACCATAATCCCCTTAATTTCTAAAATTGTTATGCAATTGCCTTCTAGACATTTTACGGCTTTATGAGGTCAGGTTGCGTTCAAAAATTATCAAAAACAAGCGTTCAAGTGGCGCTGGCAACCTATCGATTCAGCACCAATCGATAACGTTCCGTTTTACGCACAAATGCTTAACTACCAAACTATTTTGAATCCCAGAGAAATCAAATCAAAGTATAGAGTACAATTCTCAGAAATAACGTACAATACTTTATTATAACGTACGGGTGGCAACCCTAGACGAGCCGTAAAGATAATGGAATGGCACCACGCAGCAGACCATCAAAACTTTTTCAAGAACCACCGAAACGCAACATTAGGTGTTAACATTAAAAATCATTTGTTAAAAATTCTTAGTCGAAATTCCAAATGTTTTCTTGAATATTATGTCGTTTATTTTTAGACTGCTCCATCTATTTGAGTTTAGTTTTAGTTTATACACACCATGTAACGGTGACTTACTTTAGACCATTAACATTCTATTCTAGATTTCGTTAAGAATCTGAATTTTGCTCGACTGCTGCTACCAAACCAGAAGGGCAGCTACTCACGGATAATTGTAACATATTCCTTCACAATCTAATCTATAAGTATATCGAAGGATAAGATGCCTATCTGCCGCAGGTTTTTAAATTTTAAAGAAAAATTATAAGCAAAAACGGTTTTTTCATAAGGTTTTTCATTCATCTTTTTTTTATAAGGTGAATAGTTTACTCACAATTTTAACTCAAACATCTGTAGTTACTCCTGATTTCAGTAGCATATATGTAATATGTATATATGTACTAAACAGTCCACAAATTGTTACCGCGCATTTGGTGGAATTCCATTATATGATAAAGGAGAAAAATCAATTGCCTGCTATTCCCCTATTTTTTTTGTATTTATATTAGTAATATGTTTCAAATAATATAGCTACTTTCAAAAGTTCGAAAATAGCTATACTACTTGACGCACGTCAATAATATAAATACAAATAAAAAAGTGGAATAACAAAGTATAGTTTTTGAAAATTTATTTTTCTCCTTTATCAATTAACATATTAATACTCACTTTATACCGAGTATTTAAGCAATTAACTAAGTTCGTTGTTATTTTCAATATCAACGTTGGTTGTTATTTTCACACACACACATGTCTTATCTACACAGCAAAAAAAGTACCACACTTTGAAAAATTCATTTAAATTATTTTCTTTGGAAATATTTTGCATTTCAAATACATTTTTATAAATTTGTATATATTTTTGTTGATATCGGTATAAAATTGTACAAAAATCTTTAAATAATTTACGGGGGAAAAAATTACTTCAATAAAATCTATTTTGACAAAATGGAAACCCGACTTCTAAAATCAAATATTCTATAACAAAAGATGCACTAAAAAGTAAAAAAATAATTGCATATTCTTGTGCCAATTTTAATTCACCAAAGCAAAAATTTTTAAATATATATGTACAATTATTGTTATTTTTGAAGGCGGTGTCAACATAGAGAAATTCACATAACTTTTGGACACCGCCTCCAAAAATAACAATAATTGTACATATATATTTAAAAATTTTTGCTTTGGTGAACTAAAATTGGCACAAGAATATGCAATTATTTTTTTACTTTTTAGTGCATCTTTTGTTATAGAATATTTGATTTTAGAAGTCGGGTTTCCATTTTGTCAAAATAGGTTTTATTTCTCGCTTTTTAGTGACTTTGAAGTTCTATAACTGATTTTATTTGTCTAAATATGGGTAGACCTACTAAACGACCAACTAATTTTTAGTGAATTTTTTTATAACACTTTTTTTTTACCCGTTTTTTTTTTTTGTAATTTTTAGTGCATTTTTTTATAACAGATTTTCAGTTTTTTTTACAAGCATTTTGTTTTTTTTTTGTAAAAATTTTTTTTTTTGGGGTCGGTTTTTTTTTTGTTAAAAGTTTTTTTAAAGTCGGTTTTTAAACAAATTTTCTTATTTTCCCATTATAAATGAGTATACCCTTTCAAAAAAAAAAAAATTTCGCAGAAATCGGTTATCACATATAAAATGAGGATTTTCCTCAATTTCCCGGAGATCCCCTCATCAGAATGCGATTTGGTGACAATGGGACCAATCGGAAATCAAACCCTTTAAAACAAACAAAAAATTCAACATCGGTTCATAAATGACGGAGTTCTGAGGTAACAAACATTAAAAAAAAAAAAATACAGACGAATTGAGAACCATCCTCCTTTTTTGAAGTCGGGTTAAAAAAAAGACACAAATGTTCATAAATTTTATAATTTTAACAAAGCCTTTTATTTCGTGGATTCTAGAAGGAAATAAACATTTAACAGTAGATATTAACTCTCTTGCTTTAATGACTGCCTCAAACCTTCTAGGCACACTTTGATTAAGTTCGCTACGACATCTTGGGTGACCTCCCATTACTGCACTAAAGCTATTATGACCTCTTGTGAGCTACAAGGAGTGTAAATTCATCGTCTTATAGATCGGAATAATTCAGTCCAGAGATATTCTATTGGATTTCACTCTGGGCTATGTGTTCAAAAAATAATATTTTCAAAAAAATAATATTTTCTATTTGGTTCAAACAAACAGTCTTCTAGAATGGTCCAGAACCCTTTATAAGCGGAGAAATTTACCAATTTCAAATAAGTTATAAATTTATATCCGACCAAAAACATAAATGTAAGAAAGGGCCGAGTTTTCGGGAAAATCCTTAATGTAATAGTTCCTTCTTAAAAAGTGATGATATGAGAGTAATGACCGAGCTATTTACAAAGTAAATAGCTCTAGACTTCATATAATAGTTGCTTCTTAAAAAGTGATGATATGGAAGAAAGGACCGAGCTATTTACAAAGTAAATAGCTCTAGACTTTATATAATAGTTGCTTGTTAAAAAGTGATGATATGGAAGAAAGGACCGAGCTATTTACAAAGTAAATAGCTCTAGACTTCAGATAATAGTTGCTCTTTGAAAAGTGATGATATCGCATTAAAGAGCCGAGCTATTTACAAAGTAAATAGCTCGGTAAACTATTAACTAAAAAAAATAATGAGGGGTAAATTGATTAAATGTAAGAAAAAATTTGGTTTAAAATTATTTCATAAGTTTTCCCTTAGTATAATTTTAAAATTTTATAACGCGGCAAGTTTTAAAATATTGGAAATCAGAAAAAATAACTTGCCGCGCTATATAAAATTTTAAAATTATACTAAGGGAAAACTTATGAAATAATTTTAAACCAAATTTTTTCTTACATTTAATCAATTTACCCCTCATTATTTTTTTTAGTTAATAGTTTACCGAGCTATTTACTTTGTAAATAGCTCGGCTCTTTAATGCGATATCATCACTTTTCATAGAGCAACTATTATCTGAAGTCTAGAGCTATTTACTTTGTAAATAGCTCGGTCCTTTCTTCCATATCATCACTTTTTAACAAGCAACTATTATATAAAGTCTAGAGCTATTTACTTTGTAAATAGCTCGGTCCTTTCTTCCATATCATCACTTTTTAAGAAGCAACTATTATATGAAGTCTAGAGCTATTTACTTTGTAAATAGCTCGGTCATTACTCTCATATCATCACTTTTTAAGAAGGAACTATTACATTAAGGATTTTCCCGAAAACTCGGCCCTTTCTTACATTTATGTTTTTGGTCGGATATCAATAATTTTTGAAAGGCTTAAATATACGAAGCCAAAGGCTTCGCACAAAACGCGTAGCGTTTTGTTACTCTTCGCATATGCTTCGCGTATGCTATGCGTTCCTTTCGCTTCGCGATACTTTACTCTTTTTAGATTCACATTTACAAAGGAGACCGCTTCGCGTTATATTACGTCAACTGGCTCTGGTCGCTTTTTGAAGGGCTAAAACATCAATATAGTATGGTTGTAGTATAATATTGGGGACAATGGGAAATCAAACCCTTTAAAACAAAAATATCAAAATCGATTCATAAATGACGGAGTTCTGAGGTAACACGCATTAAAAATTGTCCTGCAATTCTTGTGTTTTAGCGAATTTCCTGAAAGGAAATAGAGCTATTGGTCCCGTACCGAAGTCAAAATTTCGCAAAAATTTCTTCAAATGTCCATCGATCCTACCTAGTAGATGTCAAAATCACCATCTGAAAAATTTATATATATATATATATATATATATATATCTATGGACATATATATATATATACATATATATATATATATATATATATATGTGTCTGTCATCACTCTAGCGGTCACAGTTTTCATTTTATCGGGATGAGATTTGGTATTTGAGGCGCTTTTGATATTCAAAAGGTCAAGTTCGTTAATGGGTAAAATCGGACCAGGGGAAAGGGGGGTTTAGAGGGAGGGGGAAACATAAAATTTGAAATATCTCCCTTAAAATTTGAAAAATCGAAAAATTTTTTAAGAAGTAAAGTTGTAGGTACTAAGTTTTACTGTAATTTTGTTTCTTATCATTTTTTCTGTAACAATAATATTTACAGAAATATTGACGGTTTAATATTGAAAATTAAATTCCTTAATATCTCTGTACACATTAGAGTTTGAGCAAAAATGATAAGGTGATGAATTGTAGCAAATTTGATTTTATACAACTTTATTCCTTACGCATTTTTCGATTGTTCTAATATTAAGAGAGATATTTTATATTTTGTGTTTTCTTCTTTTTTGATACCTCCCCCCATTCGCCTCGACGTATGTCATTTATTGAGAAAATTGGACTTGCAAATGCTAAAATCATATATGACATTTCATTTTGATCAGACTAAAATTGTGATCACTAGAGAGTGATTTATTCTAAGGAAATTCGCTAAGTTGAAGCAGCTCCTGCGTAACGAATTTTTATTAATAAAACAATTAAATGTGTAACACTTGTATACCTTACATATATGAGATTCTGTACAATATTCTGTACAGTATGTTTTTATTAAAATTTTATAACGCGGCAAGTTAATTTTTCTGATGATTTCAAATATTTTTAAACATGCCGCGTTATAAAATTTTAAAAATTCGTTACGCAGGAGCTGCTTCAACTTAGCGAATTTCCTTGGAATAAATAAATTACTCTCTAGCGGTCACAATGTTAGTCTGATCAAAATGAAATGTCGTATCTGATTTTAGTATTTGCATGGGCAATTTTATTAATAAACGACATACGTCAATAGAAAAGGGGTGCATAAAGATAGAAGAAAACACAAAATCTAAAATATCTCTCTTAATATTTGAACAATCGAAAAATGCAGAAGAAACAAAGTTGTAGAAAATCATGTTTTCTACATTTCATCACCTTATCATTTTTGCTCAAACTCTAATGCGTACAGAGATATTGAGGAATTTAATTTTCAATCTTAAACCGTCAATATTTTTGTAAATATTAGGGTTACAGAAAAAATGATAAGAAACAAAATTACAGTAAAACTTAATACCTACAACTTTACTTCTTATAAAATTTTCGATTTTTCGAATATTAAGGGAGATATGTCAAATTTTGAGTTTCCCCCTCCTTCTAAAACCCCCGTTCCCCTGGTCCGATTTTACCCATTAACGAACTTGACCTTTTGAATACCAAAAGCGCTTTAAATACCAAATCTCATTCCGATAAAATGAAAACTGTGACCGCTAGAGTGATTACAGACACATATATATATATATATATATATATATATATATATATATATATATATATATATATATATATATATATATATATATGTATATATATATATATATATGTATATATATATATATATATGTCCATAGATATATATATATATATATATATATATATATATATATATATGTCCATAGATATATATATATAAATTTTACAGATGGTGATTTTTGACATCTACAAGGTAGGATCGATGGACATTTGAAGAAATTTTTGCGAAATTTTGACTTCGGTACGGGACCAATAGCTCTATTTCCTTTCAGGAAATTCGCTAATAAAAACATACTAAGGGAAAACTTACGACATAAATTTCAACCAAATTTTTTCTTACACTTAATTAATTTACCCCTCATTTATTTTTTTAATAAATAGTTTACCGAGCTGTTTAGCTTGTAAATAGCTCGAAACTTTATGGGATATCATCACTTTTTAAGGAACAGCTATTATTTGAAGTCTAGAGCTATTTACTTTGTTAATAGCTCGGTCCTTTCTCGTATATCATCACTTTTTAAGGAGCAACTATTATATGAAGTCTGGATCTATTTACTTTGTAAATAGCTCGGTCCTTTATCCCATATCATCACTTATTAAGAAGCAAATATTTTATTAAGATTATCTCGAAAACTTACCTTTCTTACAAACGGAAAATTTAACAACTTTAATTGTAATTAAAATAACATATGAAGCATATATCGATCTGATTTGTTGACAAGGTTACCGCCTCCTTTTTGATTAGATAGACATTTAGTATTTAAATAAAAATTTTCTAGTTTAATATATCAGTATGTTTTAATACTCCAAATAGAAAACATTGATTGTTGTATTGTATTGTTACAATGTAACTTTTTTTAAGTAAACAAGTTTAAAAATAAACAAGTTTATTTTCAATTAGCAATTCGTAATGATGAAAAGAATTAAATAAATTGTTATAATTTGTAAGAATTGCTCAAGGCGGTATATTACCAAATATTCAAGCAGTGTTATTGCCAAAGAAAACTGAAAAGAAAGCATAAATTTTATACATTGGATTATTGATAATAATATTCATCGATCATATATCATAGGCCTTTTATTAAAACGCCACAAATTAATGTGAAATAAGAGTGATATATTTTTTATTAAAATAACTATATAAAATTTAGTATATATAAGATGTTATTTGATTTGTTTCGATTATGACTTCTAAACTAATCGTTTATTACAGATAATTGATTATCAACGTTATAGTCTTTGAAGAAATGACTTGACCCGTTGGCTCCACTTCACAAAAAAAAATTCGTTACGCAGGAGCTGCGTCAACTTAGCGAATTTCCTTAGAATACATAAATCACTCTCTAGCGGTCATATTTTTAGTCTGATCAAAATGCCTTAAGGCAGTTTAAGGGGTGTTTTTCCCATTTTCGGAGGTTTGCGTTATAAGTAAGGAAAGAGTTCTGTTAACTTGACTTTATTTCGGTTCGATTGGTGAAAATTCCATCATTTCATCATATATAGAAATGAAAAACGTAATTTTGGGGGGTGTTTTTTCGATTTTTCGGGAGTTTGAAAAAATATATTAAGTTTTTCGAAATAACTTCCTAATTTGCAGCTATTAAGCGTCGATTGCAAAAAACTGCATCTTGTTGTATGTATAGAACAAAAAGGTTGGTTTTGGGGGTGTTTTTACCAAGTTCGAAGGGTTGTGATGGAAAAAAACCGATCTTTCTATCATGAATAGAAGTAAAGAGGTAAGTTTTAGGGATGTTTTTCCCATTTTCGGTGTGGTTGCGATGAAGGTAATGAAATTTTTCAAAATATTCTGTTAATTTTGACGTTATTTCGGGTCGATTAGTGAAAATTCAAAGTTTATAGCATTTATAGAACAGAAAAACATAATTTTGGAGGATGTTTTTCCAATTTTCCGAGGCTTCCGTTGCATAACTTTTAAAATCAACGCATACTGCTGTATTCAAATTGCAATGTCTATTTCTATATGGTATAAAAATTAATAGGTATATATGATATATCGTTCTCTACATGGTAGTTTGCGTTAAACTAGTCTTAAAAATAAAAAATGTTAAATTTTCCACTTTTCCGATACAAATTTCGAGTTTTCGCAATTTTTCCGTCGGTTTGGGTACTACAGCTATCTACATGCCCAATATCAACTTTACAGCATATCTGGAAGTAGCTCATAATTTTGATATCTAATACTTTATGGGATATCATCACTTTTTAAGGAACAGCTATTATTTGAAGTCTAGAGCTATTTACTTTGTTAATAGCTCGGTCCTTTCTCGTATATCATCACTTTTTAAGGAGCAACTATTATATGAAGTCTGGATCTATTTACTTTGTAAATAGCTCGGTCCTTTATCCCATATCATCACTTATTAAGAAGCAAATATTTTATTAAGATTATCTCGAAAACTTACCTTTCTTACAAACGGAAAATTTAACAACTTTAATTGTAATTAAAATATCATATGAAGCATATATCGATCTGATTTGTTGACAAGGTTACCGCCTCCTTTTTGATTAGATAGACATTTAGTATTTAAATAAAAATTTTCTAGTTTAATATATCAGTATGTTTTAATACTCCAAATAGAAAACATTGATTGTTTTATTGTATTGTTACAATGTGACTTTTTTTAAGTAAACAAGTTGTTTAAAAATAAACCAGTTTATTTTCAATTAGCAATTCGTAATGATGAAGAATTAAATAATTTGTTATAATTTGTAATAATTGCTCAAGGCGGTATATTACCAAATATTCAAGCAGTGTTATTGCCAAAGAAAACTGAAAAGAAAGCATAAATTTTATACATTGGATTATTGATAATAATATTTATCGATCATATATCATAGGCCTTTTATTAAAACGCCACAAATTAATGTGAAATAAGAGTGATATATTTTTTATTAAAATAACTATATAAAATTTAGTATATATAAGATGTTATTTGATTTGTTTCGATTATGACTTCTAAACTAATCGTTTATTACAGATAATTGATTATCAACGTTATAGTCTTTGAAGAAATGACTTGACCCGTTGGCTCCACTTCACAAAAAAAAATTCGTTACGCAAGAGCTGCGTCAACTTAGCGAATTTCCTTAGAATGCATAAATCACTCTCTAGCGGTCATATTTTTAGTCTGATCAAAATGCCTTAAGGCAGTTTAAGGGGTGTTTTTCCCATTTTCGGAGGTTTGCGTTATAGGTAAAAAAATTTTTCAAAGTGTTCTGTTAAATTGACTTTATTTCGGGTCGATTGGTCAAAATTCCATCATTTCATCATATATAGAACTGAAAAACGTAATTTTGGGGGGTGTTTTTTCAATTTTTCGGGAGTTTGCAAAAAAATATATTAAGTTTTTCGAAATAACTTCCTAATTTGTAGCTATTAAGCGTCGATTGCAAAAAACTGAATCTTGTTGTATGTATAGAACAAAAAGGTTGGTTTTGGGGGTGTTTTTACCAAGTTCGAAGGGTTGTGATGGAAAAAAACTGATCTTTCTATCATGAATAGAAGTAAAGAGGTAAGTTTTAGGGATGTTTTTCCCATTTTCGGTGTGGTTGCGATGTAGGTAATGAAATTTTTCAAAATATTCTGTTAATTTTGACGTTATTTCGGGTCGATTAGTGAAAATTCAAACTTTATAGCATTAATAGAACAGAAAAACATAATTTTGGAGGATGTTTTTCCAATTTTCCGAGGCTTCCGTTGCATAACTTTTAAAATCAACGCATACTGCTGTATTCAAATTGCAATATCTATTTCTATATGGTATAAAAATTAATAGGTATATATGATATATCGTTCTCTACATGGTAGTTTGCGTTAAACTAGTCTTAAAAATAAAAAATGTTAAATTTTCCACTTTTCCGATACAAATTTCGAGTTTTCGCAATTTTCCCGTCGGTTTGGGTACTACAGCTATCTACATGCCCAATATCAACTTTACAGCATATCTGGAAGTAGCTCATAATTTTGATATCTAATACTTAAGTTTTTGAGGGCGTTCCCGCGAATTTTGCATTTTTGAAGTGAAATAACTTTTTAACGGTTAATTCGTTAACGTTGGTTGAAAACATTGGTTCTTATAATTCCGTAAAGTATCTATATTCGAAATATCAACCCTGTAGCTCTTTCCGTTCAAAAGATACAGCACCCAAAAAATGAGCCTAAATTAACGATAAGATATACACTGTAGTGAAAAGTCCGAAAGTCTCCCTTAAATCTCGGCCTTGCGCACTACCGTGCTCTAGATTGGATCAAGTAAAATCTAAGTTTAAAATAAATTCAGGTTTGAAAATCATAAAGTGTTTATTAGTTTATATCATAAAATGAATATCATAAGGTTTATTTAATTTTTTTCTAAAGTGCGTGTTGTCTAATTGACACATAGATTTAGTAAAATTTTACTAATATTAAAGCATTTGTTTTTTTTTTTGTGTATCGAGAATCGGAATCTGTTGTAGGTTCGACAGCGCTCCTTTAAGGCTGAAGGGAGTCAAGATACCGCGACAAAACATCTTTTTTCTATAAAAAATATGTTATTCTGCTAAAACGTAAAATACGTTGTACTTCATTATCTCGAACGGGAATGTCAATTCGTAAAAAAAAAAGTATCTGTACAACTTTTGTTGACAATTGCATGATCTATAACTTTTGACTGGTGTATTTTTAATGTGTAAGAGAGTATACCAAAAACCGATATTTTGGACCTTTGACCTTGAATAAAACCGTAGCAGAAATAGGATCAGTGGGGTCAATTGATATTTCATTTTTAATAGTATATTTAAGACCTGTGCCAATTTTTAACTCTATGCAATATTTTCTATGCAAAAGTGTTTTTTGTTTATTTTGACTGGTTTATATCAGCTTTAAATATACCCCTAAATTATCGTAAATTACATAAAATAAGATTATTAAATTGAGTAATCATTAGAATATAATATTTGTTTTATATGTAAATAATATTTCAGAAGTACCTATAGAATAACATTTCACAAACCCATTAAAACAGTACGTATCACGTGATCATACAATTATAACAATACAATTAATGACTTCCTGTTAAAGAATACAACATTCATTATGTACTAATTATTAACATGATTATGTTACTTGAAAAATATGATTTCTTGTTTGTTTTCAATTGATTTAGTTTTCCTACAACATTGTATTTCAAAAAATATTGTCTAATTTTCGCATTTTTCGGAATAATAATCTTTCTTATAATGTTCCCTTAATAATTAGTATATATGCGTAGTGGGTTTAATGTAAGACAGATTTTGTAGTTTTCAAAAAAACAAATAGCTGAATCCGCTATTTTTCTGAAAAATCCCTACCTCCGATTTTCCTGAAATTTTACATAGAGCTTCCATATGAAACAAAACGCAAATATCTCTAGCACGGGATTTTTGATTCCAACAGAAAGGAATTGAATGCGGGTGGTTTTTGGAGCCAAAAATGTGTTTTGTTTAGAATAAATAAGTAAACAGATACGGGGTTTTTGCACTCCTCCCCACGAGGGCATGTATATGGGAGTAGGGATATAAAAAGTGTGATGGTGATAGCGGTAGAGTCTGAGTTTTGTTAAATTTAATTAAAACAAAGATACTTTAAGTAAATTAAAATTCTTTAAAAAAAATTATTTATTTATTTAAATAAAATAATACATGTACTTATATATTTAATTTTAATATTTAAACCTTTGTTGTTAACAGCAAAACATTTATTATATTTCTTTATTATATGGTAAAATACAGACAATGAATGTCATCAATAAATTGATAAAAGAGATTCCTACTATTTAATTTTGCCTATTTTCACCCTTAATAGCACTTTTATTAATACATGATATGGGCAATGCATTATATGAATAGTTAAATGACCCCAATTGCCTAAAACCTCAGAACCTCCACACCAATTTATTATCGGTTAAATTTTTGTTAATACATCAGTAGTTGACTGTCTCCAACAGGATAATTTAAATATTTTACATTTGTTTATATGTTACAGTTGTTCAACCGTGAGTGTTATTTTAATACCAGTAAGATATTGACAATAAATTGAAACTATAAAGTTTTGTTCCAAAGATTTTTTCGAAAACCGAATAGATTCAGCGCAAATTTTCAAAATTTTATTAAGGAGTACCTTTGTTTATTATGAACTACCGACCCGCTGCGGCTTCGAACGGGTGAAATTTAGATTTGAATCCATCATTCATATACATAGTTACTTAGTCTCTATTATATATATATATATAATAGAGACATATATATATATCTATATATATATGTATATATATATATATATATATATATATATATATATATATATATATATATATATATATATATATATATATATATATATATATATATATATGTATGTATATATATATATATATATGAATATATGTATATATTTATAATCCTTTCGGAAAATTAATCTACATGATGGTGAAAACCGTTTGAAAATCCGTTGCTTGGTTTAGAGTTAGCGGATAAACAGACAGACGCGAAGGGCGACTTCCTTTTATACTATGTAAAGATTAAAGCATTATGTCAACAAACAAACGTAATATTTATACACGGTATATTATAGGATATACAGCCCGTATTTTAAAATACGAGCTGTATACTAGGGAAAATTATGTTTAGTCCGGACTTTGTAACGGTCGAAAATATAGATCGCAGAAAAAAACTTTGATATAGGTGTTCATAAAATGACCCAGTTAGCCCTTGATAACTCATAAACGAAAAGAGATAAAGATGTGACATTTAGTGTGTGTGTGTTCTTGAGCTAAAAAGTAAGGTCAAGTTCGTGAATGGGCAAAATTCTCTCCACCAAGGGGTAAATATCCATATTTGAAATCGTGAAAGAGATAGGCAAAAAATATAAACAATAAATGCTCCTTTTTTAAAATAATCTACTTTTGTTTAAACTTATTTTGTATAAACTCAATATATACCGGGTTTTTTAGCAATTAACTCAGTTAGTTTCTCTTGTTCATATTATTTTTTTAAATTTAAAAAAAAGTCAATATTATGCATATAATAATAATATATATCAATAAAATATTTTTTTAACAAGCTTTTATTTCATAAACTAAAAAGTAGAAAATAAAATTTATTTCCACCATTATGTAACTATAAATAAAAGTTTGGGACACTCAGAATTTAAATATAAACGATAAATCCTATTTCTTAACGATTTAAAATCTGACTCGGGTAAAAATTTTTATTTTCTACTTTTTAGTTTATTAAAAAAAAGCTTGTTTTCAAAAAATTATCAATATTTTTCTATTTTTTAGTCTATTATATTAATTTTTTTATTTAAAGACTAAAAACAGCAATTTAATTTTAAAACGCTTCCCATAATTACCAACACTTCGAACAAATTTCTTTTTCATGGTATATATTCGAATTCCATCATCAGTTCATCTAGATTCTAGATAGTACCAAATTATTGTATTTCATCACCCAAAACCATCCAAAACTGTGCTCCAAATTTCAGCATGATCGTATATCCGAGGGTACCTATTCAAAAAATCGATTGTTCGATTTTTCCCTCACAAACAAACAAACAGAAAGTAAAAATGAAAAATAAAAGCTTGTAAAAAAACAATTCAATTTACCTAAAGATTCCTAGCGATATTCTTTAACACAGCAATTTTTCTTTTCGATCATAATTTATAATTTTTAAACGTTACAAATATGAAAATATACCTATTACAGCGTTATGCGCACTTCTTATTCACATATATTAAAAGATAAGAAAATTTTTAAATAAATTCTCTAATACATAACACCTTTCATTACACTTTCAAATAATTCATTCATTTTATAATGTACAGCTATTGAAGACAAAAATGGAGGCCAAATACATGTTAAAAGTGTATACAGTTAAATCAACAACATACGTTTATATATTAAAATAGTATACAGATTAGCATTGTATACATAAAAATATCAAGTCGCTGATTAAATGAATCAAATTATTGTTTGAGTTTTTAGTCAAAGAAGTATTCTTCACAGAATCAACAGAGCATAATTATTGTGTACATACCTTATTGATATTATATTAATTTGTAAACATATTTTTGTGTTTTTGGGAAAAATATATTATTTGTGGTAAGTTTAACTCATTTCTAAACTAATATACTTTTAAATACAGAAACTTTTCAAAAGTTTAATCATAAGCGATTTATTTGTAATATAGTTTTGTTGTTCTTTTTAAAATGATCCATACGATATCTTGTATTAGATTGATGGATTTGTCTGGTATGCCATGTTTTTTATTTCTAATATCATAAAATCATTAAGTACACATTTTATTTTTCACCTGAATTAAAGTGTTTACAAACATTGAAATTAATAATTTCTACATTAACGACAATTATGATATATAACCAAGTGTTGTTTATATGAATAACAAAATTACATTTTATAATGGCTCAATTTCAAAAACTAAGTGAATATATATTATTGTTTATAATTAATATTACAATTTATTTATAAGTTTTTTCCGTGTTTAAAATATAAATAATGCATACGTTAATTGTCAAGTAAGTAAATTTTTAGAATGTTTTATTCACAAAAATTAAATTTAATATATTCTAGAAAAATAATTAACAATTATTTTAAAGAAACTTTTATTATTTTTATTTTTATTATTTGTGTTAAGGTAATTTAATTATTATTCTTAAGGTATTTCATAATAAGCAGGTAAATAACTCTTTGATAATATTATAATTTATAGTTATTTTTTTAAATATCATTTTTTGACATTTTTTAAAAATATTAATAAAAAGAGACAGAAAAATAATAATAGTGCAAATTTTAAAAAATAGTCATATATATGTGATGTTTACACTTTAAATGGTGCGGGAAAATGTGTTTCATAAATTAATAATTGATTTTTACGATACTATTGTTATAATTTTTACGATACTATTGTTATAATTTTAACGAATTTCACGTTCAAATGTGTAACGTTTTAATTCAATAATGAATTTGAAAGTGTTAAATGGTTGATTACGTTTGGACAAAATTGATGAGATTCTTTAAAATGGATGGAGTATTTACAGGGTGGACACATTTATACATGATATTATTTTATTTACTCAGAAAACATGAGTTTTTTTTTTATATATAAGCTAAAATCACTACCCAAACATTCCTCAGGTGGCAGGTAAAATCACAGATATTTCTGGCATGAATTTTTCCATAATAATATATTTCTCGGTGGGGGGGGGGTGGGTGCAATATGATATGTACATATAAGTAGTATATTACCTACACATATTATGGTAGCCTGAATGTAGAGATAATTAAATAATAAGCAAATGGATAAAAAGTTATTGAACTTTTGAATGGTACAACGATTTTTTTACCCCTCTATGTTTAATTCTTACGAATTAGAGACGCCTACACTTGATGGCAGATCCATTAAATTTTATAAATAGACATTTGTTTTTTCCTCTCAGTTGTTAGTACAGCGGGTGATGGACAATATTAGACCAAACTTGGCACCTTTTGAATAGAGCTTTAAAATTTTGCCCGGTTTTATCTGAGCGACTGTTAGAAATCTCAGAAGTCCTTTTGACTTATTTTGGTTTGTATCGATTAAAATCGGTAACTCCAGAGGAGCCAGAACGCTTACATTTCGGAGATAAATTTAAGTAAATGGTCCCTTGTGGTGTTATACTTTCGTGTGCCAATGTTTTTTACAGTTAGGGGTCAAACTAACAATAGTATGTGACAGATTAGTGAATGTGCCATTTAAATGAGAGTTTTTTTTCTGTAAATCGAATCTGTTTCACTTATAGGGACGAAATTTAATAAAACAAAAATTGTCTTTTTCTGTTTATGTATGCATGTCAGTTCGCCCTTTGCGTATACTGCTGGACCAATCCAGCTCAAAACTTATACTAAATAATTGCAAAACATACTTCACAGATGTCCAGATAGGATCTAGATAGTTTCTAATCATTGCCTAACTTTTGTTAGTTTTTAAATTGGGCAAAATTGAAACTAATTTACTTGAAGATTTTCATTTATTTTAAAAACTTTTACCTCCACAAGTGAAATGTTCCTATTGACTAAATTTTATTGCAGAATACCGTATTATATGTATTTCCTATTAATTGCTACTCACGTTTTGCAACGATTACTACTACCTTTTCTCTGCGAAAATTCAACCCTTTACTTAGTTGAGAAGTAACGACTTTTTAGGTAAGTGATGAGTCAAATGAATAACCAGTCGAGATTTTTGTTTTTGTATAATTATTTTTCAGGAAAAGATATTTCTTTATTAGGCTAATTTCGATGAAACATATTCATGATAATATTTGCCGACTTGTCCCGAAAAGTTTTCTCGAATACTCATTGAAGTAGGGATATTCCAAACAGCCACCGCCGCGGCGCCAGGATTTCCAAATAGTCCAAAATGCATTCAATGCTTGAAATCGATACACATCAAACTTATATTGACAGGTTTACATTTTACGTTTTCTGAGTTTATCCCTGACGAGTGTATAACACGTCATACCATGTGTGTTGACATTGGAATAGATTTGATAAAGTTTACAAAGGAGATGTACTATTGGCCACAAAAGTTGCGCTCATTTTTCAAAATTTTAGAATTGATTTGTGCTTCGAATTTGTGATGAAAATGCTTCAGATAAAACTTGTGAATTATAAATATACAAACAACTTTTATTCGAAATATTTTCTCAAAAACCGAATGAATAAAGCACAAATCAATTATACAATTTTGAAAAATGAGCGCTACTATTGTGGTCCATAGTACTGATTACTTGTATCTCTAAAAGTTAATGAGCATTTCTGAATAATCCTCGTTCATAAAACAAGTTCACGAAATCAAAACCTTTTACACAACGTTAAATATTGTAAAATATATAAATTTATCTGTAATATTGTCTAAGTGGAAATACAGAGGAAATATCCAACAAGTATTGTGTGTTTTTTAATTTAGTCAAATAGAGTTTTCATCTGTACCTACCTCGTGCTGGATAGTATTTTCTATTTAAATATTGCTTTTATATTATATACCTCTGTGTATCTGCTACAAAATACAGTGAAAATCATTTATAACGATATCAACTGGCTATGTTTTGTACGGCGTATCAGAAACATGTACAAACAAGGAAAGTCTTAAGTGAGAAATGGGGTTGCTTGAGGTTCCAGTTTGAAATTAAAAAACTATCAAAAAAATACTCAAATGTTTATATCAATGAAACTACTACTATAAGTTCCGATGATATACACATTGCAACTGTATAGCATGAATTTGACATACAAAAATAAAAGAATATGTATTCGTAACCTGACATTATTATTGTAATGTGACGCTTAAAATATACACAAATAGTAATATGTTCTGGCAACCCAAAATGGCCGGGGCGAACTACCCTAAAATTCCAAAGAGGGTAGGAAAAAAGATTCAATTTAGTCAAGGTATCAGTCATGAATCTTTAGAAAATTATTTTCGATAGTATTCTGAATCCATGAAAAATTTGCCAGAACATTTTCGTCCCTAGTAATGGTTGACAGAACGCTATAAATATTTATAAAAAATAGTTTTATTTTTGTCATTTATCATTGTCATCAATAGTCTCTTGTCTCTCCGGTAAACATGGATGTTTTATCATTTGTCAATGCGATGGCGTTACTAAAGCGATATAATGACGCCACTGGCGTTTGAATGTACATTTTTTTTAAACAATTTTTAATTATAAAATTACATGAAAAATCAATTGTTAAAAATGTTTTTTTTTTGTCTTAATAAGTTTTATGTAAACTTTCAACAACAAAAAATTACAAAACATGCAACTTCTTTATCTATTGACTCTATTTGTAATTTATATGTTATTAGCCATTAAGTTTTCATCTTTCATACATTGATTGATTGGAAATTTAGAGACAGCCCTCTGAGCTACTGGGATAAGTGCACGCATGTGTTCTAAAACTATAAAGTATTTTCTTACCCCGCCACTCTGTTCAGTGCTCTTATTTTGAGCATTAGGTACAAAATAATGTTTTGCATGCTTCGGAATTGTTCAAAAATAAAATATCTTAACTGTTTATTTAAATGAATGAAAAAGCTAAAATTTGATTACCTATTCCAAAAAATAAAATAAAGAAAGAGTAGTTTCAATCTTTATTTTATAAAAATACTAGCTGACCCGCCCCGGCTTTGCGCGGGTTCTTTACAGAAAATATTAAACAGCCTATGTTACTCCGAGGAGATGTAGCTTTCGGTAAAATTGGTTGAGTAGTTTTTGAGTTAAATCGTAACAAACAAAAAATCAATCATCTTTCCTCGTTATACATAATAGCATTACCCGTCGCGGCTTTGCCCGCAAAAATTTTGCAACTCCTTTATAACCAAGGAACATAATAATTTTCTCCCGTCAAGGACTGATAAATTGCGTTTAATTTTTGAAATACATTTGTTGTATGCACTACCACCTATTGGCAAAATTTTTGAAGTACTCATGTTGTGTATACTGCCATCTGTAGGCAAATTTTTAAAACGTATTTGCTGTATGCATCGCTATCTATGCATATTACTACAAAAATAAACTAACTAAATTAATTTTAAAATAATTCACTATGTGAATAAAAATCGAAACAAATGAAATCGAAACAAATATGAACAATAGACTGTATTAATATATGATCCACGGTTATATATCAATCACTTTATACAGACTGATGTCTGTTGCATGCTTATGTAAATAACAGTCAAAATGTCTACATCCCCACTCCTGGGAGACAATGAATATCACACAGCACCTAGAGCAACGAACATCTGTTACTATGCACTGATAAATTATATACACCTATACATCAATAAATTATACAACTTTACTTTTTTTATAATATTTAATGACCAATTTAAACAAAAAAAACTTGACAAATTATATACTAAAACCTTCCTCGAGAACCACTCTATCCATAGGTGAAAACAGCATGAAAATCGGTGCAGTAGTTTTTGAGTAAATCGCGAACAGGCAGACAGGCGCGGCTGGGGGACTTTATTTTATACTATGTAAGGATATTTGTCCTTATATTTTTTTGCTGTCATTTACATTCCAATTTAATGCCTACCTACTAATTACTGGTACCTACTAATTTAGTCCTTCCTCTGCCTCTGATTTGATCTGTATTGTATTACCGACTGTATTGTTCTATACTTACGACAGTGGTCACCAAAAAATGACCTGTGGGTCGGATCCGTCCTTCGAAAGATTTTCATCAATATATATAAATGTTTTATATCTAAAAATTATTAACTTGTTTTGTTTTGATTGGTTATAATAACACTTCCCAAGACTGAACTTATAATGAAGGTGGGTCCCTAGCTCCTAGACCAAGGGGTCCTCTGTGCCCTCCTTGAGAACAACCAGCCACCTAATTGCGAGACGACTCCGGGTAAGAGGTACTATTTTCAGCAGATGAAGCTATAGGATTCTGTTGAGGCCAAACGCCGCACAGAAAGCTCACAGCTTCTCCGCAGGGATTGCTCCCAGGATTAATGGGTCCAGGGTTTCGGACCCAAACATTCTATACCTGACATTCTACAGGTTTCTGCAGGTTTATCGTTCTCCGTACAGGCCCTACAAGTGGGATCATCAGAGATCCCCAAGTTATGAAGGTGATAGTTCAATCGACAGTGTCCTGTCAAGAGCCCCACCACCCTTCTGAACTGTATGCTATTGAGTTTCAACCGAGCACAGTCGAATGGCCTAGCTTTGGTTATGCACAGCTTGATCTGTCGTGTGCCCTGTGCAAAGTCCCAGTAATCGAGATGAGCTTGTCGTAGCCACTCCTTGATTCGGTAAATTACGGAGCATCTTGCTATGGAAATGACAGGCTCAAGTGAAAGGAGCGTCTGAGATCAACCCTCTCGTGCCAAGGAATCCGCTGTTTAGTTCCTTTTAACGCCAGAGTGACCCGGTACCCAGATCAGTCTGACTGTGTTATTCAGTACCAAATGGTTCTCGAAGTTCAGTTTCTCGAAGCATTCATAAACTATCCTTGATTGGAATCTTGACGCCTAAAAGGCCTGAAGTGTGGCCTGATAGATGCTGATACGTACCCCACTGTAACATTTCGTGTTACAGATCTGGGCATCTCTCAGCATGACGAAGATTTCTGATTTAAAAAACCGTCGCAAATTAACCAAGAGGAGTCGATTCCTTTATTCTAGGTCCATAAACCCCCGCACCAGATAAATCTCCAGCCCTTGGCCCATCTGTATAAAGATATGGTCCGGGAGAAAAATATGAAAAGGTCCGCATGGTCCGCATGAAAAATACGGAAGTGATACGTAAGCAGTCAGTATATCGAATCGTTTATCAGTTTATTCAAACGTTTATATTTCTCTTAATTCTTTTAGTTACATATGTGCAAATTCAATAAGTAAATGATTGTAATAACGCTAATACCTTAAAATTAATACGGAGGTATTTGCGTAATAACGCAAACACAAAACTGATTCATTCGGTTCGCCGTATAACCACCGCTATAACGGTAGTATTCGCGTTATTACGCAACTACGGCGGTATTTGCGTAATAACGCATAATTTGCATAATAACGCAAATACCGCCGTAGTTGTGTAATAACGCGAATACTACCGCTATAGAGGTGGTTATACGGCGAACCGAATGAATCAGTTTTGTGAATTACGCGGCGTAGTTGAAAGTGATTATCACTTGAACACAAAATATTAAGAGAGAAAATTCCATTTGATGTTATTAATCATATTTTTATTTGATGTAGTTTTGCATCCTGCTTGTACCGAATTACGAACAAATTCCCAATCACTTTGAGTCTATAATATTTCTTTCTACAGAACATAAACCCTCACTATTTACACTTACCATAAGACCATAACTAACTGTTTCGGTAACTTTAATATACTGTTTCGGTAACTTTGATAACTTTATATACCTATCACAATAGAACATGTCACTAGCGAGAAGAGTTTATTTTTGGTGTTATTTTATATCAATTACTAATAATTTTAAAATAGTCTGGAACCATTTACTTAATATTTAAGTGTAAACACACAATTCTCAACAACGTCGTGTAGTTGATTCAAAAAAATCAGTTTCTTTAGTCAATGTTTAGGCATTCAGCTCAAATGTTATTTATTTGCTTATAGGTAGTATCAGTCAACTACCTGACTTAGTTGGATCCACTATATTATTTTTTACAGTGTAAAGTTTAATCAAACCATTATGAATTCCAATTTAAACTATATTTATTTACTCATAGAATGCAAATTAATGTTTCATAATCTAATTTAAAAAATAAAATGTGCATCATGTCCGACCATCCACGTATTTAAAAATTTCAATCCAGCCAGTTTCCCAAAAAGTTTTGCGGACACCTGGCTTACGATGTTGTGATAGACAATTTTCACTTTACTCGTAAATGAATCTATGCATGATTTTATAGTATAATAGAGGAAGGCACTCTCCATTATTTAATAATAACTAGGTATGTAAATATTAACTGTTCAGTGTTCTTTTACAGTAAAGAAAAAACAATATAATTCATTACTAGCACTACTAGTATACCGTGTGTGTTTTTTAAATATACATTTTAGAAAAAAATGTTTCAAACAAAAGTTGCACAGTTCGACAGGGGTAACATAATGCAATAATTATATATCTTATCTTTTAAACTGTGCAAGATAGGGAAAATCTTTAAATACAAAAAATGTCTGTTGTTGGTCTCATAAAAACAAACAACTATTGTTTCATGCAATTTTTTTTTCGTGCAATATTTCTAGCGTATATACTCAACCAATTTTACCGAAAGCTACATCTCCTCGGAGTAACATAGGCTGTTTTATATTTTCTGTAAAGAACCCGTGCGAAGTCGGAGCGGGTCAGCTAGTTTATTATAAAGTGATAAAACTTACGTTTTCAAGTTTGTTTTCAAAAAATACTTGCTATTTTTAAAATTGGCACTTATTAAATACTTTTTCCTCCAAGCTGTTATTTTCTCTTGGACAGCTGATGGATCTGATTCCTGAGGATTCCCGTCCTTGCATAAAAAAAGTGAAGAATCGTCTGGAGGAGAAGTATGGCGATGACATTATGATTTCTCAGTTGTCCAACAGAGAGAATGTTGATTTCAACTACCTAATCTATGTTTATTGAGGTTCAAGATTATGGGTTGACATTAATTTACAGTAGAGTGATGACCTGCCACGATAACATTGAAATAACTACACTTCACAAAAACAGGCACTGTTTTTGGGGGTCAGCGGAACTTCCCCTCCCCCCGTGTTTCAGCATGTCGATATTGATGAGTGATTAGTATAATTACCATAGAACTGATGGCAATTGATAGTTAGAGGGCCAAAACCTTCGGTTTTTGCCAATTTTTGCCATTTTGAGAAAATTCCTCTAACTTTGGTCGGCTGTATCTCGATTAATATTAGGTTTAGAAAAAAAATTTAAATATACAAAATTGTAGCAAATTTAATGCTCTACAATTTTGAAAATAAACGTTTTGGTCAAAAATTTAGTTTAGAAGTTATGAGCTAAAAACCGACAAAAGTCCAAAAACTTTGAGGTTTTTCGGCCCTCCCTAAGTTAGCACAGGGTCATCGAGTTGAAAAACTTGACAGATTCAATGTACATATCTACTGGATCAATAATTTAAAATGGCGATTTTGCAGCCAATGATATTTACTAAACTTAATATTTACTTGTTTTCTTTTGGTCCATATATGCTTTCGCCAAGTAAGCCTTTTGTCCAGATGCATACCCAAATATTTCACTTACGGATTGTGTGGTAATATGACGTCATTTAAAGTTACTGTTGGACAGTTTCCTTTTCGTAATGTAAATGTAATTTGGGCTGATTTGGGCTATTGACACGAATTCGCCATTTGCACAGCCATTGTTGAATTTTATTTAAGCAAAATTGTAGTTTTTCTGATGCTCTTTTTGGATCCGTATCGAATGCAAGTATTACGGTGTCATCTGCGAACGTAGCAGTGATGTCTTCATAATCAACTGGCAAATCGGATGTGTAAATAAGATATATACGGGACCAAGAACGCTTCCCTGAGGTACTGCGATAATTCATTTTGAAATCTTACTTGGTAGTATCGGTTTGCCAGATATGATTTCAAAAGAAGATAATACGAATTTGGAATGCTTTTCTTTAATTTATGCGCCATAAGTAACGTTATGCGCATAAGTAATCGAATGCTGAAAATCAAAATAAATATATATCATTTAATATCAAAATATCTATATATATATATATGGCGCATAAATTAAAGAAAAGCATTCCAGATTCGTATTATCTTCTTTTGAGATCATATCTGACAAATCGATACTACCAAGTAAGATTTCAAAATGAATTATACGAAATACACCCTATCCTTGCAGGAGTACCTCAGAGAAGCGTTCTTGGTTTATATATATATATATATATCATTTATATATCAAAACAAATATATATATCAAAAATTTATTTAGTAATTAAATCACAGCGTTACTTTGCGCCATCCTATATATATAACGCGGCACGGATACATGGAACAAAAACATAATTATTATTGCATTATTTTTCCCTCTTTAAACTGTGCAATTTTTTACTTTTTTTTTTAAATACATATTTTTAAAAATATTTAGGTGGTAACTTATCAAATGAACACACGGTATATAGTTATAGTTAATCTAACATGTTGATTAAAATGTAAACTAAAATTGTTAATTTGTTTTTTAATGAAAATTTATTTCTAAGGTATTTTTATTCAATTTTATTCAACCAGATTTTTATTATATAGCTGTTTCAGAGTGAATTATTTCTTTGGCAAGATATGTTCAGAAATTTCAATAGAGGACGTTCCTGTTATAAGAATATTCATATTTGACTTATATTAAAACTTACCCTTTTTCCACCCCTTTCGGTGGTGAAATCTTTTCTTGGGGGGAAATTTACATTAGTTGTAGTAGTAGATTTACATTAGTCGATATTTAGATAAGTAATATTCTGTCCAAATTGCACGTTTACACAGTTGAACAAAAATTTGGTTCTAGATGTCAAAAATGATCATCGTTAAAATTTCGTTAAATTTTCTTGTTTGTATGCACTCTGGAACTCTGGAAGTCGCATTTTTAGTTCGATTGGAATGAAATTTGCTATGCTGCGTATACTCTTAATATTCGAAAGGGCAAGTTCAGTGCCGAATTAACAACTGGGGGGTCTATAGGCACATTATTTTTTGGGGGCCTCGTTAAGGGCGGGAAAAATAAGTCATTTTCATTTGCTTTCGGCAATCATTAAAATGAAGTTGAATGAATTTTTGAATCTGGTGAATGGTCAGGAGATTAATAAATTAATTCAAATACTTTTTTTTTATTTTTCATTTTATGTAATATTTTATGTAATATGTATTTTAATGTAATAATTGTCTTTTGGTTGGTAAATGCTTCATTGTTTTTAATAATATTTTTTTATTCACTTCGCAGTTAATCACAATTTTTGTGGGGGGACAAGTTGTGGGGGCCCCCATTATGTGGGGGCCCCTAGGCCATGCCTAGTTGGCCTAGTCTATAATCCGACACTGGGCAAGTTCGGTAATGGATAAAATCGATCTAGGATAAAAGAAACTTAGAGGGAGGAGTCAACACAAAAGGAATATCTCTCCTGATATTAGTTAAACGGAAAAAGTTATTATGTATAATGTTGTAGAAAATACATATTACTACAATTTATCTTATGATATAACTCAAATATTAACAGAAATATTTATAACTTTAAAGTTTTAATAATTATAATTAATATAAGAATTATCGCCATGGATACTTTATTTCATTGTGGTTCCTCCTTCTGAGAAAATTCGCTTAGTCCACGTAGCTCCTAAGAGTCTCTTGACAAGTTTTTCGGTCCATTTTTATTGCTACAGACTTTACTAATAAATAAGGATAATGTGTAGAAACGAATTTGAAATGATTTCATTTTTTTGAAACTATATACAAAAAAAGTTTACAAAAATTATATTTCGATTTGTTCTAGAGTTATTAAATATAATCCAGCACATTAATTGCACAATTCAACCATGGCATCATTATTAGCAAATTGTTTTTATGTTCCAAAAGCATTTCGACGACGTGCAACATGTATTGTTGGTGCATTACAAAGTGTTTTATCATTCATTATTATGATACTATCTGGTGTATACTCACAAAATCCACATGAACTTGTTGAGCTCTCTGATGGAACGGTAACAGAAGAAACATTACAAGGTAAATATAAAGCTAAGTTTAGACTACGACACAATAGACTGTACACTCAGTGTATACACCGAGTGTCTATGTGTGCGCACAGTTGTCTCTATTTGTGACATTTATTGTGACACCATAATTAGTATAGAATCAGCGGCTGTGTGAACACTTTTCGTTGTTTAATTACAATATAAGTAGCAATATCGGTCACACAACACTTATTCATGGTGACCGAGCTTTAACTGTTTCGTTCTAAGTTCTTTTGTGTGTGAACAGCTCGGACACAAGTTCCGTACATTTTTTTGTCAAATATTTGTGTCGCAAGTTCGGCCGTAGTCTAAACTAAGCATAAGAGTCCAGACACATTACCCAAATAAAATTGTTACTAATTTAATGAGAAAAAAAATTTATATTTTAGCATTATCTGGAATTTTAATTATTGTCTGTCTTGGTAGTGCTTTGATGGTAGTTTTATCAATTTTGATAATTTTCGGTGCACAAACGGTAAGTTCTTTTTCATGGTTTCGTTTGCGTGATAATCTTATTACATGTTATAATTCACCAATAAAATTATGTACAAAAATAATACTATATAAATATTAGGCTATTGGTTCGTACAATTTATTAGCTCATTCTTGGATTTTGGGTAGAATGCGATTATATTTATTTGCGTATTGTTTTTGAACCGATGATAGAATTTCGTAAAAATTTCTTCAAATGTCCATCGATCCTAATATATGTTAAAAATGACCATCGTTAAAATTTATTTATATACATATATATATATATTTATTTATATATATATATATATATATATATATATATATATATATATATATATATATATATATATATATATATATATATAATAAATTTTATCTAGCGGACACAGTTTTAATCCGATTGGAATGAAATTTGTTAGTTTAGCTTTTGGTAGTTGAAAGGTCGTTTCGTCGTTAATATTTTTTGAAATATTTACAATTTAAGATTGAAAATTGAAATCTTAAATATCTCTTTACACATTGGAGTTTGAGATGATCGACTTTAATCCTTATACATTTTTCGAATGTTCAAATATTATAAGAGAGATATTTTATATTTTGTGTTTTCGTCTTTCTCTGTCCCCTCTTTCCCCTTGCCATATGCCATTTATTAATAAAATTAGATCACTCTAAAACTGTCCCGCAAGCTGCTGCGTAATGCGTAAATTTTTTCATTTTCTAGAGTTTTACTTCGAACCGAAAAATATCTAATTAGGTACTACAGTACACTTTTTTTTCTTGTGTATGGGAACCCAGTATGCGATTATACTTGAATTTTCAGGGTCGGGCTTTTGGGTCGATATCGGAAAATAGGAAATGTCTGCAAATAGTTTTTTCTGTAACAAGTAAACTGCGGATAGTTCAACTCCGACATTTCAATCGAGGTCAGTTCAACCGAACGACAGTTCAACCGGATAACAATTCAACCGAATTTTTAATTAATAACAATTCGACCCAACCCAGAGATAGATAGATTATAGATTGGCTGCCCTGTACGGGCCACACTTCGACCATGAGGTCCATTGTGATGCCTAAGGACCTGAGGATGCGAGCGCGGAATGGAAGGAATTTTTGTGTATAGACTAGGAACTGGTAGGATATGTGGCTGCAGCCGACTATGGTAGGAACTATGCCGAAATTCATCTGGGGTTCGTGAAGGAAACTGCAGAAAACCTTCTCAAGCATAGCCGGTTTCTTCATTCTTGTCCATACGCCGACAGTTTAGTCAATTAACCGCCCTTTTTTTTCTTAATAATTGACAAACTGCCGATGTCGGGATTCGAACCTATAACCTCCCAGTTTCCAAGTAAGCATATTGCGCAGACATAACGTCTTAGACCGCTCGGCCACTTTGACTGGTAACTCGGTTGTAATAGTTACCTTTTTATATGCCATTTAACTTATGGCTTTAAACGCTTCACTCCGAAGACACGCAAGAGACTCGCTGTTACCCGATTGTTATTTGGTTGAACTGTCGTTCAGTTGGACTGTTCCTGGTTGAAATGTCGCGAATTGAACTGTCCGTGGTTCAATAGTCGCTGCACCTTTTTCTATATATCTCCGCAACGGCGCATGTTACAAAAAATGTTGCAAAAAAAGGTTGTTTGTTCGATATTGAATTCTACACAAGTTGACTACAGATATGTGCAGAAATTTATTATGAATAATTTTCGTCTGATATGTTTTTGGTATTTGAACTTCGTTAACAGGTTGAATTGGTCAAGAGGGAAACGTGTTTGGGGAGAGAAGAAAACTGAAAATATAAAGTATTTTGATTATTAGATAAAACAAATATCTGGAATCTTCGTAAAATCACTTTATTTGACTAAAACTTAAAACTATAAAAATATTTTTGAATTGTTTTTCCAATACTATTAGATCTCATTCACAAAATTTTATGCTAAGTACCTGAAAATGTTTCTTTGTTGCTACAGTATGTAAAATTATTTATTTCATTTTTATTTCTGAAGAAGGAACTGTGTTCTGAAACTAATCACATACGACAATTTTGACAATTTCAAATATTTGTTTTATTTAATAATTATAATTGATTTTCGTCAAGTAACGACCAATTCAATACAAAATAAACTATTTTGGTTAGTATTAAAAAAATCGAAAAATGAATAAGTAATAAAGTTGTAGAAAATAAAATTTACAACAATTCATTACCTGATTTATTCTTACAAAAAATTTATGAAAAGATATTATGGGCGTGATATTTAGCCGTTATCTTACAAGTGGCAAAATAGTTTCAAGTTACTACATAAAAATAGATATATAGATACGAATATAGAAAATCAGATTATAAAATAATCTGAACTCTAATTTATTGTTACTTTCAGCAACAACCATTTCTACTATTGCCATGGATCTATTACTATGGAATTATTTTAACATTCTATATGCTTGGAATATTCACACAAGTATTTAGTTTAATCATGTTGGGAGCTTTGGCAGTAGGATTTGTAACTTTAATGGGTGGCCTTATAACATTATGTAAGTATACCATTTAACAAAACATGTGAATTTGAGTTAATTGTTTAAGCTCCCTATATATACTGAACTCCTTGCAATCGTGTATACTGTTTATTCAATTTCCACATACGTTTGAATATAGAAAAATTAACTTTTGTTAAACATCAAGATACTACATATATATATATATATATATATATATATATATATATATATATATATATATATATATATATATATATATATATATATATATATATATTGATTATATATACCGTGTAACGGAGTATTAGTTATATATATATATATATATATATATATATATTGATTATATATACCGTGTAACGGAGTATTAGTTAAAAGAGTTTTATGTTACATTTAAAAAAGTATTCTAAATTAAAAATCTACTATTTAATTATAAAAAAGCATTTTTTTAATTTAAAAGAATAAATATAATATAATTAAAAAATATAATAATGTTACAATAATTTTATTTATATATCGAAAAAAAATTTTGATATAGTCCGTCTGTCCGTCGTTCGTCTTTCGGAATTTTGTGTGTTTGTTCTACAGATAAAATGTCACCTGAAGTTCGTGAATGGGCAAAATCTACATAAACTTAATAGTTTTGGCACAATTTAAACTCCAACATCTGTGAGGGTACTAGGAGAGAGGAGTCATCAAAAATGTCCCGATTTGTCACGTTAGGAGGACTTGTCTAGAAAACTCTTGAAAATATATTTGTTATATGAAAAATATATTATTCAAATAGTGTCGTTAAAATACATTTTCTATAAAATATCTTTCATTCGGAAAATTGAATTTATCAATTTACCTATAAAATACAATTTTATTTTCAAAATATTTTGTATTTAAAACAAATAAATCGTGATATCTATTTTTATTATGTCAGTTTTTTAGAACATTTACTATAGTAACAGTTAAAATACGTAGGGGAGTATTAATAAGTATCACGGAATATTTAGTGGGTTTGTACAAAAATCGTCACAGAATATCACAATGGGCGGAAAGGGCGAAAATCAATGATATTTGGATCACGTGTTTTGTGAACGGTGTCTAATTATTCTTGATTACAAAATCAAATATGTTTATACTGTTTATAGCACCTTTATATATATATATACTTTGTTTTTTTATACATCTGTTATTTCTGAGTTCATTGATAATGAAATTATTATATGCAATTATTTACTTATCAGATAACTTATTTACTTATTGATAACGAAAGTTTCAGTTCTATTTATCCCTTCAGTTAAATGTTTCGTATTATTCTTTTTTTAAATACTTTTAATCATTTTTGTCTTTTAATCATGTAAAATAAAAAATTTTTAGAATGTAAATTTTTTTTAATGAATGTAAATAACAGAATATTTTAATATTCCTCATAATTAAATATTTGCCTTGCACATTTTTGATTAGATTTAATGAAAATATTTACTTTATTGACTTTAACCAGATCCAAAGAAATACAATTTTCATCAAAATCTGTCCAAAATCTTTTTCAAATATACACTGCACAGCAAAAAATAGTGGCGCAAAAATTCATTTAAATTATTTTCTTTGCAATTATTTTGCATTTCAAATACATTTTTATGAATTTGTATACGTTTTTGGTGATATGGGGCTCAAATTGTTTAAAAAAATCTTAATTTAAAAAAAACATGATTTAAAGAAAAATTGGAGGTAGTATACTCTGTTAAAAATTTTTTTCCTTCTGATAACCTCGAAATGATATACTTTTTTTTAATTCTAAAATTTATGCACATTTGTCATTTTTTTAAATAAACTTTTTTTCCAAGAATTATAGGCTTTTTTGTTGTAATTTTACCCCCATATCAACAAAAACATAAAGAAATGTACAAAAATGTTGTTGATATGAAAAAAATTTAGATGAAAATAACTTAAATGAATTTTTCAAAGTGCGCAACTTTTTTTGCTGCGCAGTGTATACTTAAACTAAATCGAAAAGTAGTTTAAATTTAGTCTTCATATAAAGGTAATTGCTTAAATTCCTGAACAAAAGTTGTTTATTTTTAAAAAAGGAACATTTTTTGTCTTTAAATTTTTGTTCTATCTTTTACGGTTTCGAAAATGGGCAGTTGCCCAAATATAATCCGATTTTGCCGATTCAAACATACAAAATTTCAGCTCGTTTTCTCTTTTCATTTTGGAGTTAACGTGTTCACAGGCAAACCTATGGAAATGGCCGAATTAGGCCATTTTACCTATGCCAAACATTTATGTCTGCGATCACTATTTTTTAAGCGTTCCAAAGTCGTGACTAAACTTAATATTACTTGTATATTTACATATACCGAGTATAACAAGTGAAAATAACAACTGACTGAGTTAATTGCTTAAATAACCACTGATTTTAGTTTCAAACAAAAGTTGTTTATTTTTAAAAAAAGAACATTTTGATCTTTATATTTTTTTCTGTCTAATCTTCAATGATGATACCCCCTCTTGGGGAATTCCCATTAACGCACACACACACACACTACACAAAATTTCAGGTTGATATCACATTTCGTTTTTGAGTTATCGTGTTCACGGGCAGACATGCGGAAATGAACTAATTAGATTAATTTATGAACATCTATATCAAAAATTTTTTCTGCGATCAATATTTTCAACCGTAATAAAGTCGGGACTAAACGTATAATGCTCTTGTATTATACACCGGGAAGTATAAATATACCGGGTATAAAAATATCTGTTATATTGAAATCCAATTATATTAAGTAGGCAGGCATTATGATATACAATAATTTTACAAAAATGTTAAACTAGTTGCCTGTAAAACCATTCCCGTACAAATTATACCTATATATACATACATACATATATATATATATATATATATATATATATATATATATATATATATATATATATATATATATATACATATATTATATATATATATTATATATATATATATATATATATATATATATATATGACTTCCCCTTCGATATCCTACAACTTTTGCCCTTACCATTTTTTCGGTTGGGGCATTCCCTGACGAGTTATTAGCGGTTCCCTTTTAAATTGGATCTTGTCATCGTTTGATCTTGAGATGACCTTCGTTACCCCAACCAAATATACTATTCTGAACGTAAAATTTTTCGCTCTTTTCATTCCCGCAATAAAAAAATAGGGTTCCTATTTAAAAAAGCAACATTTGCCTTCAAATGACTTAAAAATCGAGTTCAAGGTCAAATCCAAGGTCCCATCCGACTTCCCCCTCGATATCCTGCAACTTTTGTCTTTACCATTTTTTCGATTGGGGTCATCCCTGATTAGTTATTAGCGGTGCTCGTTTCAAATGGGACACCCAGTAATGACTAGGTAACCGTTATGTATTGGTTAGACTTCGGTCCCGGTTAGCCGAAGGTCTAGAGTTCGAGTCTTAATTATTTTTTTCACATTTTTTATTTTTCCAATGTTTTACTTAACAACATATATACTTCTCGTGTCTAAAAGAATGAAATTATTTTCTCTCATAATGTTTTTTTCTATTAATTTGTTTCCGTTTCTGATTACAGATATTGGATTATATATGTGTACAATCGTTTACACTCATTATAGTGATTTGAAAAAATTAAATTTCTAAATGTAAAATATAAATATAACGTAGGTATTTCATAAATTTATTTAATAAGTAAAAGTAATATTAAGAGTAATTAATTAATAAATATTGTAGAAATTACAATTAAATTTTTGTATAAACTGACGAAATATTATACATTATAATAAATTGTTATAAATAATTAATATTTTTTAGATATAATATTTTAATTTCACAGCTAAGCATTTAATTTAATTGAACCGACAATTTATTTATTTTATATATATTATAAATATTTAAAAAAAACTAATCGAATCAAACACCGCCGTATAACGTGAGTAGCTTAAGTGAATCTAGACACCGATCATCTTATAGAATAGCGACACTATTCAAATCTATTTAGGGAGTGCAAAGTAAAATTTTATAAAATAAACATTTTTATATTTTAATATTCCTTAAAGAATACTTTAATAAATATTAATGTACACTTGGCCACAAATGGGGTGGTTGTTTTTTTAAATTACATCAATATTATTTAACTTTGATTTGATCAGTTATGAGTTATTGAACATTTTACGTTTCCATATGAATCATTTTATGTTTCCATATTGCTATGAAAAGTCCATATTTTATGGAAAGGCAAGTATTTTATATTTCTATGTGAAATTTGTACGTTTTGCGATTACCCAAGTACAAATTTTACATAGAAATATAAAATACTTGTCTTTCCATAAAATATCCATGTTTGTTCGAGGAATAGGGAATATGCATGAAAATTTTTTTTCACATTTATTTTCAGAATATGAAAATACTGTTAATACTGTAATAATATTTAAAAACGAAATTAAAATCCGACAAATATCAAGGAAGCTATAAGCTTTTAAAGATTATTATCTGTCTCTTTCTTGCAAAAATACTAAAAACGGAGTTTTACGCGTATTTTAAATGGTGAAAGTGTAATATGACGTCACATAACATATCAAGAGGGCTATCACCCTCTTTGTCTAATCGGGAATTTCAATCATTCATATCTCGCTTATTTTTAAAGTTATTTAAAAAGTAATTTTACCTTGATATTTGTCAAGTAAACATGCTTCAATTCAAGTGAAAAAAAATTTTCATGCATATTCCCTATTGGAATTTATTAGGATTGTACAAAATGTAATTAGTTTTGGGCTGTATGATTTGATGATTTTCAGGTATAGGTCTGAATTTTATTGTTTGAAAAGTCTCGTTAGTAAATTGAGGTATCATAACGACAAATAGGATGTTGCTATTATTATAGTATGCTTTAAGTTCTAGTAGTTCGTACAAGTGTTCGTCATTTAGTATGTTAATCTGTTTACTGAGTGAATCGTGTACAATAGTTAACTCTTTCTTTGTCTAGATGTGTTTTGATATTATACTGAGTTTTGCTAAACTAATAGAAGAAATAATATCGCGTACATGATTGTCTAAATATTGTAGTTGCGATTGTATAGTTAAACAGAACTGTGACCGAAATAACTGTTGTTAAATTCTTGGATAATTTTGCATAGCAGATGCTAACATTTGCAATTTGGCCTGTTCAGAATTAATGAAGTTAGTAATATTATCAAAGCGTTGTATCATTTGTGTATTAAGTTGATGTTGTCCTGATATCCTATCTTCGATCAGCAACTGATTATTTTTAAGCGTTTCTATTTGATTATTAATTTCTAATGCATCATCATTGTCCATGTTACCGGTGATTTTTTTAATAACGGTTCCTATACCGTCTATAAGTCCACGTTTAGGTCTATAGTGTTGTATTTCTAGGCTTTTAATTTTATGATCTAAATTTAAGTATTGGTGTTTTAAGTTCACTATGTTATGAAATAGCGCTTCATTGAAATTTGTTTTAAATAAGCTGAGATAAATTTGGTCTAAACTGTTTCTAATGCTAGTTACGTTAATTATATGAATAAGGTTATTGTAATGAGAAGTAAGTTTGGTAGGTCCTAGGTTAAGTGCCAATAGTCCTTTGGTGTTAGTTAGGTCATGATATTCGATGTGTTGTGCAATGTTGTAACGTAAAAACCTGAAAGAAGATTACTTTCGTTTAGGTTTTATTTTAGACTTATGATATTTAATATTCTGAGTTGTCTTAAAAGTAAGTTTATTTTCTGACTGTTTTATCTTTTTGTCAAAAGGTGTCCTTAGTTTTGTATTGCGTTGAACATTTTTTAAGTAAATTTCATTATCTAGTTCTGGGGGTTCATTTAAATTTTCGTTATACCGATTGATACGTTCTAATTGTTTTTTGTTCGAATCATCTATTAGTTTTTTGATTTCATTACTTTCTTCAATACGTTTATTGTTGAATTCGGTAATGGCGTTTTGTTTCGGTTCGATAATTGTTTTATCGCGTATACCTCGTATATAACGTAGTAATTCAGTCAGATCTTTTTTTTATGTTTACTTTTTAAGATTCGTAAAATTTCCAAGATTGTGCTATGTAATCGTTCAACAGGAGAATTGCCTGTTGAATTGCGTGCGGCTGTTACGTGGGTTTCTATATCATAGAGTTTAAGGAATTCGCGTACATCTAAATTAGAGAATTCCAATCCGTTGTCATGTATAATTTTATTTGGGATACCGTTTCGCGCTATATAGTTTTTTAATGCTTTGAGAATTTCTACGGAATTTTTAAAAGGTACGACGATGCATGCATTCGCCATATTTACTGAATTTATCAACAAGAGTGAGAATGTTTGTTTTTTCAATTGAAAGGATATCGATATGGATTATTTCGAATAGTTTGCTGGCTATCTCTGTGGGAGATTGTTTCAATTTGAGTGGGTGACGTTCGTACTTAAATTTAAGGCATGTCTCGAATGTGTTTATGTAGGTAGTTATTTTCGATTTCATATTATCGAAATAGTATGTACGTTTAAGATGATTGAATGTCTGGTCGATTCCATGATGGACAGATAACTCATGGTATTCTTTTATGAGTTTACTTTGTTCGTCAAGTGTTTGAAGATCACTTAAGAGCGTGGTGCAACGTATAAGTTTATATTTTGAAAAATATTCGTCATAAGTTTTACTTATAAGTTTGAATGTAGTATCGTCAGTGTGGATAGCATTCAATTTTGTAGGACATGTATTCTTTAAAGATTGAAATACATTTGTCGGTGGTTAAGTTGTTCTCTATTTCGATTGTTATGGGTTTTCTCGTTTTAAATAAATATTCTGTATTAATCATGTTGCGAAGTCCGGTATCAATGATTATTTGATTGTTAAATTCATTTAGGCACCATTCCGATATAGGAATACCTTTATTAAGATTTTCGCTTGAACTATGTTGAGTAGATACTTCAGCCTGTTGTGAATTATTTGAATCAGTTAAGTTTATTTCAGGTTGAATTCTACTGAGTGCATCGGCATTAGTGTTCTGTTTTTCTTTTTTGTAATGGATCGTATAGTCGTATTCTTCAAGTTTTAGTCTCCAGCGGACTAACTTAGAATTCGGTTCTTTAAGGGAAAATAACCAAATGAGCGGTTTATGGTCCGTCACGATAGTAAATTTCGTACCGAATAGATATGGTCTATCGCGAGGAGTTCTTTCTTGATCGTACTATAGTTCTGTTCGGTCTTTGTTAATGTTCTTGACGCGTAGCATATGGGTTTGTCAGATCCTATATTTCCCTGTGAGAGGACTCCACCAATTGCGTAATTACTCGCGTCCATTGTCAGTACAAATGGTTTTGAAAATTCTGGATACTGGAGTATTGGATCGTTAGTCAATAGTGTTTTGCAGTATTCGAAACATCGTCTGTATTCTTCGTTATTAGTGTCTATGCGTCGATCTTTTTGCAAGCATTGTGTGAGAGGTTTGGTTATCTTTCTATAATATCCTAATAGTCCCAGGAAGGATTTAATTTCTGTAACTGTTTTAGGTATCGGAAAATTTTTTATGACTTCGATTTTTCTAGGATTTGGTTTTATCCCCTCGGTGGTAACAATGTGACCAAGGAACTCTATTTCTTTATGGAGAAATTCACATTTATCCAATTGTGTTTTGAAATTATGTTCCCGGAGTTTAGTAAATACTTTACGAAGTGATTCGATATGTTCTTGTAAAGACGATGAAAAGATGATAATATCGGCCATATAAACTAAAAAATTCTTGCCTATATGATCTCTTAGCATATTGTCCATAACCCTTTGTAAAGTGGCTGGGGCATTTTTCAAACCGAATGTCATTCGCGTATATTCATAGTGACCATGATCAATACTGAAGGCGGTCTTGGCTATGTCGCGTGGATGCATTTCGATTTGGTGAAAACCGGATTCTAAATCAAGGGTCGAGAAGTATTTCAAGTTACCTAACTTATCTAGAATGTCGGAGATGTTTGGAAGTGGATACCGATCATCGATAGTCTTTTAGTTCAATTTTTCAATTTACGATAGTCTACGACTAATCTCCACTTCTTTTTACGCATCGTCCTTTTTTGGTACAATCCATATAGGAGAGGACCACGGAGAATTCGATGGACATATGATGCCTTTTTCTAGTAATTCATCAATTTGTCTATTCACTTCTTCCTTATGACACTGAGAGTATCGATATGATTTAGTGAATATCGGTATATCATCTTTAGTTGTAATACTATGTTTTATGTCAGATGTAAAAGTCATGTTTTGGCATGGTTCATAAAAGATATCGCGAAAATCTATACATGCTTTCGTTAAATGTTTATGTTCCTTTTGGTTTAGGTGATTCATACGTATGTTTTTGGTGACAAATTCGTAATTGTCTGTATAGTCGAAATTATCAGGTTCGACACTTTTGTTTATATTGTTAAATTCGTGATAATTTGTCAATACCTCTATATTTCCTATGATCCTGTTAAGTTATTAACTATATTTCCTATGTTCCTGTTAAGGCCTGTTAAAAAGCAATCTTAAGCTAATTGATGGTAGTAATCTATTTTGTTTTGTTTTACTTCTGCGTTTAATTGTTGTAATGCTACGTTATTTATAAGTGAAGCGAGTTCTTCGTTTACTTTACTAAAGAAATTTTCAGCGGAAAGATTCCCTTGATGTAAAGTATGAAGATCATAAGTAAAGTAATAGTGTGGTTAAACTATATTCATCACTTTTATCGGCATAATGATTAATTACGATTTCTTTAATTTTATTCCATTCTCTAACCCTACCGTATTGATTAAGAACATCATTGGCGTTTCCAATGACTTTTTTACGAACTTCATTATTATAAATTGCTTTAAGATTTTCATCTACTAATGGTAATAATGTTGAAAAAATAGTATCAACACTGTCAATAAAATTAAACAAATCTGATTTATTCCCATCGTATTGAGTTATAGTTTTAATACAATCAGGTATTTTAAAGTGATTTATTATTTGATCTAAAGTAGCTGACTGCGGTATTTGAAGTGGTATTGCCATTTTATTAACATTTTTAATTTTCGTCCCAAAGTATTAATATACACTCCTATTTTCAACAATACCGTCGTTAAAAGTTACGATGGACGCTAGATAGTAGGTGAATTTTCACGAACTATCCTACCGGCTGCGCCAAATATAATTCTAACAAAGAATTTTTCGAAAAAAAATGATTTTATTATTTCGAAAAAAAAATGATATAATTATTTTTACAAGAAATACAATTAAATACAACAAACTAAATTACAATTGAATATTGACAATAAATTTGAACAGAATAACAACGTTATTAACTTTTGATATTAGAATATGATATACTTAAAAATCGATGGTTTCATATAGTACATTTTATATAAATTGCTGATATTTTGTTTATGTTGCTTAAAATATTATTGAAAAAGGCACGTGTTGTCACATGTTGTAATTGTGACCGGATGTTTGCTTAATATTTTTATATTGATAGGTCTATTCCAGAATATGTAACTTATAATATATATATATTATATATATATATATATATATATATATATACATTTATATTTATATTCATATATATATAAATATATATGTATATATATATATATATATATATATATATACATAAAATCATGTCTTGTAAATCATTTAAAATTCTAAAGTTAAAAAAAATGTTATTTAATTGTTATTAATATTAAGAGCTCATATTTTAACAGGGTCTATGTGTAGGGATATTCTATCAATTTTTCAATGATAGAAAAAAAAGGAAATTTTTTTAAACACTCTCTCTCTCTCTCTCTCTCTCTATATATATATATATATATATATATATATATATATATATATATATATATATGTATATATATATATATATTTATATATATATGTATATATATATATTTATATATATATATAGAGAGAGAGAGAGTGTTTAAAAAAATTTCCTTTTTTTTCTATCATTGAAAAATCGATGGAATATCCCTACACATAGACCCTGTTAAAATATGAGCTCTTAATATTAATAACAATTAAGTAACATTTTTTTTAACTTTAGAATTTTAAATGATTTACAAGACATGATTTTGAAAAAGTCTGATTAAAGATTTACGTAAGTCGAACCGTTTCAATTATATCGATATTCCCAATTATTTGAAATATTCCGATATTTCCTCCTCAAATTACACCAAATGGTCAAAATTATATAAAATGAGACTATTAATTATTATACTATTAAAAATTTAAACGATCTGTGAAATCGTCTCCGAGGACCACAAAATATTTCAAATATTCCGATATTTCCTCCTCAAATTACACCAAATGGTCAAAATTACATAAAATGAGACTATTAATTATCTTACTATTAAAAATTTAAACGATCTGTGAAATCGTCTCTAAGGACTACAAAATATGTGTAAATTTTACCACCAACATTAGTAGACTGTTACTTTGAACCAAATAATTTTTGAACTGCTTTATAAAATCCATTTTTAAAATTGGCTTCTAAAATATGCACTTATTTTGTATATTTAATGTTTTCGTATATAGGTAATGTGGTAATATTGTCAATATATATCTGTTGATTGTTGAAGTAAAAGTGTTAATACAAAATGTATATACCAAAAATGGTATAAAAAACGTTACATAAGATAATAGTGCACCGAATATTTATTTTAGAGATAATCTGTCGAAAATAATGAGAACAAGTGAACCTAACTGAGTTAATAAATTAATGAATTTATGAAAAAAAGTTTAAACAAAAGTTATTTGTTTTTAGAAAAAGAAAAAATTTTTTGTTTTTAAATTTTTGTTCTATCTCTTACGGTTTCAAAGATAAACAATATTGTCCATTTTGCCCAAACATGGTCCAATTTTGCCCATTCACGAACTTGGTCTTACTTTTTATCTCTGGAACACACATACAAAATTTCAACTGGTTATCTCTTTTCATTGTTGAGTTATCGTGTTTACGGACGGACGGGCGGTTATCTTTGCGGATATGGGCTAATTAGGTCATTTAAGAACACCTATACCAATTTTTTTTTTCGATTAATATTTTCAACCGTTACAAAGTCGGCACTAAACTTAATATACCCTGGTATATATTTTATACCGAGTATAAAAATATTTTTATAATTTTAACTATTCTTCTGTTTGTTATTATTTCGGAACAACGCTAATGAAAAATTCCTCGCATTAAGTACAGAATTATTTTTGTGTGCTGCAGCTAGCTACTTAAAGATTAAATACAGGAACCCAATTCGACCCATGTAAATTTGTGTTCAATTACTTTGAAATTACAAAAGCATTTATCGATCGAACGTAACGTGATTTTAAGTCGATCGTTGTTCTATTCTTAAGGCCCTCATACACGATCAAACCATTTGCGCAATATCATCTTCAAACAATGCAATCTTAATTTATTTTTGTGATGTTATCGAGAAAAAATGTCTGACTCAGACGAATTTCTTACCGCCGTTGTTAGTTTTTTGAGAAGAAGAAACTAAAACGGAAAAAGAAGCAGAGGGTCTGGTTGAAGAATTGGTTGATGAAGTGGAACGTATTAAGTCATAACCGCTTGGATTTATAGCTTAAATATTCAGCTGCTGACCAAAAAAACTTCCTTCAAATGGACTCAGATACATTCGGTGAGTTGCTCGAAAAGTCGCCATATAATATTGGCAGAATGAATGATTAAGGAGATAATGATAAAGTAACAATAATTAACACTTGACAAGATCCTTACTCGGTCAAAAACTGGCAAACACTGACATACACGTTAAAACCGCTTCTCAAGCGTGTTGCGCAGTAGACCTTCATAAACGATCAAACAATTTGCGTACCGGTTTTGCGTCATTTTGATTTGTTTTTCTTTCAATCTGTTGTGCAACAACTAATTCCATGGCATATACCATCAAATTGTTTGCGCGAATGCGGTGGTTGTGAAAATTGCTTGATCTTGTATGAGGAGTCTTTAAAATATACTTATTATGACTAAAAATCATTATACGCACAAATTTATATAATATCATGGGCACGCCGATGAAATATTGCCTATTATTGTATACATTTAATAAACAATATTTTTATTTATTTATGTATTCACACTAAAACTAATTGTTATTACAGTTCGGTGGAAGGTATACCAGTTACACTACCTATGATAATGTAATTGTCAGTCTGCAATTTGGATCATTAGACAGTGCATTGAAAAATATTAAAAATTGTTATTTCAAAATTAGCCTGAGTTAGTCGCTATGAATCAATACACATTCCACAAGTCGTTGAGTATATGTGAAATTTTTATTAGAATGTGGTTTCCGGCTGAGGTAGGAAAAATAATAATTTTTTCTTAGAAATAAATTTACAAGTATACTTGCCTGTAAAAGAATAGTTTAAATGTAAATATAATTTTTTGTTAATATACGTTAAATTTTTTTTTTGTAAATAAAAAATATACTTTAATTTTAAATTAAATCAGTAAATAAATCGGTATAATTAATAATGGGTCCGTAACGAGACTGGTGCAGTTACCGAAGGCCCCGGAATCCTAGACCAAAAAAAAACCTACTTCACTTAAAAATTAAGATACCATTTCGAAATAAAAAATTGTGTATATGTATACTTTTGTAAAGCTTATTTTAAAAGAGAGCGGCGATATTGGATAGCTCAAGCGCCCCCCGCCTTGGGAAAGATATAACAATTATCAATTACAATTATCTAAACCAGGGATGTTGCGGATGCGAAAATTTAACATCCGCGGTTGTGGATGTGGATTATATGTCAAGTTTTGTTTAAAGATATAGATAATTTAGGTACATGAATAAAGGAAAAAGATGGTAATAATTTTTAATAATCTTTATATTATAATCAAATTTTTAGTATGAAAATTTAAAATTTGGTGCATTATACTTATTTAATAAAGAGCAATGTCGCTGCCTTTTCAGGTTCCTTCCTGTTTCGCAGAGGTTCGTAGATTAATCAGAAAAGGAAAGAGAACAATTAGCCCTCTACATTCAATAGTACAGGTACCGTTGTAAGTTGTAAATCACGAAAAATCATTAAAATATACGTATTTTCAATACCATATTATTTTGTATTGATGGATATGAGGCATGTGAATTTTATTTTTAATCAAGTGGATATCTAAAATAACAAGTAAACCCCAAGCCAAAACCGTAAACCCCAAAAATACGCCTTTTTAATTGCTTTATTTTGTGTAGATCGGAATTGGTGCGTGCGAAAATTAAATCCCCATAGGTTTTCGTCTTTGCGACCCTAAAGAACATTTACACAAAGTTTTTTTGTGATTTCATATGGAATGACTCAAATGCTAAACAAAACAAGCAACATCCACATCCGCGAAAACTCCGTAAAAAGTATTGATTATTGCGAATGCGGATGCCAAAATTAATGCGGTTTCGGGTGCGGATGCGAATATACACAACGTCCCTGGTCTAAACATATGAAAACAAATTCATTTATTGTTATTATTTATGGTTAGTCTAGTTCGAATTACGCAAATTTGTTTGCGCAATTATCGCCAGTAGGTAGTATTGATTATGATTGTCAGGGGGTAAACAACAAACAGAATTATTCACCTATATTTATAAACATTATACAAAAGATGAAAATATTCATATCCATGGTGTTTAGGAATTAGTGATGCCGCGAGAGACGAAATAAACGAGACGAGACGAAAATTCGAATCCTGATTTTCGATTAATATACGAGGCGATAATCCGATCTTCTTCAATCTCCATAGATTTTTAATCTGTAAAAATGTACTAATAATAAAGCAGCAAATCATTTTTGGTGGTAAAGATTTAATTTTAACTATAGTCTTTACTGTTTCAATTAAAATTAAAATATATATCAAGCGACCAGTAACAAGGAAAATTTAACATCGCAGAATAAACAACGCTGTTTCGATTACAACAACAAAAAATCGTACTTTAACCGTAGGTTTAAGATAAATAATTGAAGTGAAAAGTGCCATTGAACTGTGAGTTATTTTTGCCGGAAGTAGTAGAATTTTGAATAAAATTAAGAAATTCAAGTTTTGTTTCTGAACTCAGATTAAAAAAAAAACAAGTTTTTTGAAAGTATATACTTTTCACAATTTTTTTATGAAAAAAAATATGTTGTCACCATGGTTTTCGTAAAAATATTCAAGTTTTATTGAGGCAAAGTCGATTGTGCGGAAATTACTGTAACTTTCTCACTCAACCGTACTCAACCGTAACTTTTATATAGGAAGTGTGGAAACATTGCGCTGCTGTCACGTTGTCTGTTTTTAAAAAACACCTGTAAACTTTATTTCTGTGTATAAAATAAGTGACATGTGGAATATTGTGAAAAGGTAAAAAATAATTAATTTATTAAATGTCTGGTTCAATTTGAAATAACCGGCAAATTTTGATGTCAAAGAAGAAAGACACTCACATGTAAACACTCCGATTACAACAGTGTTGCCAGATTTTACTTACATATAAATAAAAATTTCTCATTGGTTGCTTAGCCATACATAAGTCGAAGTCAAATTACATTCTTATTTAACTTCTAAAAACTAATTAGAAATATGAGATAAATTATTTTGACTACTTATAAATACTAAAAAATATATTAGTATATATGATTTTAAGTGAAAGTTGATTTGAAAATTAATTATATGTACTGCGGAATTTGACTTGGTATCCATCCTTAAGGGAGTTCCACCTCTCCTAGGCATGGTAGGACCTAAGTTGGTGGAGACGCTTGAGTGCATCGATGAAGGGCTATGCTATGCCGGCAGGAACTATGTTACTGGCAGGAATACCCAAGCCGGGCAGGATAACCTTGAGAACCACGACCAAGAAACCATGCAAAAAAACCCAAGCTACGGTGCGAGGGATTTACTCGTGGGACCAAAATGGTTCATAGTAAAAATAATAATAACTCTGGGGCTCAAATCCCCGTAAAAAGTGAATCAGCCGAGGCTGCGAAAGCTAGCCTCGCCGAGACACATAAAACAGCAGGTGCATCCAGCCCAGCAGAAAATCTGGACGATAAATTCCATAATCCTTTCTTGAAGGTGGAAAGGAAAAATCTCTCGGGTGCAGCTCGGAGAAGAGCAGTAGTAGAGAAAACCAGGGCCGAGCGGAAAGTGATTCCTCCGATATGGAGGAAAATTCGAACAAAGAAACTTACAGCCCTGATTTCAAAAATAGTGATACCTGTGGGGGGCAATTCAGGGAATCAACCTTTGGAAAACCCACAGAAATAGAAATGGAGATCTGAAGACGGGACTCCAAGCCCGAAACAGATCTCAAAAAAAACGAAGAGGGGGAAACAGGCAAGGGCTATAAATATCTTTGCTGAAACTGCCTCAACAACAAAGATGTGCATTGTACTGCGGGGGTATCCTGAGGTCAAAATGACTCTGGAACAATACGAAAGGCTGCAACTCTTGATGCTGCTAATCCTCACTAGCCAAGAGTTCGTTGAGAGCCCACAGTATCGGGGTTGCTACCTGGACAGGGGGGGGGGGGGCTCGTTGTGCAATGCATTAGCATAACAGCCATAAACTGGCTTATGGAGAACGTTCCGAACATCTGGCCAAGGGAGGGAGCGAAACTTATCGTCGGGGATGCAAAAGCCCTGATGAACACATCAAAAGTTCTGCTTAATGCTCCCCAGATCTATAACTCCGTTGAAACGGACAAAATAATTAAAACTCTAGGAGCGCAGAATACAAACCTGCGCACTACGGAGTGGCAAATTATCAACAACACGAAGGCCGATACGGGACATACCATCGTGCTGGAAATGAGTGCAGCGGATCTAGGGTTGACTCAAGATCGAGGGTTCAAATTATACCTCGGGTTTGGTCAAGTCAACCTTAGACCACTGAAAACATAGGGAAAAAAATGCCAGCTCTTCGGATGCTTCAGGTAAACTTCCAGCAGAGTACGACGGCCTCCGCTGTCTTCTGTCAAAATTTGCTGACAAGGAAAATTTCCATAGCTCTGGTTCAGGAACTTTGGGCTGTGAACAATAAGATTCTTGGACATAAGATGGTGGAGGGCAAATTATTTACAATAAAACTCCAGAGAGACCCAGAACTTGCATTTATGCAAAAAATGGCATCAATGCCTTGCCGCTGTTAGAGTTTTGTCAGAGAGATTTCACAGCGGTAAAAGTAAAAAACAACATATGGAACGAAACTGGAGTGGTAATCATCGCTTCGGTCTACCTACCCTATAATACATCTACTCCACCACCAACAACGGCGATGAAAGATCAAATCCAGTACTGTGAGACAAAAACCACCAACTAATCATGGGATGCGGTGCAAACGCTCATTACACTGCATGGGGGAGTCTAACACAAATACAAGAGGTGAGTATCTCTTTGTGGAGACAATAGTTTCTACACGTTTGGTCGAATGCACATTTTATTTTTATCGCGTTTAAATACTCGACGATATCAACAGTACTTACACCACAATAACACAATTAGTACGAACAGTTACAAACAATTCCCCGTTGGTACAAACAGGTACAAACAATTTGTCGGTAGTACAAACAGAAACAAATGATATAATTGTCGGTAAGAATGGGTACAAGAACAATAAATTTTTTCCATTTTTACCTTAGATTCAAAAAATTATTTAACTGTCTGATATGTACATAATAATTTTCTTTTTAAATGACCTCCGCAAGTTACGTCATTTTAAAGTAGATGGATATTGAACCACTCACCTGAATATCTCGTTAGAGGAGCGACTAATCCAAAAATGACCTAGTTTGGGCCTTCGTTAAAGGTTTGATACAACCCTGTCGTTTTGAGAATTATTAAATTTAGTTTACATAATTTTAGTTAATTCTGCGCATTAAAAACAAGTTGTTTTTTTGTGTGTGTTGTTTTTTTGGTCTGAGAGCAATAAGTCGATCATTAGTTTTTTTCTGTTCATATAGTATAGAGTTAATAGTTCTCGTTCAAATAAAAGTTTTTAGTTTCAAAGTGATATTGTACGGTTCACAATTTGACATAGTGAATAGATAATTCAAAATTAACCAACATTTTAATATTTAACACCAGCTAAAGATTCTGCATCCACGTGGTAGGATAACTAACTTCCCGCCTTTTCCTATTTTATCCAACCAATAGGTAATTATCTTACAACGCGTGCGGCACCGTCATTGGAGAAATAAAGGTAAGCCAATCTTATGATATCTTTAATTTTGGATTATCTTAGTTCTTTTCACAAAAAATAACATTTTATACAGTCCGCTAAAATATTATAGTTCATTTTATATCGAAAGATTTAGGCCAAAACAGACTACAAAAATTATTGGGTATGGAGGTGGGCATTTGACTTAACCTTGACCTTCAATGTTATTTAGAAGTAAACTTCTTTTTTTTCAATCGGGAATAAATATTTTTGATACCAGCAGTCAAAAGAGAAAAAATTTTATAATCCACTTGACCTGCACTTGACCTTGAGATGCAGGTGAAAACTCATGGTTATCTTTAGATGAAATGCTTTTCTCGCCGGAAATTCATAATTTTTTACAGTAGAAGAAAAAAGTAAAATTTAAAACTGTAAGTCCTTTTTACATTTCCTCTTTCAGTAGTGGAAAGCATCCAGGAGCAACGACGTGGACGCAGTAGAGTTTTGAAAAAAAAGGTGTGCTTGAACGTCAAATTTTGCGCTCATTCTAATGCCGATAAAAAAATACAGGGTTTCCATTTGAAAAAAAGTTGACCGTCAAGGGTAATTATGACCCGAGACGAAAGATGTGCTTAAACGTCAAAAAACATGTTGGTGTTAAAGTTAAGCACATCATTAAATTCTGTGTTTGTAATACTACAACTCTTGTCTAAAACATTTTTTGAAATAATGAGTTCCAATCAAGTTATTTCAGTTTCAATCAAGTTATTTCTTATATATATATATATATATATATATATATATATATATATATATATATATATATATATATATATATAAATTTTAACAATGGTCACTTTTAACATCTAGTAGGTAGGATTAGTAGACATTTCAAGAAATTTTATGAAATTCCATCATCGGTTCAAAACAATAGCTACATTTCCTTTGGAGGAAATTCGATAAAGTGTGGGAACCCTTAGTGTAAGGTAACATTGATTATGGTTGGGGCAGAACTCTAGCCACAATTTTCAAATAAAAAACTTCATATGATAATAGGATAAATTTTTAAATTATAACATAGTTGCGTACATCAAATATTTTTCGAAACATCTATTGTATATCTTATGAAATTTTTACAAGTATAATAAGCGAATACTTAGGATTAGTATTGTTATGATAATGGGAAATTATTTTAAGTCGTGAGTCAGAAAGATGTTTGATAAAAAAAATTTAAATTAATTAATTTTTCTTATCCAAAAGATTCCAATCAAATGTTTAAGATAACATTTAAAATACGATATGTCGCAAACAAATATTGTTACCTAAAATTCATTTCACAAACAAGTTGATGGTCATATTATTGCATCTTTTAAAGTACTATCGACTACAAAAGTAGTATTCTTTTTTCCAAAATTTATAGTTGATATGCGCCTTAGTCATTCGGTTTTTGGGAAAATGATTCGAATAAATATATTATTTAACTTTTATCTGACGCATTCAAGCGAAAAACGAATGAAAAAGGCACGACTTGACATTATGAGTTGACATGCGAATTTGGCGATTTTTTGCCAATGCGCTTAGGTATGTGTAAGTATGTACACTTGGCCACCAAAGTTAATGTCATTTATTTAATTTTTATAGTTGATTTGTGCCTTCTTCATTCGGTTTTCGAAACAAAATTTCGTACTACATTTTTCATGTTCAACTTTTATCCGAAGCATTTGTGCGTAAACCGAATTAATGAGACACAAATCAATTATAAAATTTTAAATCCTGACATCAACTTTCGTAGTTCACACTACAAATTATAAATATTTACACCAAATTTCACCTTTAATCATAATATCCTAATAATAGTGCAGGCGCTGAGAAACATTCCGTTTGTAAAAACCGATGACCACATTCTGATTGATGATTTGAGTTTAGAAAGAGTTAAAAAACGATATTGTGGAGGTTGCCGGGCGGAATTGTGGTCCAGTTTTTTTTTTCGGCCCTATAATAGGAGTTTTCGGTTCCATCGATGTAGCTTTGTAAGACCCTCACATACATGGAATTGAAGGTTGCCAGACAAGCCAGATGTCAGTTGTATTGTAAACCTCCTGCCCAGCGACACATTCCTGCTGTCGAGTTTTGGAGCGGGCCGCGCTGTGCTCAAACCGTTTCTGACGCTTTAGTTATAGCTGAACGTTATTCGCATACGCATCGATTATTATTACAAGTACATTTTTCAATTCTTATAATAGCAGTGCTCCAAATTGTGAGATTCATGTAGTATGGCCAGCTATATCAGCAAAGAAAAAATTCGTCATCGTGAAATAGCACTGTATAAAGCACTGGAAGAAAGTGCTTCGTCATCAACACAGGGCGTGGCTGGCCCATCAACTGAAACGAGCCGCAAGTCAAAAAGAAGGAGCAGTGAATCGTTGAGTGACTCGCGTTGTTCCATTTGTGGTCGTGCGACGAAAAATAAAATTACTAAACTTTGTCTTTTAACTGAAATTTCAGCAGCTACGCTGATTTTCAATGCTTCGCGTCGGAAACTAGATAACGTTTTCACCAAAATTTGTATCTATGAAACACCGGAAGATTTGTTAGGCAAAAACTTCTAATATCACAAATCGTGTTATAGGAATTACGTTTCATTACCAAGATCTTTGTGTAACGAAAGAGGTCGACCAACAACAAACATCAGTCAAGAGCAGTTACTAGCTGCGTTTGAAAAATTAATGGCAGATATACAAGACAGAGTTTCAACGACCGCCTTTGAATTAACATACTTGGTTCAACGCATGACTGTACTCGCTGAAGTAGAGGATGCAGTTATCTCTAATCGTGATCTCAAAACGATGCTGATCGATAAATTTGGTAACAAGATTTTATTCTCATATCCAACTGAAAGGAAGCAATCTTCTTTGGTTTTTATGGCAGGAATTTCATTAAACGAAGTAGTTGAACGCGTCCGTCGACTAGACTGTAGCAAAATCGTCTTCTGTGCTAAAGAATTACGGGAGGAACTATCAACTACTGAACTAATATCAAAGGACAAGTTGTGTGATGATATTCTCATAGAAAATGCCTTGAAGAAATGCACATTTTCATCAAAATGGAAGAATTTTATGCAAGCCTTATTCAGCAGTCAAAATCGAAAATTGTCAGATATGCTCCATAAAGCATTAGCGGTGTTTAGTGATGTATATTTGATGTGATGTGTAACTAACAGGATGACACCTAAACATAATCCTCTAAAAAAAATTTGTAATATTTTACCCGCGTTATATGCTTTAACAGGTTGCGACACGACAAGCCGATTTGCGACTAAAAAGCAATGTATAAGCGCTGCATCCGAAGAATTCGTTCAGGATTTTCTTTCTATTTCTGCAAATAACTCCGATGAATTTTAATGACATTGAAAAAGTTTGCAGTTACTTATTTGCGAAACAAAAAACTACAGCAGATGAACTGCGTTTCAAGCTAATTTCTCGTAACATCGGCTTCAATTTCAATGTATCCAAAGTTATTTGCACTTCTGATGCTTTGTATTTACATTGCTTAAGAGCTGCAGCTCAAATATATTTGTGGAGAAATTCCTCAGAACCAACACATGAGCCTCTGAATTTTCTCCAATTCGGTTATGAAAGACGAGATGGAAATCTGTACCCGGTGCAAATGGCAAAACCGCCTTTGCCAAATTCTTTAATCAGACCTTGCAAATGTAATGCAGAACAATGTCCTGCAGTTGCAAAAAAGCGACATTAATTGTATATCCCTTTGCAAATGCATCGGCAATAATTGTCAAAACTTACCAGAATAAGAGTAAAATTTTGTTATTTTCACTACTTATTAATATGTAAACCACTTTTTTTTTTATAATGATTAAATTTGTATTGCACTATCATCGTGGCGTTTTTCATTTCATACCTTACCCAAACATCCTTTTAATAGTCAAGAACAACGTTTTTTTTCACAGCTACAGCGATGGAATGGAAAACTCCTATTATAGGGCCGAAAAAAAAAATTGAATCGGTTTTTGCAAACGGAATGTTGGTCAGCGCCCGGTCTATAAATTATTACGTACTTAATTTTATTTTTAATTTCAATTCCAAACAATAATTTGAAGAATATTCATATACAAAAAAAATAATTCTCATAATTATGAATTACATAACGTAGGTCATATAGACCTAGAGATGAGGTTGATTTTTATGTGTTAAAAGGTAGTTGTCGTGTGAAACGCGTTGTCGCGTTAGCTACCATTTAGTTTTTATAAAAATCGCTATCAAAAATTGAACGATTAACATTACAGGTATTTACAAAAGTTGTAATTTCACCATATTTTCAATTTTGTTTAAAAAACGCGTCGAGTGATTGGCTGAAAAACTAGGACAATATAAAATAATTTTATATTTATATTTTGAAGAAAAAATATTATTTACCGTATATTTTTGTAATAGATTAACGAAAAGATAGCCATGTTTATATAATCCAAGCGAACAAGTACACGAGGTACATTCAAGAAAAAAAGTATAGTGTACAAAATATAGTCTATTCATATAATTGGTTTGTGTTACAAGCTGAAACTTCTTAACACGATTACTGCAAGACAACACCCAATAATACGACCAAAATACGACTCTTTGTATCAAAGAAATTCAAATAAAAAAAAGTATAGTATACAATCGCAGTTTATTCATATAATTGAATATAACAGAAATCGCAACAGATTTTGGATGATAAGGATTAAGTAACAGCATGATTCGTGTTTTTATTGAAAATTTATTAAAAACATTGAAAATAAAAACTAATTGAGTTAATTCCTTAAATATCCTTTATATATTATTAAGTTGAATATCCATATATGAATTGTTTATTTCACTTCTACACATATACAAATGTATAAAAATATGAATTGTAATGTAGATATTCTAAGTGACTAAGAGCTTAACACGTTATGAGCATAATAATTTTTCCATAGACACCAGATGAAAAGGAAGAAAGCCCCAGAAGAGAGATTTTTCAAATTGCCATTACAGAGAGAAGATCTCAGTCGAGTTCAAATTTTACTGGTATGTTTTTCCTCAGTATGGGGGTGGTAAGTTGTTTTTATCCACGGTGGCATTCAACATAAATCCACCTCTGGAGGTGCTATTCAAAAATGCAACTAAAAAATTAATGTTTTACCAAAAATCAGCTGGTTGCGAAATATCCTAAGAAACAATAAAATATTGTAAATTGCCAAAATTAACAAGACTCGTGCAGTTGCTTTGTCTCTATGTCTAAGACTATGATCTAGAATCATTGTAATTAATGCACGACATACTTATTTATTCCTATATTAATTATGTATGACATCCGTTAGAAAAATGATTTTTTCAATTTGTACAATCTTATGTTTTTAAGAAAATACAAGGTCATTTAAATTTTATACACATTTGAGTATTTAATGAAATCATTAGTGGACTCATTCATCAATTTTTTAACAAAAATTTTAAAACTAAAATTAGACTAGGTATAAGTAAATAGCGCAAACACTTGTGATCATATTCTTAAAAATATGATACAATTTCTTAAGAAATTGTATTAAAAACTAAAGATTAATCTTTAGATTGCCGGATGATAACCCGACGTGAATTTAGGTTAAATGTCACTAAATCATTTTTGGTCCATTCCGATATGGCACCCTAAGGTCAATTTGTTTTATAGTGATGAATAATACATTACAAAAATATATTAAATTTCTAGTATCCCTATTTGAAGAATTTTTTCAGATAAAATTTGATATTTTCAAATATTTCTTTAATATTTGGTTGATAATGTTGTAACTGTTGATAATATTGATCGCAGAAAACAAATTTTGGTATAGGTGTTCATAAAATGGCTTAATAAGTAACTTAAAATACGTGAATGGGCAAAATCAAAGCATGCTCCCTCCCACCAGGAGAGAAAATATCCATCTTTGAAACCGTAAGAGATAGAAAAAAAATTTCCAAACAAAAAATGTTCCTTTTTGAAAAATAAACAACTTTTGTTTGAAACTTTTTTCATAAACTCAGTATATACTAGGTATTTAAGCAATTAGCTCAGTTTGTTGTTATTTTCTCTTGTTTTTACTCACTTTACTCGCTTTTTCGTAAAGAATTAATATTTGTAGGGTTACCACGTCAAAAATCCGGAAAATCGGAAGATTAAATTATTTAGTACTATGGGCTATTATATTAATTAAGAAATACTCAAGTATAATCAAAAAATATACATTAATATAAATTAAAATAATTATCACATTTCAGCTTTTAAAATCAATCAACAATAGGGCTTGAGTGGCTTATGTTTATGTGATGCGATTTACAGCAGATTAATGTGCGCATGCGTCGATTTCAAGAGAATTAAAATTAAGGACTGCTAGCACCACTAACTGCTACTAGACTAACTATCCTTATGGCATATAGCATGAAAAAGTGGTTCAATTTATCATACACTGGAGCCACCTTTAATGTTAGCGAGAGCTAATAAAATTAAAAAATGCATGAACTGGAATATTGTTGAGATTTGAAGAGCATATTGAAAAGTAAAATTTTTCACTGACTTTATTTCTGAAATCTGAATAAAAGTTTAATTGACAATCGGGTAGGAAACACTGATACGGGTGAAGTAAAAGATTGGAAAATAATGATAGCGGCAATAGGGTTCGCTATTTTTTATCGTTTTAACCCATAATAGTATTATTCCTAAATATTTTTGATTATTCGTGATTTTGGCCTTACATCAATGTTTCTCTTATTCAAAGCCAACGAATATCTATAAAAAATATTTCAAAAATTATGGAAATTGCTTTAAATTTTAACAATATTGAATTATTAAAATTTTCTTTTGTATTCATAGGCGTCGGCAGAGCGTGAGCTGGGTGGACCCAGGCCCACCAAAAACTAAATAGGCCCACTCTTTAATCCGTAACCATGATTCTTTTCCTTCGCTACAAATGTAACTTGTAGTTATTAAAATCAGAATAAAGAATACTACGAAGTATCTCTTAAAAAATATGAAATTGAAAATCAAATCAAAATAAAAACTTTAGAGCAATTCGTCGATACACTAGAAAAATATAAGTTAGCCTTTTCTGAAACTTATAAATTAACTTTAATAAGTATCCACTCTACCAGTATCCACTCCACTTCCTCTTGTGAAATATGTTTTTTATGCTTGGGCGTTTAAAAAATTCAACGACTAACAAAAGCCTTATCAAAAATTTTTGCAATATACACTGCACAGCAAAAAAAAGTGGCGCAATGTGAAAAATTCATTTAAATTATTTTCTTTGGAATTGTTTTGCGTATCAACTACATTTTTATAAAAATGTTTTTGTTGATATGGGGGAAAACTGCAAATAAACACCTTATAAGTTTAAAAAAAGACAAGTTTGCATAAATTTTATAATTTAAAAGAAGGATTTGATTTCAAGGTTTTTAGAAGAAATTAAACTTTTAACAGGGAATATTACCTCCTCTTACTCTAATGACTGCCTCAAACCTACTAGGCTCTAGGCATACTTTTAATTAAGTTCGCTATGACATCTTGGGTGATTATCTCCCATTCCTGCAGCTATTATGAGCTCCTGTAAGCTATCAGGAGTGTTAATTCATCTTCCTATACGAACAAGTACATCCCAGAGATGTTCTATTGGATTTCACTCTGAGCTACGTGGTTGCATCTAAAAATCTGAATTTAGTTCGTTTTTTTTTATTGTACTCCCTTTGTAAACGTTTTACTACTGCTTCTGAGTTTGAACTATCCAAAGTCTCGGTATTGCTACTAGTGCAAAAGTGTTAGAAGAAAACTTGCTAAACTTACTTTACGAGCCAGAAGTACAGCCTTATCACCAGAGTTTACACTAAATACTCGAACTGCCCATAAGCTCTTAATGTGGAATGAAAATGAATGAAAGAAATTGCTCTTTGCAGATGAATTGCTCATGATGCACTGTAAATGCCAGATAAGCATGCAAGAGTCTACTGAAGGTCATGTGAACGTTACTCTAAATGTAAGATTACTGGAAAAGAGTAATTTGGAGGGGGCTCAGTGATGGAGTTGGTTCAGTGGGTTCGTCGATGATTTTAAGGGTTGAAAGTATGTTTCAACAAGTTTTCTTCTAACAATTTTTGCACTAATAGCAAGAATATTAGTCGAAGTAATAGAAAAACGATTCCAAAGGGTTCGCATTATAATAAAACGATTGAAATTCAGATTTTGAGATGGCCATCACGTAGCCCAGGATGAAATCCAATAGAACATCTCTGAGAGGTACTTGTACGTATAGGAAGATGAATTAATCCTCCTGATAGATTACAGGAGCTCATAATAGCTATAGTGCAGGAATATGAGGTATCACCCAAGATATAGTGAACTTAATTCCTAGAAGGCTTGAGGCTGTCATTAGAGCATGAGTAGATAGTATCATAAAAAAAAATAGTTAAAACTTCTTAAATCGGATGGCATTCGAAGTTTAAGCTCTAATAAGTGCAAGGAATTGTATGTATCAATGCCATCCGACTTTGATAAAATTCACCCTCATTTTTATCTGGTACATTTACAAAATTTGAAGTCTATCGTAGGATAGAGTATCATGGTACTCCAGCCTCTAAAACTAATGAACATGCCCATTAAAATATTACATAAATGTAGGCTAACACTACAAACTCTCTAACACGAAAAATAAATAAACATTCAACAAGTAGGTATTATAAAATTATCGTTCTGTTTTTATATCATTGTCCATACATAAACCATAAATATAAAATTAGTATTAACTTCTGCATTCAGATAATACAATATTATTTCACCATTTCATTATCAACTATGATTTCTGATAAAATTTTATTATTTTAGTTTGTTGACGATAAAACTGTTCATCATCAGAAATTAATAACAGTACCTAACTTAGTATATAGATAGGTGTATAGTGTATACCAAGTATATATGAATATGATGTGACGACATGTCAAATAGTAAATATTTAAATGTTACATTCAGTTTATTAATTTTATAAAGTTCTTTGTCGGAAAGTGATTTTAAAAAGTTTGTGTGATCTTTTTTTATTTATTTTTATCTTTGTGATTATAATTTAGTTATTTATTATTTATATGATACACAGATTAATTACAAAAAGAAGTGAGTATAATTTAAATTTTATATTTAAAAAAAGTGAATGTATTTATTTAAGTAGGGGAAACATAATAATAAAATAATTATTACGTGAACTAGATATATTTTTGTTATTTTTCATTTATCGTATTACTACAGGATGTGTCAAGTGGTTTACGTTTTGCCTTTATAATATTATGATGAACATTTCATCATGAAATGTACTGTAATATAAGTATTTTCAATAATTTGATTAAAATCTAACCTAAAATTCTTTATATTTTTTTACCTCTATATATGGGCTACAATAAGTAGACTGTATTTTGCACATATTTTGCATAGTTCAAAGTTATGTATCACTTGGGAAAATAAGTTTTGAGCGAAAGTATCTGACCTGAAGTAGGACTTTACTCGAGTTATATTTCGGTTTAGTTCGAACTTGTTATATTTTTTTCAAACCCAGCTCATTTGTTTTGATTTTTAAGATTTAGAATTTGGTATGTGTACCTTGGCGTCAAAAGTTGATGTTAGTTTTTAAAATTTTATAATTGATTTGTGCCTTAATCATTCGGTTTTCGAATAAAAGTTGGCACTATGTTGGCAAGATTACGATTCGTACGGCGCTAAGATTTGATGACAGATTCTTACAGAACTCGATGAAATAAGAATAAACTTTTTTCGATATCTCGCTTCGTTTTCGAGATATCAATGTTTAAAATTACAAATTTTTGACGCACGGATTTTTTTTGGAAGGATTTTCGAAAATAAATCTATAAATAAAATTTTTTGATATCACGCTTCATTTTCAAGATATCAACGTTTTTTTTTTAAATCGTTTTAATCTTATTCTTTTATTTTCGTTTAATTTTTTTAATTCATCTGAGGAATTGTACTTATAATAAATATAGGAGTTACATATTGTAAAAAAAATAAATTAGGGTTATAATAATAAATTATAGTTCCTTAAAAAGTGATGATATGAGAGTAAGGACCGAGCTATTTACCAAGTAAATAGCTCTAGACTTCATAGAATAGTTGCTTCTTAAAAAGTCATGATATGGAAGATAGGACCGAGCTATTTACAAAGTAAATAGCTCTAGACTTCATATAATAGTTTCTCAACCAAATTTTTTCTTACATTTAATCAATTTACCCCTCATTAACTATTTACTTTGTAAATAGCTCGGCTCTTTAATGGGATATCATCACTTTTTAAAGAGCAACTATTATATGAAGTCTAGAGCTATTTAATTTGCAGTTTTAGGGGTGCTTTTTTCCTCTTTTTGAGGATTTCGATGTAGGTTATGAAATTTTCGAGGTATTCTGTTAATTTGAGTTTATTTTGGGTCGATTGGTGAAAATCCCATCTTTCTACCATGAATAGAAGTTAAAAGGTTTGCTTTACGGGGTGCTTTTCCCATTTTTTTGGGAGCATGTATAGAACAAAAAGGTTGGTTTCGGGGATGTTTTTCCCAAGTGCGAAGGATTGTGATGCAAAAATTTGCTTCCTTCAAATAATTCTGTTATTTTGAACCTGTTCCACGTCGAATGGAAAAAACCCGATCCTTCTATCATGAATAGAAGTGAAATGGTCAGTTTTAGGGATGTTTTTCCCTTTTTCGGTGAGATTGCGATGTAGGTAATGAAATTTTTCAAAATATTCTGTAAATTTGACGTTATTTCGGGTCGATTAGTGAAAATCCCATCTTTCTAGCATGTATAGAACAGAAAAACGTAATTTTGTTTTAATTTTTGTTTTTTTATTAATAAAACAATTAAATGATAAATTTGAAAAAATTTCTTTATTGAAAATTTTTAACAACTAGTGTTATCCCTTTGAAGTATTCTTAAGTAATGATTACAATTTAAGGACGTTCCCAAAGAGCAGTCGTGTTCAACTTAAAAAAAATTCCATTATGTAAACTACAATAGATGAAATGAAATATAGTTCACATATATATTGAAGTACAGTGTTATATTTTGCCGCTGCTTGCATGCGCAGAAATTCAAAAATACGTTCAGTGCGTCGTTTCCCCGATAGGTTAGCTGTAGATTTTTGTAAATAAAAAATTAATTTTTATAATAAATCAAATATTCTGTTTTATTGATTAATACTAATAAGCATTAAGTTAACGTAATAAATAATAGATAATTATCAATTTTCAAGTATAATTTGTAATATAATTTAAAATGTATTATAAACGTAGATCAAGCCGTTTCGGAGGAGTATGGTAACTAACATTGTGAGACGAGAATTTTAAGTACAATATTACAAACTTACCTAGGACTACGGTTGAGTTGATATCAGAATCTTTATTACTAACCAGCCCAGTGTTAACTTAATTACATTTAGTACAAGTTTCACATATTATTTTGAAGGAAATATGAAGTCCTTTTCTCTTAAAATCTATTAACTTTTCCATGTCTAAAAGACTTTTGCAGCTGGTACATTTGAGGTTCTTTGCTAATTTCCCCAATGTAACTATACAGTTTTCATCGGGAATTTCAGAACTTGTTTCATTGAGTGTAGTTTCAATTTTTTTTTTTTGACTCAGGCATACGCGCAAGAGCTTTAACTATTTTATCCCTGTTTTTTTTACGAATCTACCATTCTTCAAACGGGAACTCATTATTATTTTATTTGCACTATCCAATATAAAAAAATAACTTTCAAAAATTTTACAGCATGTCAACAGTATAAAAATAATCTAAGTTAGAATGACATGCTGCCGGATCGGAGAAACAACGCAATGAACATATTTTTGAATTTCTACGTATGCAAGCAGCGGCGAAATATTACACTGTTTGATCTATTGTAGTTTACATAATGGAATTTTTTTTTAATTTGAGCATTTAAACAATATTTATAAGATAACTAATACCGCTTGCTTATGTTATTTTTGTAGAAATATATTTGTTATATCTTCAATTACTTATTCTCAGTTTTTTTAAAGAATCTAAAGAAAATTACTATTGATATTTAATAAAACATGTGTGACAACATCAATCGGGGTATGTTTTATATGATAAACATACAAATTTTAACTCTCAATATTTACAAATTTAGAACCGTAAGGACCATTAAAAATACTTTTAACTACATATATTCAAAATTACAGAAGAATCTGAAGAAAACTGATTTTCTTGGGAACGTGCTTAAGATGGAAAATACATTTATAATAAATATCATCCAATCAGAAAGGAATCGAATATACATATCAACGAATCAGATGAATATATTTTATATATATATATATGCATTCTAATGTTAAATAATTAAAACGAAAATTGTAAAAATTTCCCTTTTTCCGATACAAATTTCCAGTTTTCGCAATTTTCCCGACGGTTTGAATACTAGATCTACCTGTATGCCAAATATCAACTTTACAGGATATCTGGAAGTAGCGTAGAATTATGATGACTTAAAATAACTTTTTAACGGATAATTCGTTAACGATCATTGAAAAAACGGTTTCTTATAATTCCGTAACGTATCGATATTCGATACCTAAATTAAGCTGTAGTCATAGCACTGTAAGTTAGAAGTCCAAATGTGTCCCTTAAACTCGGCCTTGCGCACTACCGTGTTCTAGATGATAAGAAACAAAATTACAGTAAAACTTGGTACCTACAACTTAACTCCTGATAAATTTTTCGATTTTTAAAATATTAAGGGAGATATACCAAATTTTGTGTCCCCCCCCTTCTCTCTAAACCCCCATTTCCCTTTGTCCGATTTTACCCATTAACGAACTTGACCTTTAGAATACCAAAAGCGCCTCAAATACCAAATTTAATTCCAATCGGAATAAAACTGTGACCGCTAGAGAGTCCACAGACACAAACGTACATACAAAAGTACATATATACATATATAGGTGAGTCAAAAGTCATGGAGTTTTTTGAAAGGGTGGATAGGGGATGAAATTCTAAGATAAAAAGTCCTTGGACATTTTTCACCATACGTGAGGGGAGCGAGCTTTCCCAACCACTAACGTAGAGCGAGCCAGGCTTATGCGTTTCAAATCCAGTACAGTTTTTATAGTTTTTAGAATTTTAAAAAATTTTGGAAAAAAAATTTACTTCTTTTTTTTTCTGAAAAATCTAGTTAACTGAATTACGGCGACATTTGACGTTGTTTTTTTAAAGTTAAGAGTTGATTCGATTTTGGAATCAATCGGTACAGTAGTGTAAAAATTCTTAAAAATATTTTTGGGATTATCATAAAGATAGTCGGGATAGTTTTTTAGGACCTCAAAAATTCAAGATCTTATAAAAACTCAGTTTTCGATAATCGGACTGAAATAAAAAACTTTCCAATATTTGAAAACGTTCAATTTACTTCACGAAAAGTTGAAAATAAGTCTAAATTACAATTGATTTGATCAGTGCAAGAAACATTAATAAATTCTTAAGTATAATTAAAAATCAAACGAACTTACCTAAGTGATGTTCGATTATAATTATAGAGTATCGTTCGAGATGATTACATTGTAGTATCGCTACTTCCAGTAATATCAGCCATAAAGATCAGATAAATTTGAAAAAACCTGCTGCCTATGCCTGCGCCTCTAGCGTATATTCTTCATATAGTTTAAAGCTATAACGGCTTCGATTAATAAACAAGTTAAATAATACTTACCCTACAGTTTTGTATTATAACATAAGGGTGGGTTCAATTTGGATTGATAGGGAGGGATGTAATCATCTCGAACGAGACTCATATAATTATAATCGAACATCACTTAGGTAATTTCGTTTGATTTTTAATTATATTTCGAGTCTCGTTCTTCAAGATTACATTGTCGATGTTTAAAGCTAATCGAAGTCTACGTCGCAAGCGATTTCTTTGTTTATTAATTGCCTAGCATAATACATCTTTCATTTTTAATTTTTATTTCTTGACGACCTTTATCAATTTCAATAGGTCTCTTATAAAATCTAGCAAAAATCTGCGATTGTTTCGACTAACCTGCAGTTCTCTTAATTATATTGATGTCAATTCCTTTTAGCTCCGCGGCAGACGTTGCAGTATGTCTAGTGCTGTGCGTCGTAAATTGTTTATCAGTACCTGCAGCTGTTAAACATTGCTTTATCCAGCGACTTACTGATTATGATGTTATTTTTCGAATTGGTTTTTTAAAAGTAATTAAAAAATACTCAGTATTTCCTCGAAGCTGCTCCGTTCGTTCCATGTAGGCTAATAGGACTCTTGCAACACAGAGGTTGTGATATCCCTGCGCGAGATGTCTTAATAAGGTCCGAAATTTTAATAGTTATTTTGTCCTTGGTCACGATAATATCTTTTAATTTAATAATTGGCAAAGTCTGTACTCTCTAAGTAATGGCCAGAGCCAAAAGACAGACCAGTTTGAGCGTCAGGTCTTTTAAACTCACTGTTTCCAGGGGCTCTAGCGTTTCCGCCCATCTAAACACTGGGTCCTTGCTCCAAACCGTGTCGTATTTGGGCTTTATCGGTCTCATCTTGTAGACGCCTTTGAAAAACCGACCAATTTCAAGATTTTCTGATCTTCTGAAGTTATTAAATTGATCGCGGATCTTTCCGAGTTCAGAGTGCCATAAGAAGCACCCTATCTAAACCGGAAAGATAAATATTTTAATACTAAGTATACATTTGGGTTCAGAGGGTTAACTTGGTTGTCTGAGCCATAGGCCCACCAGTTCTTAAGCGCTGAGTTGTACTGTCTGATAGTCGAGTCAGTTAACGAAGCAATCCAAAACTCGACAGCTTATTCTGGCAGCTGTTTTTGCTGGTACGCTTCCCTGAGAGCCTGCTTACAACCAGGGAAAGCTTGTTGCTTATTGGGTGTATCTGCAACTACAAGGAGATTTAAGTAAGTCAGGCGATGGCGAAAAAATTAACGGTTCATTTAGTATCAAAGATTTGAATATGGTAAGCCAAGGCTGTGTGGGCCAGTAGGGAACGACCAGAATTCCTTCAGCACAATCTAATTTAATTTTTTTGCAAAACTCTTGTGAGAACCGAGAAGGGTGGGAAAGCATAAAATAAATAATTTTTCTAATCAAGTGTGAACGCGTCTATACAAAGTGCATCTGGATCTCTTTTCCAAGCACAAAATCTTTGTGCTTTACTGTTTGCTCTTGTTGCAAATAGATCGATTTCGGGTAACTCCCAATTTTTTACAATTTTAACGAAATACCTGTCTCCTAATTCCCAGTCGGTATCTATATTGGACTTTCTCGATTCTCTATCTGCGTCAATATTTTCGCAAGATGGAATGTATGACGCAAAAACCCAAATTCTCTTAGCTTCACATCATTGCCAAATATTCCTTGCTAGAATATTCAACTCCAGGTACTACACAACCCCCATTCGGTTGATGTACGCGATGGCTGTAGTATTATAAATTCTCAACAGCACTTCATCGTTGTCGCAATCTTGAGCAAAACATTTTAGGGCTAGGAAGGCTGGTATGAGTTCAAGGTGGTTAATATGCAATTTTCTTTCTGACACTGTCCAGAATCCGTGGGTATTTTCCCCGTTGGAATGTGCACACTAGCCAGTCAATGACGCGTCTGAAAATATCTCTTTTTTCATCTAAAATTTCTAATTGGACATATTGCTTTAGGTAAGCAGTTTAACCACCACATTAACTCTTCCTTTGTCTTATTGCTAATCTTACAAATATCTTTTCGTAAAAATTCGTTTATTACTTGTATAAGCTTAATATTCTTTTCCAATCTTAACGCTAATGCCATCTCTGTCGAGTTTATAATGAAACCTAAGTATTTACACGATGTTTCAGGTTTTTGTAAGCTCTTATTTTCGTTGATTACGAAACCTAATTTACAAAGAAGCTTTCTAGTAGCGTTAACATTATTTAAACAGCTAGCCAAGGAATCGCCAATCTAAAGGATGTCATCGAGATATGCTGTTGACAACCACCCCCTATTTCTTAACAAGTTTAATACCGGTTTTAATAGTTTGGTGAAAACATAAGGCCTTGTGCACAATCCGAACGGCAAGCACGTGAATTCATAAATCTGATTTTTGAACTTAAATCTTAAAAAATTTTCGACTCGTTTACTTTATCGGTACCAAAAGTACGCGTCCTTGAGATCTATGTTGCACATAAAATAATCTTTAAAATTAATTTTACAGTAAATCTTAAGTCTTTGAGTTTGAACTGATTTAAAATTTTTTTAAATTTAATATAAATCTATTAGTTCCATTCGGTTTTGGTACTAAAAAGAATGATGGTAGGAACTGGTCTTCTACTGGCGCACATCTTACTATAGCACCCATTTCCAGTAATCTATCAATTTTTAATTGAATTAAATACTTGTCCTCATCAGAGAACTTTATCTCTTCCGTCCGGCTCAAAGATTGAGACAGAAGGGTGAAAAAAGAGATTGCATAACCCTTAACTCAATTGAAAAATAAAATTGTCTGAGGTAATTTTTCCCACTCTTGGATAAAATTACCTATCTGACCAGCTAGTGATCTTTTCGATAGACTTAACTGCTTTAATTTTTTCTGTAAGTTTTTCTCCATAGAGAAAAACTCCTGGTTTTGTTTTCTGTAACAATTCTTTCATAGGCTTTGAAAGTACTGGCGAAGTGTAAGTTTTTCTAGCCGACGAGGTCTGAAAATGTAATTGTGCCAACAATTTTCCTGCACCCGCTAATTTTTCAAGCAGTAATAACCTATTCACTGGTTCTTTTTCATCTTTCAGTATCATGGTGATAGAACCACTCACATCTGGTATAGCCGAGCCAACGAGATTTTTGCTCTACTGTGAAAAGCTTATCTCTTTTTGCACCTGACTCGTTCAGTGTTGCTAGCACTTCTTCGTTTAGTTCTGGCGCCTCTAGATGAACTAATTCTTTGCTCTCTTTTGTGAGACCCTCAGCCAGCCAAGTAGGCCACCTGGAGACTAAACTTTGGTGCAGATTTACGGTCTTTTTGACATCTGCTGATGGGTTCACCCCACGAACAGACTCAACCTCGTCGTCCAGCGAAACCTCGATAATCAACATCCTGTTGATTCTGAGGAGTGTTTTCCTTTTGCTCAGAATCCTCTTGACCTCAATCTGAAAAAATTCACGATGGGTGTCAATGGCACTAGAGATTATTGCCTCCTACGTGCAATTTTTTCTAGAACGAACTGCGCGTGCATATCTCATACTCATCGAGCACATGACGCCAAGAATAATATTTAATATTATTTAGTTAACATCCTGTTGGTTCTGAGGAGTATTTTCCTTTTACTCAGGATTCTTTTGACCTCTATCTGAAAAAATTCACGATGGGTGTCAATGGCACTAGAGATTATTGCCTCCTACGTGCAATTGTTTCTAGCCCGAACTGCGTGTGCATGTCTCATACTCATCGAGCACATGACGCCAAGAATAATATTTAATATTATAATATTATTTATAATATTAAATATATTAAATTTATTTTTTATTTAATTTTATAACGTATAATATTTTTATACGTGTTGTACATACCGTCTGTTTAGTTTACATCTTCGTATAATAGATCTCCCACGAGTATGAGAGAGTACATATGTATAAGTTAAGCAATTTGTATGAGAAGGAGTTCTTATAGGTTTGATAAACAAGCATATTTTTCAAAATAGTGAATAATATTCATAACGAGTATGAGAGAGTACATATGCATACATTAAGCAATGTGTATGAGAAGGAGGTCTTAAAGGTTTGAGTGGTTGGTGACCACTCGAACAGTTATGAAAAATATAGATAGAGGCTTCCGCTGAGCGCGCATCACGCAAAAACTACTGGATTGATTTTGATCAAATTTTTTTTATTTTACTCCTTAGATACTATCAAAAAACTCAACAAGAAAGAATCTGCAATTATTTTTTCGATATCTCTATTGGTTTCCGAGATATTTCACTTATTAGCCCCAGGCAAAAATTTTTTGTTTTTTGAAAACTTATTATTTAAATAAATGTACCATAGAGATAATGTATATAGAGTAAGCAAGTCATAGGTGCGCGCGTTAGTGGAAACGTCCTGTTAATAGAAAGAAAACGGTGACAATTTCACGAAATTGTCACCAAATTAGCGACGAGTAACATATCCTGAGACAATATAAGAGTAATTTCAATAAGAGTAAAGTTAACAGGAATAAATGTGAGTGAAGGAAATTTTAACAAGAGTAATTTCAATATAATTTAAAATTTATTATATTTTAAATCTAGTATATTTTAATTTAGTAAATTTTCGATTTATTTTTATTTTTGTCTATTGATATCGACTTTCTATCTATTTCTAATTGTCAAAGAGTAAATTACGACTAGCTAATTGATACTGATGATGACTACATTGTAGTCGAAATACATATTTATAACACAAAAAAACTGATCTAGGCAAAGGGGGCGAATTTGAAATTTCAATTATTGGAAGGTTACTTAGGTGACGGGAGTAAAGTAATAAGACTTAAATATTGTAAATTATTTAGAAAATTTAATCTTTTTACTTTTCACGTTGTAACTTCTAATACTTCCAAATATCTTTTATAAAGTTTAGTCAAAACTTCAGACTCTACACTTTAATTGCGAAAAAAACATGATAATATTTGGAAAACAGTATGCCACCAGTTTTAAATAATTGCAACATGTCCGAAATTTTGGCTGTGTTTTATTCATATTTAGATTTCACAATATAGGCTTCTAGAGCCGTCATAATTATGCATAGTTTCTAGTGCCAAATCATAACTTTATAACTTCCTTATATGCAACGGGAAGGTGTAAACGCTCTGCGCCTACAAGAAATGAAATATTCCAGGCGGGTGGAATGACATTGGGTGGTGTTTGGACGAACACATATCTTAGTATCCTATGTTAGATACTCAGCATAAAAATAAATTAAGATCTTACTGAGATAAATTAAGATTCGACTGAGTACAGCGCTTTTCGACCTGGACAGACCTGCTGACTAAAGGCCCAATTACACCTACCGAGTGGCTCGGCCTAGCTACTTCGATACGGCGAGTAGGTGATTACATTCCAGCTGGTCAGAGCGGGACAGTTGTCAAGTGTGTACATTTTCAAAACGAAAAAACAAAACAAATTGAAAGAAAGAGGGACAATAATTGACTGATAATGGATAATGTTGCAATAGAATACGGGCACTCGCCAGCCGCAAACGTGATTACACTGGCCGAGTGGCAGGCCGAGTGGCGAACGACCGAGTGGATGAGGTCTCTACTCGGCCGAGAAAACAGAACATGGTTCTATTCACTGTCTCGCCCGTCGCTCGGCCGATTACATTGCGGCTTCCTCGGCCGAGTGCACTGTCTCGGCCGACTACTCGGTCGGTGTAATTGGGCCTTAAGCAGCTATTTTTGTTTATGTTTACGTACAGTACATATGATAGAGTCAAATTAGCATTTTTCAGGCAGGTTGCTTGGAACTGCATTTTTTTTTTAAATCGATTCATTTTGACGTCCTAAATATGACCCTAAGTTTGGTCCGACTCGTGACGAAACATGGTCAAAATTGAATTTGTTTAAATAACAAATTTTTATTCATATCTTTTTTAAAGCTAAAAATTTGAAAAATGACAGAATATTATTCAATTCTATATAAAAAAAGAAAATAAATGAGCCCATGAACATTAAAATCGGTTTATTAGAATTCGAGAAAAAAATTCCCAAAGTTCGAAAAACGCAAAAATTTTAAATTAAAACAATGTTTTTAACAATGGCAAAATATGCCTTTTATATGTTAAAAATAATGTGCCCAATTTTAGCCCTTAAAAAACAGTAGGTTTCCGACAATTAATAAAATACCATGTCACCGATTTTTATAAATAAAATGGGTGTATTTCATTTTAGATGAATAAATTTTGGAAGGTCTTAAAAATATCTATAAAATGAAAAAGAAAATTATTTTTTTAAATGTATTTTTCTCCATTATTTTTCAATTTGTTTATAACGCGCTATTAACAAATTAAAAAAAAAAAACAGTTAAGAAATTATTTAAATAAACTTTATTTTCTTTTAAGTTATGTATGTTTTATAGATCTTTAATTTTTTTAAAAAATATAACGATACGTTAACTTTAAAGAAAGTTATCGTATGTTTTACTTTTTGTTAATTTACTTATAAACAAATTAATATTTTTAACTTTTATAAGGCTCACTCGAAAGTTTAAACACTTATCTAACCTATCTAACTATAAACTCAAAAAAAAATTTCCGACCAATATGGTTTATTTCTTAATAATAATAATAATGGGGTTTTACCTCCGTTTCTGAGACACCACGGAGTCTATAACAGAGGCCACCCACATCATTATTTTTCACCCTTTATACATTTTTTTATGGTGTGAGTGGAGGACAAGGAATTCACATGTTGTTAGGAACTATGCCGATGTTCATCTGGAGTTCGTGAAGGGAAACTGCAGAAAACCTTCACAAGCATAGCCGGTTACTTCGTTCTTGTCCACACGCAGACAGTTTAGTCAATTAAACACCCCATTAATTTTTTTTTAATTGACAAACTGCCGATGTTGGGATTCGAACTCATAACCTCCCGGTTCCAAGTAGAACACCTTAACAACCTCGGCTACTTGGCTGGTTGTTTATTTCTTAAAGAAAAGCAGGATAAAATCCGTGGGTTTAATTAGAAAATAATAATTTTATAATTTATATACAGCTTTATTAAATTTATCAAAAAGAGAGAACATGTTTGTTTACTAGAGGCTATATAAGTTCGTTCTCACATACCATCGTCGGAATGAGTGTACAAGTATTGTACATTCATTCAACTACTACAATTTGTACATATTCCTACTAATGACGTTCTCATATGCCATTCCGACGATGACATATGAGAACCTATTCCGTCACGAGTCGGACCGTAAAAATTTAGGGTCATATTCAGGACGACAAGATTAATCGATTTTTTTTTTAAATTATGTTTCCGAGCAACCTGCCTGAAACCATATACAGATCGTTAAACTAACTAAACACATATACAGATCGTTTTCAAAAGCATTTCTAATAGACAATCAATGTTAAATAAATAAATAATATATTTACAATAAAACCATACATGCACATACATACTGAAACTGAATATCAGGACTGGAATATTGGGTGACCATATTATAAGACCATTCTTCATCAACGGATCTTTAGATTCTCCAAAATATTTGATTTTGTTACGAAATAATATTTTGCCAACTGTTAAAGCTCTTCCTAATTTAGACCTGGAATCTGTATGGTTCCAACAAGATGGTTGCCCTGCACACAATGCCATGATAGTAAGGCTGTTCCTGGAACAAACTTTCCAGGAACGTCTTATGAGTGGTTTTGGAACCTTCAAGTGGCCAGCCAGATCGCCAGATCTATCTCCTAACGAGTTTTTTTGTGAGATTTTCTCAAAACACAGATCTATTCGCGGAATAGGACTGAAAATTTTCAACAATTAAGGCAAAAAATTGTGGTCAATTGTGCGAATATTTTTCCTCAAGTGCTAGAAAATACCCGGGCAGATTTCTACAATCGACTCGGATATTGTTTAGCAAATAATGAAGAAATATTCGAAGCGTTGGTTTAACTTTTTTTTGTCGGAATTATATTTTTTTTTTTCTTTTTGGGCTTTTATTTTTCTTTTAATTTGTGTGGATTGTTGTTTTATGTTATACCGTTAATAGAATACTATCATTTATTTTCAAACATTCCACATACGGGATATTCAAAAACGAATTTTCAATTGTTAGAAGTAATGCTAAGCTTAAGAAGACAACAATGAACATATTTAACCCACTCTCATTACAGTTAATCCAGTACAAAAGAGGCCAGCAAGCATACACAACAGACACACTAAAGAGTACTCCCACTATTTTTATTTCTTTATTAAGCATATTGTGTATAGTTACTATAGTAAATAATATTTAACATCGAATCTCTATTAGCAATGCTTTCCAACACATACGGTATAAGTACCGTCGGTTATACATTTATTTACATTCGGATGATACTAAGCAAAATGGCGTCATACTCTGAATTGCTAAGTATCTACAAAGTATCCTGGATGAAAACTAAGTTAGATATTCTGAGTATCTAACTTAGGATAAGATATTTGTTCGCCCAAACATACCCATTATAAATGTTATTGTCATTCATTGGATGTTCATGCTGTATATCGACAACTTACATACACTATGTTTAGTTTACATCTTCGTATAGTAGATCTCCCACGAGTATGAGAGAGTACATATGTATACATTAAGCAATGTGTATGAAAAGGAGGTCTTATAGGTTTGATAAACAAGCATATTTTTCATAATAGTGAATAATATTCATAACGAGTATGAGAGAGTACATATTTATACATTAAGCAATGTGTATGAGAAGGAGGTCTTATAGGTTTGAGTGGTTGGTGACCACTCGAACAGTTATGAAAAATATGCTTGTTTATCAAACCTATAAGACCTCCTTCTCATACACATTGCTTAATGTATACATATGTACTCTCTCATACTCGTGGGAGATTTATTACACGAAGATGTAAACTAAACAGACGATATATGTAAGTTATGCTATTCTGTAATTATAGAAGCAGCTATTATACATTAAGGATTTCCCCGAAAACTCGGCCCTTTTTTACATTTATGTTTTGATCGGATTTTATCTACAAATCTTGCATAATCGTATACACCTCTTTTAATTTTAATTAATATGAAGAAATGAATAAGATATATTATGTAGCTTACTCATTTCTTCACATTAAGTATTTGACACTCAGTCAGAAACAAAAACGAATCGTAATTTAAAATGAAAAGGTTTCTTGGTACTTTAGGCAAGCGTATATTGGAAAAAGACCGATACTATAATTAAAATATATTCATTAATAAGTCACTGTAAGAAAAAAGTGCAATTAATATAAAAAAACTTCCAATGTTGAAATATTTTTTCCTTATTGGATAATATATTATTGTTGTTTTTTTAATATAAATTTCCCGCCTTAAGCTACATGCGCGCCTCGACGGGACTATTTTGGGGCTACGTGCGGTCTGCGGGGACTATTGTTGGGCTATATGCGCCCCCTATTCCAAAAATATAATAAAAAGTTCAAATGAACAAGATGGAGATATGCTTTGTTTTCGAGATACGACCCCAGAAAATTGTACAGCCACACATTTTTTTCACTCTTTAGTAAAATAATATCATTAAATTCGTCATAATATGAAATACAATTCAGTTTAACACAACTCATTATTCTTACTTATTAAATAATGATGACATAAACCACAATCTCAATTAGTTGATTTTACAAGAATAATTTATAACCACCATAACTGATTATTATAAATATGGATAACAAATAAATATAACAAAGTCAATGTAATAGAAATTAGATTAAAATAATGAAATAATATTAAAATAATGAGAAAAAATTTGTCAGCCAAGCTAGATAACTTCTCCTAGGCATTGTAGGACCTTGTCGTTGGTGGAGAAGCTCGAGTGCATCCATAAAGGGCTATGCTATCCGGCGGTAACTATTTTACTGGCAGGAATACCCATGCCGGACAGGATAGCCTTGAGATGTACGACCAAAAAACCATGCAAACCCAAGCTACGGTGCGAGGCATTGTGTCTAAAGAATTTGCCGAAGGCTAGAGCAGCAGGATTAAATGCTGTCATAAACAATCCCCTTGGAGCAACTGGCGAATTCCACTGTATAAATTCCCTCCCCATCAAGGGGCCGATGGAGTAGTAGACGGCCAGATTTACTCGTGGGGCCAAAATGGAAACCAAATGTAAAAATATAAACTATGGGATTCAAAGCCTCACAAAAAATGAATCAGTCGAGGCTGCGCAAGCTAACCTCGCTGAGACACAAAAAACTGCAGGTGCACCCAGCCCAGCAGAAAATCTGGACCATAAATTCCAGAATCTTTTCCTGAAAGAGGAAAGAAAAATCTCTCGGGTGCAGCCCGGAGAAGAGCAGCATTAGGGAAAGTCAGGGCTGAGGGGAAACCGACTCCTCCTCCGAGAAGGAAAGCCCAGACAAAAAACCCTACAGCCCTGGTTTCTAAAACACTGACACCTGTGGAGGCCAACTCAGGAAATCAACCCCTGAAAAACCCACAGGAAAAGAGCTTGAGATCTGAAGACGAGGCTCCAAGTTCGTAATAGATCTCGAACAAACGTAGGGGGGGGGCAGGCAAGGGCTATAAATACCTTTTTCGAAACCGCCTCAACAACAAAGATGTACATTGTACTGCAGGGGTATCCTGAGGCGTAAATGACTCAGGAACAATTCGAAAAGATGCAACTGTCGATGCTGCTAAACCTCATTAGCCAAGAGCTGGTTGAGGGCCCACAGTAGTGGGGTTGTTACCTGGACAAGGGAGCCCTCGTTGTGCAGTGCATAGGCTTAAGTGTGGCGAGGAGGAGGAAACATCCAGTCACATTGTCTTTAACTGCGAGCCTCTAGGTTACAGCAGATAAAGGATATTCGGTACATCTCGCCCCGAATATACGGACCTTCAAGAAGACCAGATCAGCAAGCTCCTGTCTATTACCAAGATATGAGAGAAGCGAATTTCGTCATACTGAGGGAGAGCACAATGGACCATAAGGTCGAAATGTAGTACTTTTTAGACCCCATCTTTCTATCTATCTATCTATCTAAGCTAGATAAAATGATTAAGACGCCAGAGGTTTGTTGTGGAGAAATGATGAAACTATATAATGATAGGTATAATTCATTGACCTCCATCCCTATAAATGGACTAACTATCCTTATGACCACGAAGACAATATAAAAGAAGAACGATCGGGATAGGGATTTCTGCTGTTTTCACGTACTAAAAAAAGCGTACAGAATAGAGCTTATTAATGTCCCAACAGACGGCAGTTTCGTTGCGGGAATCCCCTTTTGCTCCTTACTGCGCACGGCAATTTCAAATTCTTATAAATATTTATTATGGAGGTTATAATAAAATTTTTAATAAAAAATTTAATTTATTAATTTATAATTAAATTTATCATATTTTTAATAAAATACATTTTTAAACAATATTAAGTGGTTTATGAATTCTGAGTTATTTAACAAACAAAAATGGTGAAGTTATGTGCAATTATAGGTAAGAGTGGTAGAAAATCAGAAAAAAAAATTTATTAATAATAAATTAAATAAAAACCAATTGTTATGAGATGTATGTTTACAATTATAAAATATCTACTTTATGTTTTATTTACATTTTTGAATTCGAGGGGACCTCCGCGACAATGACGCCGTCTACAATGTGTACTAAGTTTTAATTCCACGAACATTACGATCGTTCTCCTTTTATATAGTCTTCGTGCCTATGTAAAACACATAATAAAGTGGTACAATTTATCATACACTAGTGACTAGACTCTAGAGCGATCTTTACTATTATAGTTTATTAACGAGAACTAATAATACAAACATTGGTCGTGTTCGGCCGAAGTAATCTTAGTAAGATAGATTTTATAAGGAGTATTTTAATGGAGGAACTTCAATATGACCCAGCCGATTTCTTAAAAAGCGGTAGATTCAAAAAGTGAAAATTCCAATTTAAATAGTTTGAAATAAATACTTTTATTCAGAATAATTAAAATTATATTACATTATTATTTAATATATTATAGAATTTTTTAACCCGACTTCAAAAAAGGAGGATGGTTCTCAATTCGTCTGTATTTTTTTTTTTTTTTTTTATGTGTGTCACCTCAGAACTCCGACATTTATGAACCGATTTTAAATTTTTTTTTTTGTTTTAAAGGGTTTGGTTTCCCATTGGTCCCATTGGCACCAAATCGCATTCTGATGAGGGGATCCCCGGAAAATCGAGAAAAATCCTCATTTTATATATGATAACCGATTTCTGCGAAATTTTTTTTTTTTTTTGAAAGGATATACTCATTCATAATGGAAAAATAAGAAAATTTTTTTAAAAACCGACTTCAAAAAATTTTTTTACAAAAAAAAAACCGACCCCAAAAAAAAAATTTTTTACAAAAAAAAAAACAAAATGCATGTAAATAAAATTGAAAATCTGTTATAAAAAAATGCTCTTAAAATTAAAAAAAAAAAAAAAAACGGGTAAAAAAAAAATGTGTTATAAAAAAATTCACTAAAAATTAGTAAGTCGTTTAGTAGGTCTACCCATATTTAGACAAATAAACTAGTTATAGAACTTCAAAGTCACTAAAAAGCGAGAAATAAACCATATTTTGACAAAATGGAAACCCGACTTCAAAAATAAAATATTCTATAACAAAAAATGCACTAAAAAGTAAAAAAATAATTGCATATTCTTGTGCCAATTTTAGTTCACCTAAGCAAAAATTTTTAAATATATATGTACAATTATTGTTATTTTTGGAGGCGGTGTCCAAAAATTATGTGAATTTCTCTATGCTGACACCGCCTCCAAAAATAACAATAATTGTACATATATATTTAAAAATTTTTGCTTAGGTGAACTAAAATTGGCACGAGAATATGCAATTATTTTTTTACTTTTTAGTGCATTTTTTGTTATAGAATATTTTATTTTTGAAATCGGGTTTCCATTTTGTCAAAATATGGTTTATTTTCTTCAAATATTAAATAATATTAATTCTTTTTATTTGTCATATATTGCATTACTTATTGTTTAAAATCCCATTATAAAATAATACCTTAAAGTAATTACAGAACCATATTCAATTATTTCAAATAATGGAATATGTTCTGTAATGACTGATTTTCCATTTGCACGACTGGGGAGCTTTAAATTTATTATTATTATAAAAAATTGAAAAAAATGACACAAATTCAAAAATTTGTTTATTTATTCAAAAAAAAAGGTAGATATACTAACAAAGCAGTAGATCTACTGTTAAACGAGATATCTGGCAACACTGATTAAGAAGCAAAAGAAAGTGTGTCCTGGCCGAAACTGGCTGACTCAGATGCTCAGAACATCTTACTAAGATTTCTTACTTCTGAGTTCGGCCGAACACACACATTATTTTTTTTTTAAATGTTTTTCTACAAGTGTATATTAAGTTTAGTTCCGACTTTGTAACGGCTGTTTGTCTGTCAACACGATATCTCAAAAACGAAAAGAGATAACCAGCTGAAATTTTGTTTGTTCTTGAGCTAAAAAGTAACATCAAGTTTGTCAATGGGCCAAATCAGGCCATGTTTGGGCAAAAAGTGCAAAGCTGTCTGTCAGAGATCAAACAAAAGTTCAAACACCAAAAATGTTCCCTTTTTTTTTAAATAAACAAGTTTTGTCCATATATAGAATGGTGGAGGTTAGTGGTATAATTATTAAATAAAACAACTATTTGAGATTTTCATAACAATAATTTTATTTTGACTATATATAGTTTCGAAATACAGTTTCTTCATCAGAAAATATCTGATACTTAACATTGTGTTTCGAAACTATAGTCAAAATAAAATTATTGTTATGAAAATCTAAAATATTTGTTTTATTTAATAATTATAGTTAGATAGTTTAGATACAAGTAGTTAGATAATCATTATCATATGAAGTTACTATAGTCAAAATAAAATTATTGTCACGAAAATTTCAAATATTTAATTTAATAATTATAATAGATTTTCGTCAAGTAACGACACCATGAAGTATAGATAGAAAGGAGTCGGAACAGTATAGACTTTACGATATTAATGTACACTCCCGTTCAATAAAATTGAACAGACCTGAAATGTTAATTTTCTTACATGTCATAAAACTCCTCACTTTTGTAACTCTCTGTATAATAGTTCATTTATAAACAAAGATAAGTAGTATCTATTTTAAGTGTGAAAAATATATGGAAGTATAGTAAAAACATTTACTACAAGAATAATCAAAATTGTGAGAGACTGATTCGGTTCAGATCTGTTCAATTTTATTGAACGGGAGTGTACACAAAAGTGGACCCAGATGAAATTTTATTCTTTGGTTTATATTTAAAACTTTTGTTCAGGAGATACCGTTAATGATTACTGTCCATTTAGCACACAGCCACAGAGGTTCCATTTATTGCACTTTCTCACACACAGCGTGATTGCTGTGTACGCACAGTGTGTCACACATACGTTGCTGTATGTTTAAATGGAAAGCAACCACTATTATTTGTACTTCTTGAGAAGTAGTGCGCTCTATTGATAAAAATCTATACTTCGTAATGTGTGGCTCAAATTGAAAGTGAACGACAATTTGAAACATTAGACTGTAGAAAAAGTATATTTAGCGAAATTTTGAATTATGCCCCCCCCCCCCCCCGTGTGTATGTGTGTGTTTCTATCAATACGATATGTCAAAAACGAAAAAAGTAACATTTAAACTAGGAAATTAAGGTTGGACTAGGAAATTTTTCTTCAAGAATTTTCTCCAAAGCAGCTAGGAAATTTTTTTTATAGGTACAGGTTGTATAAGCTTTCTTATTCTTTTATGAAATTTGCTTCGTTCTGGAGATATAGGAATATCAAAGCGTCAGTAGAAGTTTTGCAAATTTAACATATTTGTAGTTAACTTTGAAAAGTTACTACCTAAATAATTTTTAAAATGTGCATTTTAGAAAAAGAATGTTTCAAACAAAAGTTGCACAGTTTAAAAGGGGAAAAATAATTCAATAATTATATTTTTGTTCCATGCATCTATTCTGCGTGGTATAACTTATCTCTTAAACGGTGCAAGATAGGGAAAATCTTTTAATACAATAAATATAAGATTATCAAATGATAATTAATGAGAACTCTAGGTTTTTGAAATAAAATTTCCCACAATACCTTGATCAGTTTTTTGTATTATGAACTATTCATGAACAACTTAGAAAAAAAAGCCAAGAACAGCTTCCAATATTTTCCAACAATCTGGTACCGATATGTTAATGACATTTTTACGATTTTTGATACCGATAAAGAAAATCCCAAAACATTTCTAGAAAAGCTTAATAAAATGTAATCCATAGATTTCACAACAGAAGTTGGAAAGAAAGCTCGATCCCTTTCTTAGATTTAAAAATCAGCAGGAACATGGGCACAGATAAATTAGATTTTGACATCTACAGAAAATCTACCCACACAGAAAGATTCGTCACTTCTGATTCAAATATTCCACCTCAACACAAACTAGACATATTCAATTTTCTAATAAATAGATTACTGAAAGTACCAATGTCGAGCAAAAACTATTTTAAAGAGATCAAACATATTAAACGGATTGCAATAATGAACGGTCACAATCCAAAATTAATAAACGGCATGATCCGTAAAATTAAATTCAAAAACGTAAAAAGAAACACAACGACACTAACACCAGAACGCACCAACGTCGAACAAAATAAATGGTGCAAACTAACGTACTTCCCACCTTGTACGAACAAGATTAAAAAATAAATGGAGGATCATAATCTAAAAATAGCACTCGTGAGCAAATATAAAATTAAACAGATTCTTGGTAACCCAAAGGACAAAATAGAAAACGAACAAAAATCGGGAATTTATAGTATAAAGTGACCATCGTGTTTACAAACATATATTAGTCAAAGCTGCAGACCAATTTTAACCCGATTCAAAGAACATTGGATCATATGAAACACGGCAGGTTAGAAAAATTCTGTGTAGCTGCTGATATTATAGAAAATGTCAAAGCAGTACAAAATCCTTCAGAGCTGAATGCATACGAAAGTATTTATATTCAGATATTCAAAAGAAATATATTATGAATTTAGACAATAGACCGATTCCAAATTCAGATTTAATTAAAATTTTACGCAAAAATTAAACGTCAGTATGCCCGTCTCTTTCTAGAAATGTCAAAATATAAAAACTGGTTTATTGCGCAACGCATAACATAGCACCAATCAAAAACGATCATAGAATGAAGTTAACGTCTGTCAAATATATATAAATAAGGCACAACCAAAAATCGTCGTGAACATCCCGAGCTTCACTCATTCCTCCAACAGTAGCAGATACATGTTGCAGCCATCAGCGAAACATGGTTAAAGCCGGATAAGAAATTTAGAACCCCTGGATTCTATACCTATCGCTGTGATCGAGCCACCAGAAATGTCGGTGGGGTCGCTCTTCTTGTTCGACACGACGTCAAACATTCTTGATTGCTTCCCGAAGACAGCAGTTTCGAAGCCATCTCTATTCTTATCTCGGCCAATTGTGGTAATTATAAAGTTAATAGACTCCTAATAGACTCTTACAGGGAACGGATATTGATCGTATTATGAGAACTCATGATCGCGTCATGATCATGGGCGATTTTAATGCGCGTCACATATCTTGGAACTGTATGTCTAACAATTCCAACGGAAGCGCTGTCTTTGCGCATTCTCTCAAACGTAACTTCATTGTTTGTAACTTCATTTCACCTTGGGTGAAATGAGGGACGCTGCAACTTTGCAAACCCAATTGAGCTTTGAGAAGGCAGACTGAAAACTTTTCAAAGAGTATCTCAACGTCGAACGTTGATCACTCCTCAAATCAAATCCATCGACCGAATAGACTTGGAGGTTAGTAAGCTCACGAGAAACATCGTAGCTGCTACCGAAAAATATATTCCTAGGAAAGCTAGAATCTTCGGCTATCGGCTTAAGTTAGATGATGACACACTACGACTAATACGGACCAGAGATGAAATGTGGGACAAGAGGATTTCGGCTCTGACCACTCGTGACAATAATGTACGGAAAATTGCAAGGGGTTTGCGTAAACGTTCCAACAGACTGCCCCTTCTCTCGTCAGAAAATGGGTACCTCTACTGAAATTCTGACAAAGCCCAACTTCTTGCTGACACTTTCTCTAAGGCGCACAGCTTAACTGATGGCGACGAATATCACGATGAAGAAACGGTCCGCCTGATGTCCGAATCCTTGGAAAATATTTGTTCTTCCGTCATTAACCGCATCGATGTCGAATGCGTATCACCCCATGAGGTTTCAAACATCTTAAGGAAACTTGAAGTGTTGGAAGGCTCCTGGTGGTGATGGTGTAACTAATATTGTACTCCGCTATCTTCCTCGGAAGACGGTAGTACAGCTCAGTTATATCTATACAGCGTCCCTGAGACTTGGTTATTTTCCTGACCTCTGGAAATCCGCTAAAGTTTTAGCGCTTCCGAAGCCGGGGAAGCAACTTAGGTCACCTTCAAACTACCGACCCATCATTTTGCTGCCATCTCTCAGCAAGGTCATGGAGAAAGTAGTTTTGAACCGGCTGCAGTCGCATGAAGATATCCACAGACAGCTTATCTCCCAACAGTTTGGTGTCAGATCGAACCATTCAACAGTGAGTCAGCTTCACCGACTCACTGATTCAGCTATCGGATTTAACTGGAATAAATCCACAGGCATGGTCCTCTTGGACATCGAAAAAGCCTTCGATACTGTTTGGCACGATGGACTTATCCACAAACTATCCAAACTCGATATACCAACCTATATCCTGAAATTCCTGGTTTCATATTTATCAAACCGAAAATCACAAATTCATATCCAACAAAGTAAATCGAATCAATACCGCGTCACTGGTGTACCTCAAGGGTCCTTGCTTGGACCCCGCTTCTTTTTATATTATATAGACGGTATCCCGAAGGATCGAGCTACTGAAACAGCCCTCTACGCCGACGATACGGCAATCTATTACTCTTCTTGTCAACCGAAAGCTATTTCGAGTTGTCTCCAATCCCGACTATCCAGGCTTGAAAACTATTTCAAGTTATGGAAAATCAAGATAAACCCCACGCAGACTTGTCTCCGGACGATTTCGAAAAAACCCCTAAGATTTTCGTCTGAAGCTCTCCATATAGAAACTGGACATCCTACTATGCGTAAATTTATCCAAACTACCTCCAAATCCTTTTTCCAATCTTCCCGCGAAAATTCTTTCCCGGAAATCAACGTACTGGTTCAATTTGACCCGAATAAGTTGCTCTTCGGGATTCCGCATGCCACATGATCTCGATTACAACTAATACTGTTGTTTTCTTAATTGTATATATTTTCTAATCTTTTGTCTTTCTATTTAAGTTTTGTTTGTAGGGATGGCTTATCCATCCAATTTAGGTTAAGTTTTATGTCAATGGTTTTTGTATTCAGTTTTTCCCATTTCTAAACGATGTTAAAATAATTGTATAATCTCGATGTATATAATTTAATAAGATGAAATATTATAGGTAAAGCATAGGCTAGGAACTATAGTTTTAAGATGTATTGTACTACAATTTACTCGTGTGTAAACTATTGATGATAAAATATACTTATTCTATTCTATAAATCGTCGTGAAACTGTCACCAAATTAGCGAAGAGTAACATATCCAGAGACAATATAGGTGTAATTTTAATAAGAGTAATTTTAACAAGAGTAAATTCAATGAAAGTAATTTTAATAAGAGTAATTTCAATTAAATTTTTTTTTTAATTTTAATTTTTTTTTTTGTCTATTTTTATTTTCTATTTATTTTTTAATTGTCAGAGAGTAAATTACGATTAGCTAATTTATACTGATGATGACTACTTTGTAGTCGAAATACATATGTATAATACAAAAAACTGATCTAGGTATAGGGCGAATTTTAAATTTTAATACAATAAATGTTTATCTCGTAAACACAAACAACTTTTGTTTGAAATTTTTTTCATACATTCATTCCATAGTTTTGGTGTAAATACGGGGGGCGTAAATGTGACATAAATTTTGTTTTTACGCCATAAATATTGGATAATGAAAAAAAGTTTCAAATCAAAGTTATTTGTTTTATGAGATAAACATTTTGTTATATTTAAAGATTTTCCTGATCTTGCACCGTTTAAAAGATAAGTTATACCAAAGCTGTCACGGATGCATATAGGAAAAAAATTATATTATGTTTTCCCCTTTAAACTGTGCAACATATTTTGAAAAACATTTAAGTTGTAACTTTTCAAATGAGCACACAGTATATTATTTCTCTACGTAAGACGAGTCGGCGAGCCGACTGGTGAGAACCATCGAGTTCCATTGAAAAAAACAGGGTTCAAATCACATTGGAAGCTTTTAAGTTTTTTAAACGTCACAAAAATGAATATTTGTCTCCAAAATTGTGAAATATAATTAATATTTTTTACGTTTAAATTCTTAAATCCGACCCCCTTTTCACTTTCTTTAGATTGACTTTTAACTCCTTTAAGGAGTTGAATTTCGAAAAATCTCATAACACGTCTCTAATTATTTACTCTTAAGAAAATATATATGGAATCTTTGAAAATCGCAAAACACATGCCTAATTATTTATTTGGAAGAAAAGCATTCTGTACTTTTGATTTTGCTTGCTTATTCGCTTTTATTGTTATTTTGTAATATCCTAAACGTAAAATTCGAGCCCGTGAAAATTTCTACATGGATTTATTTATTTTCGCAACGTTACTTTGAAGTCCCTGAATGCGCCATCAATTTCTTTAAAATCATTATGAACTATTAATAGATTGAAATTCACTATATATTCTATTTTTGTAGAATGTCTAAAAATAGCTCACCTAGCCGCGACGCACAGTACGACGAAATAACTGATCAAAATGATGTATCAGAGAATAATACAACAGTACCCGAAGAAGTACCTGGCACTGGCTGTTTTCATTTACTGAATGAATTAGTAGAACCCACATCACCAAGTACAGAAGACGATTTTGATGAATTTCTTGCAATGCCAGATTCAATTACAGTGTGTTCCATTGGTGGTGAACCAGTTTTAGTTGAAGAAACATTTCGTACTATTACTGATGATAACCCAGATACTGTTGGTAAGAAATTTGTATATTTTGACGTTATTCCATGACGCACTTATGAAGTCTGACAATTTGCTCCATTGTATTTATTTTTTTAAGTAAGTTCCGACTAAACTCTGCTTCCGGGTTGTTCAATGTATTTCGGAATTTAATATTATTTTTAATTGAACTACATTAATTTTTGAAATTACCATTTGACCGATAAAACTTGAAACGTTCCAGTGTAGTATTTTGTGAAAAAATTAAGTATGTTAGAACAATTATTTGTATTTCATAAATACGTATTTCGATTTATAAAAAACAAATAATTGTTTTAGGAATTAGGGCAAAATTTGAAATTTATTTTCAAAAAAACCTAGAGTTTCTCTTTGATTATCTTAATAATCTTTATATACGTTGGTATATTTTAAAATATAAAAATATCAATAAAATTATCTCATATGTATTTATTTGTGTATACTTAAGCGTCAACAATACGATGTTTGTCCAAATTCCATTTCGGTTACGTAGACAAACTGTTGGAGACTAGCGTATACTATATAGACAAATGTCATTGAATTTTTAATTGAATACTGATATGAAAAAATTAACTCGTCAACCAGGAATCGAACCTCGGGCCTCTGGGTATCTAGTCCAGCGTGCTTCCGCTACACCAAAGACGACTGTGACGTAACAGCCAACTTTTTCATATCATTCTTATTTTTTTATTTTAACAGTATTATTTCTGTCGAAGTTATTATTCATATGTATTTACTGTCAAAATAAAAAAATAATGATATGAAAAAGTTGGCTGTCTACGTAACCGAAATGGAATTTGGACAAACATCGTATTGTTGACGCTTAAGTATACACAAATAAATACATATGAATAATAACTTCGACAGAAATAATACTGTCAAAATAAAAAAATAAGAATGATATGAAAAAGTTGGCTGTTACGTCACAGTCGTCTTTGGTGTAGCAGAAGCACGCTGGACTAGATATCCAGAGGCCCGAGGTTCGATTCCTGGTTGACGAGTTAATTTTTTCATATCAGTATTTAATTAAAATTATCTCACATTTTGATATAATCTAGTCATTGCTGTGAAAAAATGGCGTTTTTCTTCCCATTTTGTAGTTTTTGAAAACAATTATTTATTTTGAAATTATGATTTACAGGGATCAATTTTAATTGAAGATTCAGTATTAAATTATTGTAATTACTCATCTACTCAGACTGTAATAGTTTTTTTCAAAATTTAATAAATACATATAGTAATGCATGCACTTAAAAATGAGTCATATGTCCCAAATGAGTCAAGATATAAAATAATTATTACTGTTCAGTATAGCATGATTTTTAAACTTTTTAAATTAAATTGATTATAACAATTTTTCGTACTAGACCGCAAATTTTTTATACTGAACTGTAAATGTTAAAAAAGAATAAATTATGGTATAAATTTCCAAAATGTTCAGAAAAATATATAATATATAATATTTTAGTAACTAATGATAAATATTAAAGCAAAAATTTAAATATTAAATAAAAAAAGATTAATAACTGCTTGAAATTTTAACCAAAAAGTCTAAAAACGCCGTAAACTCTATTACACAACACACTAAAATAATCTTGTTTACAACTATGAAAGATTTCTAGTTTTACCACCGCGACGCTGCGATCTTAACATAAAAACCCAATACCTAATTATGTTTATTCGTGATTTTCTTCAAAGTTTTCTCAGCGATACTTTTTGAGATACGGTGGGGGCAGCAATTTCGAAGTGCTTTTTCAGTAAAATGTTAAAGAAACTTAAACACAAGCTTTCATCTCTCCCTACACAATGCCCTTGAATAAAACATCGAAAAATCCATAAACTTCCAAATTTTGCACCATAAGTCCAGTGGCGTAACGTGCCTTGGCGGGGCCCCGTATAAAAATTTGTTTGGGGGCCCTTATGAAGGGTAAAGATTTCTCACAAAAGAAAAAAAATGTTTGCATAAAATTAAAAGAAATATTTATTCATCATAATTATCTGTCACTTTTTCCAAAATTTTTACAGACAATTCAAATTAAATATACACTCTCCTTGCCTTTTTCGGCAAACTGATTTATTAAATCATTTATAGCTGATGATGACTTTAGTTTTTCTACGCACTTTTGAACGCACGCTTTACGCGGGAAAAAAAGAAATTGCTTTTTTTGACTAATTTCTAATAAATAAATAAACAATTTGGGAAGTTTTTATTAATTTTTGCTTACGCACGTCGGGGGCCACCTTGCCCCGGGGGCCTCGTATAATTGATACGGGAGATACGGCGGTAGCTACGCCCCTGTCCATAACTCTATTACCCTATCGCTTGAAATTCTCATACTCCCCAAGAAGAATTGCAACAAGTTGCCATTTGGTTGAGTAACAGTAGTTAAAATATAAAAAATCAACCAATAACGACAGGTTGAGATTTTCGTTATAACTTAATTTGTATAGAAATAATTTATCAAAAATATTCCCATATCTGTTGGGTAGATATGGTATTCAACTATACATATATCGGTACCTACTTAAGAACGACTAGGTACCGATAACGTGAATACAAAAACCTAACTTTTTATTTATTTCGGTAAATAAAAAATACTAAACTGAATTAAAATTATTTAGTAGGATTTTTGTATCGTATCATGTTGATCGTTCACATACATTTACATTCCAATCAGAGTTATGGACTGCTTAGAAAAAATAAAATTTTTTTTAACTTTGAAGTACCAAATATACCAAAAATCTTATTAGATACTGTAATATGATACCATATAGCTATAGAGCTCGTGTACATATATCAAGTCGATAGGATACTGAAATTTGTCAGAACTCCAACCCATAAATACAAATAATTAATTTAAAACAACAACAATTGTTTCCTCATAGATTTTTGTTTGTTTTTAGATTCGTCAGCAAGACGTGAAATACCATTTGTCACAATTTACAATCAACCGTTAAAATTTAAATCATTACAACGTAAAGTCTTTATACCTGGTGTTGATATTAATGTATCAATTATTGATAATGAAAGAAGTTTCACAACACATTTACTTAATCCAAATTTGTAAGGTGCAATTACACAAATTTATAATTATAATTCCATTGTTAATTACTCATGGAAAATTATATTTTAGGTATACAATCAAATTCGAACATGGTGATTTTTCATGGACAGTTAAAAAACGTTATAAACATATTCAGCATTTGCATCAACAATTACGCATATTTCGTGCATCATTAAATATTCCATTTCCAACAAAAACACATCGTGAACGTAGAACAAGCTTTAAAAATAATATACAACCCAAGAAGGGGAAACGAAAAGGTGCATTGCCTAGGTAGCATAAATATAATAATAGTTAATTATTATTTTCTTTACAGCATATGCTTTACGGCACTATTGCGTCTGTATTATGTGACTAAATGACTTTAATTAAATTGAACTTACATGTATAGAAAAATAAGTAACATATATAATGGCTGTTTTACACTGATAAATTCTTTTTAAGTTTCACATATAGTGACTTTTCAAGAAATGTTTTATGATCTTACGCGTTGAATTGCTATTCTTTTTGTTTCACAAAAATATGAGAAACTTATTGTTAGTTAAAGAGAAAAGATAAAATTGCAATTTTCCTCAACTTTAACTAAATTCTGTTTCAAAAAATCATTGACACGCAATAAATAAATGGGATTATTTCATGTGAATATCGAAGAGTACCTAGTGCCAAATGACGCTAGATGCTGGTCTTCACCGCACTGAGTATCGATATAAACCATCCTTGAATTCAGTAACAATCTTGATGTATGCTGGTTTAACAGTACGAACAATCGAATAAAAACACACTTATAATTGTGTACAAATAGAATTGGTTTTGTTCCTTTTTTGTCACAAATTATTATAGTCCGGGAGACCAAAGGGTTTTTTCAGGATGATGAGCATCAAGCTGGTAGTTTGTAAGTAGCTTCGTTTTGACAACCAACTTTTTTAACTATAAAATTTTGGAAAACGGTATCGAAATTTTCTGGTAGCCGTTGAACATTGAGGATGGGAGACTCGGAGTCCATCCCATTGAATTCGTAGACGAAAATTTTTCCTCGTTCTTCACTTGATTATCTTACAATTAAACTTAAAAAATGATGCTCTTAAACTTGATACTCGTAAACTTTGGATCAACGGTCAAATCGGTATGTTCAACGGCTTCCAGAAAATTTCGATACCATTTTCCAAAATTTTATAATTAAAAAAGTTGGGCGTCTTGTCAAAACGAAGCTACTTACAAACTACCAGCTTGATGCTCATCATCCTGAAAAAACTCTTTGGTCTCCCGGACTATTACTTTTGTTAATATTTCGTTGGTATTTATACAACGATTAAATTTGTTACTATATAGATAATTAATCAAATAATTTTTAAATTAAAATAGTATGACAAAAATCTGCGTTCAACGGGACTCGGTTTATTTGGACAAATTATCGGTTTATTTGGAAGAGCGTTATTCTGGATACCTATAAGTCAGTGGTTCGAACCCCGGTGGAAGTGTATTTTGTCATATAACATTAATTTAACAATTTGTGTTTGAAATAAACACAATGTAAAGTATTAAAAAATCACACAATTTCTTGTGCTCGAAATTGAGTAAGAAACTAAAAAAAATTTAATTTAAGATTAAATTTTTTCATTTATTTGTAATTTAATTTTTTACTTGAATGATATTGAAGTTCTTTATGCAGAATCGTAGAAAATTTCTTGTAGAAGGAGTTGTCCAGTGTATCTATTTAAAATTGTAATTATCTGCAATACTGTGAAGACATATACTTTACTATAAAATCATAGAACTTATAATACCGTGTGTTCATTTGAAAAGTTGCCACCTAAATATTAGTTTAAATATACATTTTAGAAAAAAGTTTTTCAAACAAAATTTTCACAATTTAAAAGGGGAAACATAATGCAATAATTATGTTTTTGTTCCACGCATCCGTGTCCGCATTGATATATCGTATCTTTTAAACGGCACAAGAGGGGGAAAATCTTTAAGTACAAAAACGTTTATCTCATAAAAACACACTTTTGTTTAAAACTATTTATTATGCATCCAATATTTCTGGACTAAATACAAGACTAAGGGCCAACGCACACCAAAAGAGGAAAACTGCTTTAAACAGTGTTAGTCAGCCTAACACTGTTTTGTTAAAATAGAACATAGGGAATTACATTGCATACGCACACTGATAAAAACGTTTTGTTTTGACTAATGTAATTTCCTATGTTCTATTTTTAACAAAACAGTGTTAGGCTGACTAATACTGTTTAAAGCAGTTTTGCTCTTTTGGTGTGCGTTGGCCCTTACGCCACATTTACGCCCCGTTTTTACACAAAAGCTATAGGATATATGAAAAAAAATTTCATACAAAAGCTGTTTGTGTTTACTAGATAAACTTTTTTTTATTTAAAGATTTTCCATCTGTGGCACTTTTTAAAATGTAATTTGTACCACGCGGGCATGGATGCATGGAACAAAAATATAATTATTGCATTATGTTTACCCTTTTAAACTGTGAAAATTTTGTTTGAAGCACTTTTTTCTAAAATGAATATTTAAAAAAATACTTAGGTAGTAACTTTTTAAATGAACACGCGGTATAATTATGTTATTATATTTATGATTATGTCTTTTTCGATGGATTAAATATGATGAAAGTTGTATTTTTGTAAAGATTTATTATTATCAGCGTATTTCCTCCTAAAGAAAATAGAGCTATTGGTCCCGTACCGATGTCAAAATTTCGCAAAAATTTCCATCGATCCTTCCTAGATATCGTAGATATCGAAAATCAGGATCTGAAAAACTTATATTTGTATATCTATAGTCATATATATATATATATATATATATATATATATATATATATATATATATATATATATATATATGACTATAGATATAAAATATAAATTTTTCAGATAGATTGTAGAGGCTGCCCTGGCTGGGCTACACTTCGACCATAAGATCCATTGTGATGCCTAAGGATGTGAGGATATGAGTGGGGGACAAGGAATTTTTTGTGTATAGTTTAGGAATTGGTAGAATATGCGGCCGACTATGATAGGAACTATGCCGATATTCATCTGGAGTTCGTAAAGGAAACAGGAAAAAACCTTCTCAAGAATAGCCGGTTACTTCGTTCTTGTCCATACGCCGACAGTTTAGTCTATTAACCGCCTCTTTTTTTTCTTAATAATTAACAAACTGCCGATGTCGGGATTCGAACCCATAACCTCCCGGTTTCCAAGTAGGCATACTGCGCAGACATAACGCCTTTATATATACACATATATATAATAAAAATAAAAAAATATATGAAAGAAATTTGAAAAAATTCTCGATGATTCCGTGTTTAAATATAAACACTTCTTACATTCTACGAATTTTCTTAAAAAACAATAGTTCTCGCATAAGAAATCAATAGAAATATCTGTTAGTTTTTGCTCGGATCACAAAAAATATGCATTAAAAAAGTTTTTTTCAGATAAAACTTTCTCTTTTCCCCTATAAAATAGGGGAAATATAGGGTTCCATTTGAAAAAATGAAAACCTAGAACCTATCCACCTAAAAATAAACATGCGTTTGAAATTGATCGAGGCTTTCAAATGATCAAACTTTTGTTTGAAACAATTTTTTGTATTTGACTTATTTTTTAATTTTTTTGCAAATGTCAAGTTAAAAAAAACACCCGTTATAAATAGATTATTGGGAAGGAGGAAACACAAAATTTGATACATCTCTCTTAATATTGGAATAATACATAAGAAGTAAAGTTGTGGAAAATTAGTTTTACTACAATTAAGTTTCCTATCATTTTTTTTGTTACTTTCTCTATGCCCCCTTTCCCCATGAATTACGTCATTTATTAATAAAATTGGTCTTGCAAATACTAAAATCATATCAGATACGATATTCATTTTAATCAAATTAAAATTGTGACCTCTAGAGAGTGATTTATGTATTCGCTAAGTTTACGTAGCTCCTGCGTAACGAATTTTTTTTATATGTCAAAATACATGTAAAACAATCGACAAAGACAAAAAGTTTAATGTAGCTACAAGTGATTTAGATTTATTTTAAACCTTTGGTTTGTCCAGAGCTATTTAATAGGCCAGTTTCATGGCCATCTGTCTAATATCCATGGATAATACATTTCTGTTTCATCCAGTTTCGACTAGAGAGCCATGTATAGTGCGGAAACGAAAATAGTTCAAAATACTTGCAAACGCTTCATGCATGATTCTTCTAAAGATTAATTTCCCAATTACACATTCAAAATTTGTTTACATAAAAAATTTTTTCTTAGATTTCCAAGTAAACCAGAAGCTTTGGTATCATTTGAACAATTAGAAGAACGAATTAAACAAATAGAAGATTATCTTAATAATTTACTTAAAATTAATATTTACAGAAATCATATTGAAACGGTAAGTTAATTATTTTTAAGGACTTGTAAATTTTTTAACATATCCGAAATATTTCTAGATAAAATTCTTACAAATATCACAATTATCATTTGTGCATGGCTTAGGATCGAAAGGAAAAGAGGGTGAAATTCTAAAGAAATCAGGTAGTACGCAACCTGGACAAGTCGGTTGTAATTTTTGTGGTATCTTCGAAAGCACTGTCTGTATAAGGTAACAAATTAAGTTAATAATCTTGGTATTTGCAAAGTTTCTGATGTCATAACTAAAACCGACTAACTGGGAGCATCGTTGATAATCCCATCTTTATTATATTCTTCGTTTTTACAATCCTAGTATTTGGAAGCAAAAAGGACTGAATTGCATTTAATTAATTTGTCATTTTTGTGGTTAATCTGGAAATGAATCGTTTAGTTAATTATTAATTTTAATTTATCAAATCAGTCTTATAGTTCTGACCTAGTTCCGTCATGACGTCATTTGCAATATGATTATTTAGGAGCTTACATAATATTTTAGAAAAATAATTTTTCACTTAACGAGAAAATTTCCATCTAATAAAGCTTTCTATTTATTGTAGATGTAATTTTTTTTGGAGTGACGTGTGTTGTGGTTTTTGGAAGAAAAGGTGGTTTTTTGTAAAAGATACATTTTTTGGTTACATTCGTCCACATACTGGTGTAATACGATGTATTATATTATTTGATCAAGGATTTGAAGTATCCTCTGGAATGTATTCAACTGGACTACGTAATGGTCTGCAAATACAAACGTTAAGTCGACAATTGATTTTAAAATGTTGGACACGTAGAAAAAGTAAAGAATGGGTGCAATATTTAAGAAATACAGCTCACCGTAGTGGTAAATTAATATTACTTAATAAAATTGTGCGCCAGTTTGGTAATTGTCGTGTTTTCATTTTGGATATAAAGTATCGTTTTTAAATTAAATCCTGGTTGATTTCATTTATCTCACCATTCGTGATAAACTGAATATCTTTATATCATGCAACAAGGGTCACACTTTCTAGAAAATTTCTTTTTCTTGTTCACAGCAAGAGATTTTACTCAGACGAATATAAATTCTTCATTTGCACCTTTACGAACAAATATCACTGCTTCTTGGTTTGTGGATGGTTGTTCATATATGTCATCCGTAGCTGATGCACTTGAAGCTGCTAAAGAAGAAATATTTATTGCTGATTGGTGGTTAAGTCCTGAAATTTATTTAAAACGACGATTTTTCGATGGTGATTATTGGCGATTAGATAACATATTAGAAAGAAAAGCGGTAGGTACTAAATATGTCTTAAATTTTTACTTCTGTACATACTACAATTTAGTATGTAATATAGATTTATATTACATACTAAATATGTGTTCGATATCCAAAATCGATTTTAAGTTTTTACAGTACCTTTTCATTTTTTTCTCGATACGTAAAATGATTTTTTCGATATCAATGGGACAGGATATCACAAGAACGAAAAGAACTAGAATATTCAAATTTCACAATTAGGTTTTGTATTATTCTAGCTTGCAAAAATTAGCTTCTGGATGGAATCACTTCATCAGAATTGATTTAAGAGTGTCTCATTAAGTTTGACGATTGATATAAAAATGTTAATGTAACAACTCTTTCCGGACTTGAAATATTTGATTCAAAAATTCAGAGTTCGAATCTCAGCGTGATAATTTTCTTTAAATATACACACAATTCCAAAAGTTCTGGTGTGAACTTATCGCACAATCCTTCTGTACTGATTTATCACTAAAATTTCCTGTGCTTAATGGCCATCAAAAAGTAAACTTTAAGGTAAGAATTAGGACCCATAGTATTCAATGTCCGGATATTATATATGGTTCCGAAATTCAAGTACCAGAAGTTATTAAATATTCTTATCAAAATCCAACACCTTCATCTCTATCAACCCCATTAACACAAATCCTATTTCACAATGTTTTTTTTACAGAAAGAAGGTGTAAAGATTTTCGTACTATTATATAAAGAAGTAGAATTAGCACTTGGTATAAATAGTTACTACAGTAAACAAAAATTAGTCGATAGACATGATAATATTAAAGTGTTACGTCATCCGGATCATGCAAAAATTGGTGTATTCTTATGGGCACATCATGAAAAGATCGTTGTTGTAGATCAAACATACGCGTTTTTAGGTGGAATTGATTTATGTTATGGTCGATGGGATGATCATTTACATAGGTATGTTATAATAGAATTACAATTTTGTGAGAGTAATTTTATAATTAACTTCTTCTTTAAAATAGTATTGTATTTACAAAATTTCTCCAAATGTATTAGAGCTACTGGAAACGGGTTCGGCGTGTAAGAAACGGAAGCTGTCAAACTACTTGAGATCTCGTGGCTTCTTGCTTACAGTACAGAAAAAAAAAAAACAAGATCAGTTGTGATCAATTCTGACAAAAACAAGGACAACAACTGAGTGAATTATGATAGGGTATAAACAACCATACACCATCGTACTGTATGCTGACATCAGTCAAAAATTCCACGTGCTGTTTATGTACCTTTGAACAGGACGTAGCAAACGAATTCGGAAGTCGGTACAGTGCCCGGAGTGAAAAACTACTCCGTATAAGGCTACCCCTCATTATTTACCTACTATAAAGGATCCCATGTTAAATACATTTGGACGTTCATGGACGTACTTACTGTACGAATTTTGTACGATGCTCGTCCCGTTTTCGACACGTTCCAATATATTTAGATCTTAAGTTGGTATTTACCCATAAACACAAACGATGACCATGAATCACTTCTGGTCTAGGCACACACTATGCAAATTGTATTACATAAAACGCGGTTGTAAAACAAATTTTTAACCAATCAATCTTCTATGTAATGTAACTCTATCGTCCGGTTTTATGAACGAAAACGCCACAGATTAACTTTCGTTCTAACGACTCAATCTACTTGGGTTGTAAAATTTGTCTAACAACTTGCATAGTATGTGTGCCGTTTTACGGAATTTTGACAATTAGACCAATGCATCCAACAGAACAAACGATTAGAAATACAGAAAGATACGTAGATTGAAATTATCCTTCTGATAGTATCAACTTCTTTTCTTAACAGATTAACGGACCTAGGAAGTGTATCACAATATCTACCAGGTAGAAAAAAGAAAACATCGAGTACACCAGCTGGTGATCATGGATACGCTGCTGCTCTTCTCCCACTTGCAGCAGCTAGCAATAATATTGGAATGAGTGTTGTATTTGATGAAGATTCTAAATTAGACAAAAATACTCCACCATCGTCAAGATCGTCTAGTACCACTTCATCATCATCCTTACCAGTATTAGCACCAGGTGATAAATTATTAATGCCTGCAAATTCAAAAACAAAATGTAATACACCTGAAATGGAACGAAAGAATCCATTAAATAAATTTAAAACGAATGTGAAAACAAAGACAAAAGATTTTATTCAAAAATTATCCTCAGAAGATAAAGATCTAAAAAAAGCTGCCGAGGAAAGTCATCATAAAATTAAATTAAGAAAAAAGAAAAGTGTACAAGAAGAAATTCCTGATTTAGAAGGATGTGCAAAATTATGGATTGGAAAAGATTATGTGAATTTTATCGTAAAAGATTTTAGTAATTTAGACTTACCATTTATTGATTTAGTCGATCGACAAACAACACCCAGAATGCCATGGCACGATGTTGGTGCTGTTGTTATGGGTGCTGCAGCCAGGGATGTTGCACGTCATTTTATACAACGTTGGAACGCAACAAAATTAGAAAAGGCTCGAATTAATCCAATTTATCCATATTTAATGCCAAAAACTTATGAAGGTTGTGAAGAATTTTCTGATATATTTGATGTTCCCAGTTCTAAGGTTACTTGCCAGGTGAGTGTGTTTAAATTTTATGGATCAGTCTAAAAATAACTTTTTGATAGATTTTTTTGTCTACATCGTTTTCTACCGTATTTATGAATCGCAGCTAACTGATTACATGACTGATGACATATTTTACTGAAATGAAAGTGTCCAGTCAATATAATATGTATTTCTGGGTTTATGAATATTTTTCATTAAAATAATTAAGTTAGTACTATTAAATTAAAATAATGTAATAATGGTTCATGAGTTCTTCCTTTTACCTTAGGTTTTAAGGAGTGTTAGTAATTGGTCTGCAGGATTTATTGATCAAGATACTATTGAACAAAGTATTCACGAAGCGTATGTGGACACTATAAATCGTGCTCAACATTATATTTATATTGAAAATCAATTCTTTATTACTTTGGCTATGGAATCAATTCATGTTCGTAACCAAATTGGTGAAGCTCTCTATAAACGAATTAGACGTGCCTACAGGTATGATCATTTGTTAAATATACATAAAAAAATTATGTTTCATAACCTCAGGACCTTTTAAAAAAAAGTTAATGTGAATATTGATCCGGCAATGATTTCCGACTTTATTCCCAGATTTTCCTAGTAACTCAGTATTAATTGTTAGATGTTCAGTATTAATTGTTAGTGTAATCCCAAATCATTGCTTTTATTTAACACATATAGATTTCAGGATATCTTGGTTCCTACAAGTTATTTCACATAATTTTGCAAGATCCTTTTAAATCACAACAAAGTTTTTAATCACGATACATTTCAATTCTCTTAGAGAAAAATCTAACTTCCGAGTATATGTGGTTATGCCATTGTTACCAGGCTTTGAAGGGGAAGTTGGTGCTGCATCAGGGACAGCATTGCATGCTGTAACACATTGGAATTATGAATCCATATCAAGGTAAAGTGTTTTAAAAATAAAATAAAAACACTTTTCTAGTAACGAATCAATTAATTTGATTTTTTTCAGAGGTAAAAACTCTTTGTTAAAAAGATTGTATGAACTAGGTATACGGGACCCAAGTGAATATATATCATTTTATAGTCTACGAAATCATGCTGAACTACATAAAGAACCCGTTAGTGAATTGATTTACGTCCACTCCAAGTTAATGATTGTGGATGATATGATAGCTATTTGTGGCTCGTCTAATATAAACGATCGTTCCATGCTTGGTAAAAGAGATTCAGAAATTGCTGTTATTATTAAGGTAAAGCTGATTTCGAAAAAAAAACTATTAAAATTGTAAACGAATTTCATATATATTTTAGGATGAAACATTTTCTCCTGGTAAATTAAATGATCAAGTATTTCCAGTTGGAAAATTTGTTGGAAGTCTTCGGAAATATTTATTTAAAGAACATTTAGGATTATTGGAAGATAATTCAGAGTATATAGATATATCTGATCCTGTAGTTGATTCATTTTACAAAGATGTGTGGATGAAAACAGCACAGGATAATACAGAAATTTATGAAAATGTATTCCAATGTATTCCATCGGATAGTGTTACTGATTTTGAAACATTAAAAAAATTTCAAGAAAAGGAGCCGCTTAGCACGTCTGATACAACCAAAGCAAATAAAATGTTGGAAGAAATAAAGGTAAGATTTTAGATATTTTACTACCTTATTCATCTGTTAACTCTTATTCGAAATTAAACTTGGAGGGGAAAGAGGTTGGTATAGAGTATGACACTATAATAGTGTCAATCTGTTTATTCCTTATTTTGCCTCAAGTTAACGCCTATAGGATATTTTCATGAATTATACAAACACCATTTTTGTGTTTTCTTTGATTACAAATTATTGTAACTCGAGTTCTGTGGCACCTGAAGATTTGTGTATAATTTTAAAGACCTTTCAATTTGTTATACTACTCAGCTTCTAAAACTATTAGAACCACATCTATAATAGGTTTTAGCCCTAAATAAGATGGAATTTTTCTAAATTTATAATAGAGTTCAGGATGTCAAAAAGTATGTATGGGGCTGTTCAATTATAACGTCACGCTAATTTTTAAAAATTTTTATACCCTCCCGCCCCTATATCAAAATCCGTCACTTAAACGTCAAAATTATACGTCACATTTTGTTGGTACCACCCCTATAATTGCTATTTAAACAAACTATTTTTACCCGCGAAGAATTGAAAAAAAAAGTTTATTTTTTCATGGCGTCATTTAATGTTCGACTACGGGCTGCCCTTCGTCACGAATCATCACAAAAAATTATTTACCCTCCCTATGCCTGTGATGTAATAATTAAACGAGCCCTATCCTAGAATTTTCATAAAAATTTGAAACAGTCAAATTGAGGTTGGAAAAATTCATAATTTATCACTGACTAATATAACGTTACTTTATTTAGGGCCATTTGGTGAAATTACCGTTGGACTTTTTATGTAATGAGACTCTGAAACCTACAGCGGGCACAGTTGAAGGAATGATGCCAACAGCATTATGGACATAAACTCAAAATTAACCAATGAAAAAAGTTTCGATAAATTAATTTATTATTCAGCTTTAACAAGATAGGACTATATTGCCAATTATCTTACCTGTTAGTATTTTATATGTCGGGCATCTAAGGCAGAGAGTAATATAATTGCATTTTCTAAATTCTATAAAATATTCTAACAATCGAGAACGGATTTCAAATAAACATCAATACTTTTTAACCCGACTTCAAAAAGGAGGATGGTTCTCAATTCGTCTGGATTTTTTTTTTTTTAATGTGTGTCACCTCAGTACTCCGTCATTTATGAACCGATTTTTAATTTTTTTTAAAAGGTTTGCTTTCCCACTGGTTCCATTGTCACCAAATCGCATTCTGATGAGGGGATCCCCGGGAAATCGAGGAAAATCCTCAATTTATATGTGATAAACGATTTCTGCGAATTTTTTTTTTTTGAAAGGGTATACTCATTCATAATGCAAAAATAAGAAAATTTTTTTAAAAATCGATTTCAAAAAAATTTTTAACAAAAAAAACCGACTACAAAAAAAAAATTTTTACAAAAAAAAAACCAAATGCATGTAAAAAAAACTGAAAATCTGTTATGAAAAAATGCAATAAAAATTAAAAAAAAAAGAAAACGGATCAAAAAAATGACACAAAATGGAAACCCGACTTCAAAAATCAAATATTCTAAAACCAAAAATGCACTAAAAAGTAAAAAAATAATTGCATATTCTTGTGTCAATTTTAGTTCACCTAAGCAAAAAATTTTTAATATATATGTACAATTATTGTTATTTTTGGAGTCGGTGCCAACATAGAAAAATTCACATAAAATTTGGACACCGCCTCAAAAATACCAATAATTGTATATTTAAAAATTTTTGCTTAGGTGAACTAAAATTGACACAAGAATATGCAAGTATTTTTTTACTTTTTAGTGCATTTTTTGTTTTAATAAATTTGATTTTTGAAGTCGGGTTTCCATTTTGTCAAAATTTTTTTTATTAAATAATATTTTTGTTAGCCATCACTTTGAACAATCCTGAATCCGATCCACTTTCGACCTATACTGTCCTCTTTTATGAATCCGTTTCAATTATTTTTAAGGAATTCAGTCTACGTTTTTCCAATCCGATATTGTAGTAGGTGACAATTCAATTTTTATCCGTACTCGGTTATTGAGTAATTATGCCACTTAACATAAAATAATATATTTTAAAAACAAAAAATTTAAAAGCCGGACAAAAAGCTCAAATAAAGACATTTAAAAAAATGTATTATATTTTAAATGAATATCATTATTATATGTAAATAAAATTTTCTTATTCTTGGTAAAATATATTTAATTTCATTCAAATCCAATCTGTAAAGACAATACAATACAAATAAGTATTGTCTTTGAATCCAACCATTCAATTTTGTCCTGAAATTAAATTACACAGGGTGCCACTTTTTGGAAAACCGCGAAATGCCAGGGAAAACCTGGAAATGTCATTAATTAGTTATGTAAAATATCCACTAAAATTCAAATGCGTGCGTATTACATTTTGCCTCATCAGATACCTAAGACAAATATCTGAAATTCATATATGGACAAAATTTAATTATGATAATCAAAAAATTGATTTTCATCAATTCAATTCCAAGAGAAATGTTCGCTGATGATTTAAAAGGAGTTAAAAGTTCGTTTCTTTGTTATAGATGAATATCACGCAAAAATGTTAGGGAATTTTATTTTGTTATTTTTGTGGGAACCTTGTTATATGAAACGCTATTGGCATAAATTGCCGTCACAGAGTTAAATTATTTATATTTTCCCGGATACTTCGTTTCATGACGAACTATTACATAAATCTAACTATAAGCCTAAAAATAAATTTAAGATTTTTATATCGCATTGTTAGCAAATTATGAAACTTTCGATACGTTAAGCTTAATTTATAGGTACCAAGATATCCTGAAATCTACTCTACAATTATTAGATAACAACATAGAAATTTGGGATATCAACCAAACGTATATTTTGCCTGAATATCTAATCCCTTAAATCTCGGCCTTACGCACTACCGTGCTCTAGATAATCAATACATGAGTTTGTATAAGTAGTTACCAGGAAACTCAGAGAAACATGTACTGTACTCATGGTATCCAAATATTAAAGAAATATAATATTTAGAATTGAGCACATTACAATTTGAGATTTTGTTATCTTACAGCTAAATACTTCATTTTAGTTACAATTAGGTACTGGAATAAAATAGGTTATGATGAAACTTAATGTGGCAGTTCCACAATCAAGAATTTTATTTGGATTGTACCTTTGTATTTGCTCTACCTACTAATGAAACTACTTAGTGAAAACCTTCCCTCATCTGTTAATTGATTGAAATATTATTGAAAACGCTTATTGCAATATAAACAATTTGGCAATGTAATGTCTGCCAGGGTAGTTCTGCTGCAATTAACATTAATTAAAAATTGATTTTTTTATAATTAAATCCCTCACGTGTTAATTGAATTTTGCTTGTTAAATAACATAGTATACGAAACGACAAATCTTGTAATAGCAGGCAGCGCTGCTTATTACTGCTACGGTTACCTGCAGCCAGGTGTTCAAACTTAAAGTAAACTTAGGTTACTTCCCTCATATGTTAATTGAAAATTTTTTAGCTAATTTAAAAGTTCAGAATAATTAGAATACATCCATAACTGGCAGCCGTCTTAAAATCTATTACAGTCAAGTGCAGCCTATATAAGAAAAAAAAAAAAAAATAGAAATTATAAAAAAAATACCTTGTAGAGAGAGAGAGAGACTATTGCATTATTCCACGAAACAAACAAGGAAAGTATATGATTCATGCATTTGTAAAGCCTACTCCATTTCTAAGTGTATTTATACTAATAGTACCCACTACTATATTTTATCTATGACTAATAGTGGATTGTGTAGAGTTCATGATAAACGGAATACATAATTCACATTCATGATTCACATTCGCATGATCATATACTTTCCTTGTTTGTTTCGTGGAATAATGCAATAGTCTCTCTCTCTCTCTACAAGGTATTTTTTTTATAATTTCTATTTTTTTTAATTTTTCTTATATAGGCTGCACTTGATTGTAATGGATTTTAAGACGGCTGCCAGTTATGGATGTATTCTAATTATTCTGAACTTTTAAATTAGCTAAAAAATTTTCAATTAACATATGAGGGAAGTAACCTAAGTTTACTTTAAGTTTGAACACCTGGCTGCAGGTAACCGTAGCAGTAATAAGCAGCGCTGCCTGCTATTACAAGATTTGTCGTTTCGTATACTATGTTATTTAACAAGCAAAATTCAATTAACACGTGAGGGATTTAATTATAAAAAAATCAATTTTTAATTAATTAATTAATGTTAATTGCAGCAGAACTACCCTGGCAGACATTACATTGCCAAATTGTTTATATTGCAATAAGCGTTTTCAATAATATTTCAATCAATTAACAGATGAGGGAAGGTTTTCACTGTCGGATCTTAGACCATTATGTGTTTATAGGTATGTAAAGAGTGTTAAATGTACTTACTATAACCTATATAGAATATATTTTTGTACTAACCCTTCAACTTTACGCTTTCATAGATTTTTCAAACTATCAAAAGAAGCTGACGGAAGTTGAGTTATATATGATTCTTTACACATTTTTATAACAGGAAGCGTATTCCATCAACGTGAAAAATAATATTTTATGACTACAAACTAATGAAGAAGTTTCAAAAAGTAATAAAAAGAAATTTAATACAAACAGTTTTTATCATATTGAAGGTGTTATTACAATTTATTATTACCAAATTGTATTTCTCAAATTCTACGTTATTTAATCATTTTGGTTAAAAAACTCGGCGTTATCCGGACTTCTAAAAATTCGTATAGAGAGTGCACTTCAATTCTGCTTTAATTATTAGGAAAAGTAGAGGTTTTTTAACAGTTCTTCTTTATTTAGCCTGGGTGGAATTATGACCTTTATGGCCCGCCGCTCGCAAAACCAAATAATCAAATAGCCAAGAGTTTTTGGAAGTTTTTATTTTCAAAGTCGTACATTTTTATGTACACTCCCGTTCAATAAAATTGAACAGACCTGAAATGTTAATTTTCTTACATTTCATTTGCAACTCTCGGTATAATTATTCATTTATAAACAAAGATAACTAGTATATATTTTAATTGTGAAAAAAGAAATGGAAGTATAGTAAACAACATTTACTACAAGAATAATCAAAATTGTGAGAGATATTCGGTTCATATCTGTTTAATTTTATTGAACGGAAGTATACAAGGTTCCATTAGTTATAACTATGGAGGTTAGAGTATAGAAGGAGAACTATCTCATATGGTTGTTACTAAAAAAGTGTCCACCGAAAAACGGAAAATTAAGTGAATGGCCACAATGGCGCTTGTGAGAAGGTGGACTTGCTCTGAAGATAGTTACTGTAGAACGAAGTGAAGTTGCCAACCGGAAGTAGTTACATTGAATCCCATTTTGAATGTGATCATTTTTATTTATAAATAAAAAATAATATACATTAAAATATATATATATATACAGTTTAATATAGAAATATTAAATTTACACCCTATTTCGCTGGTGAAAATATTTACGTTCAAATGACCCCACAAATTAATAGAATAATTAATTTTAAGCAGAAAACGTTTTATACAGTTTTTCTGCAACGTTTATAGCTTCTGAGTTATTTACAGTTGAGTTTGCCAATTTTTCGTTGAAAAAAGCATATTTAGTAACAATTTTTCATAAATAATTCGAAAACCTTAAATTTAATCGGAAAAAACTTAATGAGTAAAAATTAAGGTTATAAAAAAACAAACAATTTGCTATTTTTATGTTTCCGTTCGAGTAATAATGGGTGTAATTTGAATAATAATGGGCGTCTATAACAGAGACCACCCACATCATTATTTTTCAACCTTTATTATAATTTTTACTTTTACATTTTTATGATGTGAGTGAAGGATCAGGAATTCGTATGTAGACTAGGAATTGGTAGGTGTGCGACTGCAGCCGACTTTGATAGGAACTATGCCGATATTCAACTGGAGTTCGTGAAGGAAAACTGCAGAAAACCTTCACAAGCATAGCCGGTTACTTCGTTCTTGTCCATACGCCGACAGTTTAGTCAATCAACCGCCCCATTTTTTTTTTTTTAATGGCAAACTGCCGGTGTCGGGATTCGAACACATAACCTCCCAGTTCCAAGTAGGCAGCGTGGCAGAGCACTAATCCCGTTTCCGTTCGAGTAATAATAACCGAGTTATAGCTAACGAAAGGTTGCTCTTTGTTTACCGAAAATCGATGTGCAAAGCTTTTCTCTAAATAACTCATAGAACATTACTATTATACAGTATTTTAGATGTAAACGTCAAATTGTTAAATGTAAACACCATGTGCTCCACTGGTTAATTGATGTTTTCTGATTACAAGCCATATTTGCTAGTTTGTTAAATTACTATTCGAAAAATTTTATTCCGACCGCTGAAATATTTCTAATTTCAAATAGTAGGGTATAAGAAATATTAAACAAAAAAGTTTCATCAAAATCGAAGCTGTTTCTGAGGATTCCAAACAATAATGATTTATTGACTTTATTGACTTGAGCTTTATTGACTCCACTGACCACTGCAACGGGGATCAACCAGTATTATGGGAATTTGGTAAAAAACTATATTTAAACTAATTTGGAAATATTTTTTATAAAAATAAAATAATAAAATACAACAATTTATTAAATTTCACTAAAAAATAACAATATCATATACATTTTTTTTCAAAATATAATTAATAAATTCAGTTGTAACATAATTATTAGGTACCTTTTATGCATTAATATTTTATTAGTAAATTTAAAAGTTATAATGATTTGTTTTTCTACCTACTAACTGTTAGCGCGATTTCATATACACCGGCGAAGTCTGCGCCGAAATGTAATCAAATACATTCCGTGAAGAATTCGATAAATCGAATACCGACCCGGTCTCCAGCTTATTGATTTTGATGTAATCTCATGTAATTTTGTACACAAGGCGGTTCTTTACCATTCCGGGAAGGTGTTTGTTTATTTTTATCATTTAACACGGTAGGGTAGTTGTAGTTTTCTCACCATTATTGAAGTTATATTTAATAAACAATATTACATAATTTTATAAACATGTAACATGTGTTAATATTAATAGAGCTAGTGGGAAGTAAACCACAGTAATTTTTGTGTGGATATGTTTTAATATACCTTAGCAAGTATCGACACTGGTTTTACTGATGTATGTGAAACCATCGTTAACGTTAGTATTTATAAAATAGACTGTGACTAAAATCTCGAACTTACAATCAGTGTTAAAAATCCGTAATGGAGTTGGTTATAAACAATTAAAGTTTAATAATAATTTCATATTTTTTTCTATAACTCAAAATTTAACGAAATAAATTTGTTCGACATACAAAAGTCACCCATGTTTTCTAACCCCCGCTCTCAGGTCAGTTCTCAATAGACCATTTCAAATTACGATTTGTTTTTGTTTCGCACTGAATGTCAAAATATCACTGTAAATAATTAAGTATATGTATGTAGTAAGCAACATATAGTTTACTCATTTGTTCACGTTGATTATTTGGCATTCAGTCCGAAACAAAAACGAATCGTAATTTGAAATTGAAATGTCTGTAGTCAATCCACATATTGGGATCTATGACAAAATCCATATATTGGAGCTTAACTACCTACAGTAGTTTCTAAGTTTTTCACCAGAGTTCTAACACGAAGATTGCGGGTCGATGAGTATGTTACAGGATCTGGATCATAAAACATAGATATGCCACCTCAAGTTTCTAATTTAAGCACCAAATGCTAGAATTCCCAATACAGTGGTCAATTATTTAATGTCTAATAAAGTTATAGTTAGGGACCGTTCATAAATTACGTAAGAGGTTTTGAGAGCTAATTTGGCCCCCTCCCCAGCTATTGTAAGACATCATAAGATTAACTACTCCCGCCTACCCCTTAATAAGAAATTTTTGTAAGAAATGGATATATTTATAAAATAAAACACCGTTTATTATAAAAATAGCCTTTATTGTAATCTTACTACAATAAATATTATTAATTCACTGCAATAATACTAATCTCATTAACCTATCACAGTTTTGACCAGAATTAGTTCAGGAAAACCTAAGATGTTGAAAGAAATAGATAATAAATCAAAACTCTACCTATTATTTACCCATGGGCTGAACAACCAATCTGATATCGATTCACAGATGGCGTTATCCAATAATGCCATTTCTTAGCGCGAAAGTGGTAAAATTTTCAATTCAAAATCTTACATAATATTAGATTCTCTACCCCCCCCCCCCTGCCTATGGTAAGAACTTATAATATTAAGTCAACACCCCCTAAACGCCTTACATAATTTATGAACGGCCCCTTAGTATGCGCAACAGGGATGAGCACGTATAATATTTGATGTATAATACATAGTTTTATACATGTAAAATACGTGGTATATTACCTGCTCAGTTTTATATATGACGTATTTTACGTCGAGTCTTTTGGTGCCATCTATGAACCTATGATAGAACTTTTGAGATCGTAAATTGTAAATAAATAAAAAATAAATTTGTTCTAAACTCTTTACCTTTTACTTGTTATCAATTATCAGTTTATATTTCGCGTTTATATTTTGTAATATTAAAATAAAAAAATGTAACGAGGTGGTCAAAAAACTCATTTCGTGATAAAATCAAATATTTAGATTTGTCAGTTAACTCACTTAGTGCCATCTAACGATCACCGTTAGATAGCACAAAAATCGACGTATAATACTGTAATTAACGTATTTTACGTAAAATACGTATGAAACTGTCCGTTACACGTAACTACCCATCCCTGAAATTACTATTATGCTATTAACAAACGAGCTTTTTGGGTAATCAAACATAAAAGAATATATAGAATTTTTTTGAGTTTATAGACAGCAGTATTCAGCTAAGAGTCTACTGCTCTGGTAACCTGCAAATTAATTAGCTGAAAATACGACAATTTTCGATTATATTTTACAGATAGACTCCATTGATGTGTCATGTTGCATGCAGAAATGTGAAGCAGAGTGACAGTTTGCACTTAAACTACCTCCAATACGTATTTTAATAAGTAAACAGTGAACTTATTATCAGAATTTAGCCACAATCTATAAAATTATCAATTTTTTTTAATATTGCTCTAATTCCACTAATTTTTCTGTTATAAAATGATATATTTTATTTGACCATCAGCACTTATTTTAATTTGGCTTAGCAATTTAAAAATTATTTTAATAATAAAAATTTTTCTTTATATTTAAAATATTCACCAAATTTAATTCCACTATACCTACAAAACAGACAGAAAATTTATTTATTTCATTCTCATAAAAATATACAAAACTTATACTAACTCAATAAAATCAAAATCAATTGTTGAATTCGCTGCTTGAACTAGTGACCACATTCCCCAAAATACACTGGATATTAATGCAAATTTGTTGACTTGAACATATAAATTATGAATATCCGTGTCACATACTTCTGTCGTGGAATTATACACAGTAAGGTATTCTTTCAACCAATCGTATTGTAATTCTTTTGAAGGATAATTTGATAGATCAATATCATCTGTTCCTATAAAATTAATTCTACCATATTTAGTTCTTATATGCAGTGGCTTTTTTCCCGGGTAGGCAAGGTAGGCAGCTGCCTAGGGCGGCAAATGTTCAGGGATGGTAAATTTTGATCGTTTACACCAGATATAAAGTTACTTGAGTTATCAAAAGTAGAATTTTTTATTTGAAAGTGTGCAAGCCTGATTGATACATTCTTAAATCGCTGAAAATGAACTGTATTTTTTATCCTTATAATAATTGAAGGTTTCATTCCAACTTCTAGCGTTTTCGACGATGGCGTCAAAACTGGTAGAGCACGTGGCCCATTTCGACGCCCAGTGTCAACGTCAGTGTCAAATATGAAAAAGCACCTTAAACGGAGGGGGCGACAATTTTGCAGCTGCCTGGGGCGGCGACTTGCCTTAATCCGCCCCTGCCTATATGCAAAGAGATGACAGTTGAAAATCTGTCTATCGAACACATCGACCCTTTTTTGTGAAGGATCATTGGCGTTGATATATGTAAAGAGAACCACTAAGATCTGAACTTGGCCTAATTACATAATTTTAATTAATTGAACCTCCCCCTCCCCATATTTTAGTGTGAGTTTTGTGGTTCAATTTAATATTAGTTTTACTCGTGTATTCAATAAGTGCCAAATCTCCCGTGGTCTCAAAAGTTGAGACTATATTTGAATATCTCAAGAGCATATTCTTAATTGTATACAGTAAATTTTCTGATTTCGGGCCCTGATTATGATTTTATTTACAATGTCCTGCCTCAGAATTACGTTATTTAAAAAAAAAAATTGGTAAATATTTAGAAGCCTATTTTATACGGTCGAAATAGATGTTTTAAGGTGGGGGAGACACTTTTTTTAAACTGGAAAGCGACATTTTCAATTGTTTATTTACAAAAAGATGAAAAACTGTGGGGGCCACACGAAAAGGCGTTCTATATATTTCAGATATTGTGGCAAAAACTATAATACTCGGTTGGAATAATTACCTTTTAGTGCTGGGGCCCGAAAATATGCAAACCCGAGCAACTCGGGATATGACCGATGAAGTGAAAGATTGTAGGTAGTACTCGGTTGGAATAGTCATCGACCATAATATAAAAAATAATATTATAATAATACAGACCTTTTTTGGCACAGTTTTTCATCTTTTTGTAAATAAACAATTAAAAATGTCGCTTTCGGGTTTAAAAAAAAGTGTCTCTCCCACCTTAAAACATCTATTTCTACCCTATAGAATAGTCTCCAGGGGTCCAAAAATTTTTTAGAGCAAGTTTTGTCTGGACCCTTACTTCTAAATATTTACCATAAAATTTAATTAATAATAATAATACTTAGAAAAATTGGTTTTTTTCTGAATTAAAACCACCTCCCCCCACCAGACCCTCTCCTTTATCAGCAAAATGATTATTAAAATTATTGCCAGGATGGAAAAAGGACATCCATCCTTACAATATCCTCAAAAATAATTTTTACCAAAATTTAATAGGAAAAAAGCTATTGCTTTATTTCACATATTTGGACACTCTGGTCTTTGTGTCTTCTATTCGAAAAATACTTACCAATAAATTCAGCAAAATGATTTCCAATATCAAATGCCTGATAATTGTACGCAGCATATTCAAAATCAATAAATGAAACAGAACTATTTTCATCATTATAAATGATATTACCAAGTAATAAATCATTATGAGTAAATACAATTGGACTATTTAATTGATCTAAACTAGATTTTAGTAAAGCAAATTCTTTAGCAATTACAGATTTTGATGGGCAAAGACTAACAAACCTACAACAAAACATGAAAATTTATCAATCAATTTAGAAAGATCTGTTTAAATTTTGTGGACTGATTGTTTTAATAATATTGTAGCCATCAAGGTGTACAATAGGTATAGGCAGGGATGGGTAAAATGCCTTTTTGAACATATTTAAAATGGAAATGATTAAATGTTCTTTAAATGTAAATGATTTACAGGAAAGTATTTAAAATGCAAAATACAAAAATGGTTTACAAAATCCAAAATGGTTTTCTGGAAATATTAATATTTAAAGACGAAGAAGTTTGTTGCTCGCAATTGGAGGGCAAATGAATATCGTTTTTTATAAAAAATAAATAAAAATTAAACAAAAGTTGTTACTAGATTTTCAGTAACTAGTCCAAGTGGCCGAGCGGTCAAAGGCGTTATGTCTGCGCAGTATGCCTACTTGGAAACTAGGAGGTTATGGGTTCGAATACCGACATCGGCAGTTTGTCATCCGCATATCCTACCGATTCCTAGTCTATACACAATAATTCCTTCCACTCCACTCACATCCTTAGGCATCACAATGGACTTTATGGTCGAAGTGTAGCCCGTCCAGGGCAGCCTCTTCAATCTATTTATCTAACTACTGGAGTTTTATTATTGACGTCTAAATAACTAGACAGATATCCTATGTTACGCCATTAACCCCAATTGAAACGCTCCTCAACTAGCCAAGGAACTAAGTTTCTCTTCAGTACGCCTGCGCGACATGCATGTGAATAAGAGTGTATGTGTTGATGCCACATGTATTTCCACTACACACATAAAGTTTTAGTACCTTCTCTACTTGAGGTGGTTAGGTAACGCTATTATTTATTAGTTTAGGGTCCGTTATTTCACGTTTATATCGAGTCAAACAGAGGCTCCGTTATATAGAGGTCAGTGATTTTCATGTTAAGATGGCAGCGCCGCAGTGGCAAAACTAAAAATCATTCACAGTAGCGAACATGACTATTTTAACGTGCTGTGTAATGAGTTTATGAAACTACTAGACTTTTCAAAATTTCAAGTAGTTATTAATCTTATTTAATTTAATTTTTATATTTTTGGTTTAATATTTATCATTAGTCAAAATGTTTTACTAAACTATAGGTATGTGCTACAAAATATGTATTTAATTTTACTTTTTCTGAACATTTTGGATAATTTATTCTTTTTAAAGATTTACAGTTCGGTACACAACAATTTGCAAACATTATAAAATAAAATAAACGATTTTTATATGAAGAAAATGCTATTTGTTTTTTTACATTCACCAATGCTTATTTTTTTAACGCTAACGTACACGTTTACACGTTTAAGCGTATACACGTTTGTGTATACGCTATAGTCTTCTACAGTTTGTCATACGTAACCGAAAGGAATTTGGACAAACATCGTTATGTTGACACGAAAGTATACACAAATAAACAAATATTAAATACAATAGATATTATTGCTTTTTATCGACGCATGCTGTCAGTTGGTGAAATACTTCATACCAGGGTCGGACTGGGCCGAAAGGGCCCGGGTGGCTTCCCACAAGCCCGGGGCCCGGAACGGGATTATGGTAGATGGGATACTATCGAAAAATAATGAAATATACAAATTTTTAATTATCAACTTTATATATATTACTCGCTTTGCTCGCAAGGGAGTATCCCTTTGACCCCGTGGCTCCGCGTGGCAGAAAATAACATTACATGAATTGTAAAAAAAGTTGAAAAAAATACTTATCAAAAAGTACTTACCATTAGAGAATTAATGGAGGGGAGGGGTAATTTTTTGGGAAGAATTTAGAGGGTTTTTTTCGGGGGGGGGGGGTAAGTTTTTGGGGGAAGTGGGTTTAGGGAGACTGCGCATAGATAGGTCTCACATTATCATTTTCAAGAGATAGCGACGAAAAAAATTACGTTTTTCGAATCAACCGATTAATTTGCAGTTATTCTGCGTTGAAAAAACCGCATCTTTCTAGCATGTATAGAAGAAAAGGGGTAGTTTTAGGGTTGTTTATCCCATTTGCGAAGGGTTTCGATGGAAAAATTTGTGTTTTTTAATAATCCTGTTATTTAAAACCTGTTCCACGTCGAATGAAAAAAACTGATCTTTTAACATGATAAGAAGTGAAAAGGGCAGTTTTAGGTATGTTTTTCACTTTTCGGAAGATTGCGATGCAGGTAATGAAATTTTTCAAATTTTTTTTGTTAATTTGACTTTATTTCGGGTCGATTGGTGAAAATCTTATCATTCTAGCATGTATAGAACTGAAAAAAATAATTTTGGGGTGTTTTTTTTCGATTTTCCGTGAGGTTGCAATAAAAAATATTAAGTTTTTCGGATTAACTTCCTAATTTGTAGCTATTTAGCGTCGATTGCAAAAAACTGCATCTTTCTAGCATGTATAGAAGGAAAGAGGTAGTTTTACGGGTGTTTTTCCCAACTGCGAAGGGTTGTGATGGAAAAATTTACTTTTTTCAAATAATTCTGTTATCTTGAACCTGTTCCACGTCAAATGGAAAAACCTGATCTTTCTATCATAAATAGAAATGAAAAGGTCAGTTTTAGGGATGTTTTTCCCATTTTCGGTAGGGTTGCGATGTAGGTAATAAAATTTTTCAAAATATTCTGTAAATTTGACGTTATTTCGGGTCGATTAGTGAAAATCCCATCATTCTAGCATGTATAGAACAGAAAAACGTAATTTTAGAGGATGTTCTTCTGATTTTCCTGGGAGGTTGCACTGAAAAAATTGAAGTTTACCGATTTTTCTCGTCGGTTTGAAGCAATTTCGCGTTGAATGCAAAAAACCGCATCATTCTAGCATGAATAGAAGTGAAAGGGGCAGTTTTACGGATGTTTTTCCCATTTTCGGGGGGTTGCGATGGAAGTAATGAAGTTTTATGTTAATTTTACTTTATTTCGGGTCGATTGGTGAAAATTTCATCTTTGTAGCATGTATAGAACAGATAAACGTAATTTTGGGGGATGTTTTTCCGATTTTCCGGGGGGTTGAAATGAAAAAATTGAAGTTTTCCGATTTTTCTCGTCGGTTTGAAGCAATTTCGCGTCGAATGCAACAAATCGAAAGCTAACCAATCAACATTTTTTTTTAAAGAGGAGAAGTGTCAGCTAAGCTGTCGATAACTCGATCGTAAAAGCTGCTATTCTCGTCATCCTTGATAAGATCCGATTCAGTGTTTAATATAAACGTATCCAACAGTTCTTGTCCGATCATGTCCATTTCCCTTTTTTATGAAACTTAATTGATCTATTCTGTACGATCTTTGTATTGCGGGAAAAAGAATCAATAAATGAATTATTATTAATTATTATTATTATTAATAGAGGCAAAGACTCGTTTTAATGCGCTTCAGCGCTGAAAATCGTATCTATATAATGCATCTCTTAAACAATGTCAAATGTCGTGTATTATGATACACGTCAAAATCGGTTGATTCGTTCAAAAGTTATCGCCGTTCAGAAATTTCTAAAACAAGTTTTAATTTTTCTGTTTCATTTCTAAGTATGTATGAACTATCTACTTTACATGTAGATCGCAAGAGCCGGGCCCTAGGCTACCGTACCTATCGCTTGGCTTGTGGCAAACCTCGCAAGCCAGGCCCGTGGGGGGCCCGCGCACGCTAGGGCCCGGCTGGCAAACGCCACCTCGACTATATGGCCAGTCCGACGCTGCTTCATACTTACAGAACAGAATCATCTAGTATCGGGTAGTAGAACTAGTATTATGAATGCGTTGCGGTCGGCTGAGTTATTACTGGACTTCATTCACATTGGGGAAATCCCCGATTCGTTGGATGCATTACCAAAGAATACAATATACAGCATTACGTAGCGTAGTTATATGATAAACAAAAGTTTCGAAACACATGTTGCGATTTGTGTGTGACCGTGAATTTCGTTTAAAAAGTTTTACTGTGCTCTGTGTTTCAAAACTTAAGAATTGGGATAAGAGTGCTGGATTTTTTTATAAAGACTGCCAGTGCCTTGATAAAATCAGCGAGACGACGAGCGAGTGTAATACTAAAACTGAAGTTACCACTGTTGCCAGGTAAGTTTGATAATTGATTGCGATTGTCGCGGCGACTAGAAGCTTATCGGGAAATTAATTCTCTGTTTGTTTGGATTTCTAACAGATTTCATGACAAAGACCCACGATGAAATTAAAGAGTGGTGCAGTTCAAGTACTTCATCTTACTATTAGATGATGCGGGGATTGCGGAGAAAGATAAAGTTGTATCTGCCGAGGAATCCTTTAAATTGATTTTTGATAATATGGTACAATCGACTTTCCCAAATGTAATGATAGCATTGCAAATATATAGAAGTCTGATGATATCAAACGCAATGGGTGAACGTAACTTTTCAAAATTGAAACTAATAAAATACTGTCTTCGTTCGTCATTGTCTCAGAACCGATTAAATTCATTGTCGATACTAGCGATTGAAAATGGTGTATTGGAAAAGGTCAACTTTCAAGATGTTATGAACGATTTTGTATCCAAAAAAGTTAGAAAAGTTTATATTTAAACTTAATGTACTTGACAACTTGTATTTTATTTCATTTAACAAGAATAAAGTTAAAATTAAAACACCCGCATCTCATTTTACTCACATCCCTTCATCAACTTGAAAAGAGCTGATGATCTTCAAACGGCTGATAAGAGGCCTCGAGAATTGCATTGCCTAGGGGCCCTGACATGGTTAATCCGGCCCTGGTTATAAGAGATAAGTTAATTATTTGCTTCAAGCGTAACAAGTTTTTTTCCATTACCCAATTTTAGATTTAAAAAAATTAGAAAACTAGAACTCATTTCCGATCCCCAGTCTTTCAGCTAATTTCAGATGAATAGCCCGTTTCAAGGCATACATCGATTTAGCAAACAACCTGTATATTAGTAGGTATTAGATGTATTTTAGATATTTGAAAAGTGAAATTCATTAATTCGTTCAATTCATCATTAATTTTACTACATTTTATCACCTTTCTGTAATTTGAATATTTACGATTTTAATATTCTAATCAATATCCGCAATAATGTTGTGGGAACATAATATCATTTACATTTAGTTTCTTTTAAGAGAAACTTCGCTTAGTTTACGTTTCTTTTGCGTGAAGAACTTTTTTGTATTTTCCATAATAGTTCAAATGATAATTTTCCTAATTTTCACCTTATATATATTAACATTTATTAATAAAACCATAAAGAATAGATATATTAGGAGATCGAACGTAATGTTAAATAAACGGCCACGAATTGGTGTAACTAACTTTTATCAGTAGGGGTCACTGGTGTCAGTGCCGTACGAAGTTTAAATGTAGGCGCCAAGAAATCACTTTCACATTCAGTTTATAAGAAATCATAGTTTTATATACAATAAAAAATTGTTTTCGATTATCAAGTAATAATTAAATAAATATTAAGAATAGAGAATTCTTAATAATCTGCAGTAAATAAAAAGATAAAGAATCATAGTGATAATTTTGCAATTAATAATAATAATATACAATATATGTTTACAATAACTGACATATATTAGATAAAGAAAGAAGATGACAAAACCGGTAATTATAGACCATATTCCTTTCGTAAATGCAGACACGCATTCCTAACCTTAAACAACCTTTCACTCATAGATATATAACAGTATATCTATACTTTCCCTGTACAACATCGTCCCATTTTTTCACATTTATAAAATTAAACAATTTTTATACTTACAATTTTTATTTGTCAGATGTTATAACCGTTGATTTTAATATGTAATAATAATAATAATTCCGTACGGGTAGATTCGCACTGCCGCTAGTGGCGAAAATAATAACTATGATCTCTTCACGTTTTTGAGGACGAAAAAACAGACGAATTGCCTATGTTGTTCGATCTCCTATTTATCTATTCTTCATGAATAAAACACATAATTTCAGTTGATAAGCTAAATTAGTATCACTCTTTTCTCCCCCTGTATGAGTGATAAATAAATACATGTTAACAAATAAATTAAATAAAAATATTGACATAAAAATAAACTTTTTAAACTGATTTATTTTAGATCTATCTAATCGTAGTTTAACTACAGTGGCGTAGAAATTATAAACAAATATTGTTAAAAACAAACTTGAATTGTTCTAAAACCCTTAAAAATTATACCTACTAAGTAGACAAATATATTGTTTTAAGTTTTATTCAATAAAACTGATGGGATGAATCTGGTACTAAAACTGAATCGATGTGGGGTGCACTTTTCCCTTTTATGTTTATCAAGGGCTGTCTACCTAGAATCTAGATAATACGCGCATACGAGGTCCGAGTGGTGGAAATAATTATCTTCAAAAATTGAGAATAATTATTTTAAAACTCTGAATAAAACTTCTGAAATTTGTATTTTTTTGAAAATCTCTGAAAAAGTCTGAAAAAATTAAATAATACTTTATAGTTTATACATAACAAATACTATTTTGATAATTTATTATTAAAATAGTATTTGTTATGTATAAAATGTTGAATACATAATACGTTTCGTGGCTTAGTTAGTTAAACCACCTTTCTAGTAAACAAGAGATCGTGATTTCAAATCTCGCTGGGGCGAGATTCTGAAAAATTCTGAATTACTATTATTAAGACAATACGAAACATTTCTTCAAAAACAAATTAACTCTGAAAAACTGTTATATTTGTTCATTAGTACATGAAAAACTTTCCAAAAAGTCTGAATAATTCTTCTGGCAGAATCCAAAATATTATTTGTTTTCATCCTTTAAATCATTTATAAAATATTTATTTTATTTTTTTAGACTTTTTCATAGATTTTCAGAAAAATAAAACTTTCAGAAGTTTTATTCAGAGTTTTAAAATAATTATTATCAGTTTTTGAAGATAATTATTTCCACCATATGGAAACAAATCCTCAACGAGTTTACTTTAGTATCAATCTTCAAATGACATAATAGCTTGTATGCCCGTTAGTGATCGAATGATCTGCTGAGCAGACCAATTTTATTCTTTTTGCAGCCCCATAAAATTTATTTGAATTAACGTTTTTTTATAATTTACTAAAAACGATTATACAAATCCTCAATCTTCAGTTTGCTGATCTTTCTGGTACAATTTTCAAGGTCAGTAGAAAAAGATTATTATAAAAAATTGTTCGGATTATTTCTGATAAAAAAGTTAGGAACATTTCGTAAATTGAAAAGTTTTGGAGTTAAATATTTTTAATATAGTTTTCGAGTTATACAAAATTTTCCGCTATTTTTATATTAGCATCTTGCAGTTTAAAGTGTATTGTCATGAAAAATACAATATGTATATCAGATATGTATATCAGATTTCATCTGATAGCTCATCGGGAAGTGATCCAAATTTAGCTTGCAAACTTTGACCCAAACATACTAATTAACTAAGAGCTGCAGTTAATAAAAACTTACATATTTGTTAATATTCAAGAAGTACATGTTTATGACAAAATTTATACTTATAATAAATTGTAGGGTTAATTCTGTACATGGAAAATATTTTCAAAAGAATACTAAATTTGGTGAATATAAATAACAATACATAATTGTCATGTTAAAAAAAAGATTTAAAAAATTGTTGTCAGTCTACCTGTTCCCAATTAGATGACCAATTAAATGGTTAAATTTTTACCAAAACCTACTTTTTAAACGGTACGAGATAGAAAAAAAATCTTTAAATGCGAAAAATGTTCATATCATAAAAACAAAGAACTTTTGGTTGAAACATTTGTTTCATTTACCCAATATTTATGGCTTAAATACAGATGCCTAGTAAATGCATATTTTTTTAGAAAACTATGTATTTAATACATATATGCAATTTTATGAATTTACATTTCCTTAAAACAAACACCAATAATAATAAAAATAATTCAAAACTGGGATCGAAAAAAAACTCAGATTTGGCTGCCAGACTAAATTATTATCGTTCTAGAACAGTAGTTATTAAAGTCTGCTTAACTACTTCACTCACATAAAAATCCTTGAAAATGTCTTATGCTAATTGAAAATATATCCTTATCTATTTAGACAGTTAAGTACTAATCCATTGATAATAAAATAATTGCAATCTATTTTCTATAATTTTATTGGCATATTTGAATATTTCTTTTCTATTATCTTTTAAAATAAGTACCCGACAAACATTGTTTACATAAATAGTCTTATCATTTAATATAGTTAATAGTCAATGCCTCATTATCTTCCCAATAACATTTCGGCTTCAGAAGAACTTATAGAACTGAAAATTGTTACAGACCTAATCATTACAAATGACATGTGATCCCATTGATCACCCTTCGCCTAAAAATTTCATTTTCAGTTATATGCAAACTTATTTTGAGGTAGAATGTCTATTTTGACTGGATAAGGATGTTTTGTTACCTCACCGATAAACTTTGACAGATGTCAGCTGATGCAATACTAACGACTCTCTCATAATAGAGGTTTCTCAGTTTCTGTTTCTCACTTGTAGAGATTATCGAAGGTTAAAATGACGAGACCTGGCAATTACTCTCACTTGTAGTTTAAGGCCATTACACAATGAAAAAAATAAGGTATAAGATATAAGAAATAGCACAGCGACCAAAACACAATGGGCGATAAAATACAATATTCAACCAATCACAGCGGTTGAATGCCTGCTGCTGGTATGTGCACGAATGTCAAAAACATAATCTAATAACATCCTCCGCATAACATTGCCAGCCAACCTGTGATTGGCTGGGAATAAGAAATAAGGAACAGATATCCAACGCGACGGAAATTCTGCTGGTATTTCTTAATCCTTGTTCCTTATTTTTGAATTATGAAATGATCAATGGTTCTGCTATCTGCTGGATTCCGCTATTTCTTATTCCTTATTTCTTATCTCTTATACCTTATTTTTTTCATTGTGTAATGGCCTTTACTCGCTTATCCAGTTATCGTTCACACAGGTTTGACCACATATATACATATACATCAAAATTGAAAGAAAAATTATCATAGCTAAAGAGTTCATTGAAATTCCATTTCAAAACAAAGTGTTTTTAGAGTTCCGTATTTAGTCTTCACTAACACGTTCTTAGCCGGTTTATATTTTTGTATAAAGTAGTAATTAACAAATGGAGTAAAAACAAATAAATACCTTGTTTGTTTTTCCGAATCATCAAATTTTTCAGGTATTAGTTCTAAGAATCTTGAACATTTTATCCATAACATAGGTACATTATTATTATTGTTATTAATTGATTTATGTAATTTAGCCATTTGTGTTGCAACTGATTTATAAACTTTTGGTACAACAACAGTTTTTGTTGTTAATGTAGTACCGTTAATGTATTTATATGCTAATCCATTATTAAATGTTGCAAACAAAGGTGAAGATATTCCAACTTCTTGTAATTTTATTAAATTCCTGAAACAAAAAATCATTTATCAACAACAAATATTTGTTTTCTAAAGTTCTAACTCGGCCTTGTGCACTACCGTGCTTTAGATAAAATCTTTAAGTGTACAATGGGCCACAGAAGTTTTCCTTTTTTTTCAAAATTGTATAGGCATTTTGTGGCTTATTCATTCGGTTTTTGGGAAGATGTTTCGAATAAAAGATTTTCATTTTATATATACTAACAACTTTTCCCAAATTTGAAACATTTTCCCAAAAACCGAATGAATAAGCCACAAAATGACTATACAGTTTTGACAAAAAGGACACAACTTCTGTGTCGCATAGTACAAACGTTCGTGGTAGATTCAACCCATTAGCCGGGAAAATAGACGACATAACCAAGTGTAGAAATTTTAATATGTAGGTGAATAATATTGTAAGTAAAAATTTAATTTCTACTATAGCAGCGCAGGAAAAGCGTCTCGTTGTACACAAATACGGATAAATCCTCCAGGAGGTAAATTCATTCTCTAAAATGATAGCGAACACACTTAAATTTACCTCGACGTTAAAATTAATTGACTTTCCAGTCGGCTATATTTAAAACTTGGAGCTATATTTAAAAACTGTGGATAGTCTCACTGACGTAACTTATACAATTTCATGACACTGCTGAATTTCTTGATTGATTACATATACCGATCTCTGCACCGTGACTATGCACCGATTAATATGCCCTAAAAGATAATTGATGTGAAACATTTATTGCGGCGGGTTAGACTGTTTGTTACCAGGCAACGGCCTGTCGAAATTTTCTCGACACAGGTTCAACAAGTTGTTCATAGTTTTAAATCAGTTTTAAAAATATACTCATAGATGGCGGTACATATACAGGTTCAAAAACGCATTCATAGGTGGCAATGCATATTTTCTATACAAAATAGTTAATAATAATAATAATAGTTTAAGTAACTGATTGAAAGAATTGAGCCGTCTCAATTTTTAAGAAATTATTTAATTTTTTGGTATTAAATTAATATGCATTTTTTAAATAAAGAATAATTTTTTTCTTTAAAAAATACCTGAATATTTTGTTTTTTTTTTCCTTTAATAAACCATCCTTTCATGGATATTTTCTATATAAAATAGTTTCGGTAATTTCACAACTGCCAGGCGTCGCCACGACGGCTAAATTTTTTTCAAAGAGAAACTCTGGTCTAGAAAGATAGGTAGATAGATTGTAGAAGCTGTCCTGAACGGGACACACTTCGACCATAAGGTACTTTGTGATGCCTAAGGATGTGGGGATGTGAGTGGAGGGCAAGGAATTTTGTGTGTAGACTAGGAATTGGAAACTATGCCGATATTCATGTGGAGTTCGTGAAGGAAACTGCAGAAATACTTCACAAGCATAGACGGTTACTTCGTTCTTGTCCATACGCCGACAGTTTAGTCAATTAACTCCCCCCTTTTTTTTTAAATAATGTCGGTATTCGAACCTATAACCTCCCAGTTATTGGTGGTAACTCTGGTCTACATGAAATTACATTTCAAATTTTGCCTTTATTCCTAGAACATTTGTTTGTATTTTATAATATTTTCAGAATTTTTTAATATCATTGTGACACAGGCACCAAATTAGCAACAAGCAACATATCTCTGAATCCATATCCCAGAGATAGTTACGATTAGCTAATTCATACTGATGATGACTACATTGTAGTCAAAATACGTATTTATAAAATACAAACAAATATTCTAGGAATAGGGGCAAAATTTGAAATGTAATTTCAAAAAAAACCTAGAGTTCTCTTTGATTATTTTAATAATCTTTATTCTGATCTACATGCCTGAGTCATCTAAACCAGTCTACATGCCAGCTGTTTATTATTTTTCCACAATTAAGTGACGCTGAACACTAATGCGTTTAAAATGTAAACATTTCTATTGATTGAGTTAAAGTTTAGAGTCGATAAATAAAACGTCTTACCTTTTTTCTTCATCCCTATCAATAAATAATTCAGACTTTGCACCATATATTCTTATTAAGATCGAATCGTTTGAATTAACATCATCTTCTAAACGACATCGAACTAATGCATTTGTGATTCCTCCATTTAGCATCTATAAATGAATTCTATGTATTATTAGCAGTATCAGAATATAGCAGTGGTGTTATGATAAGCACTTGATCAATGAGAACCAAGCGAGATTCAGATCCGGATATGAAGCTATGGACAATGTGTTGCTTTTAAAAACTATAATTGACAAAAATTTTGCAATAAAGCGCAGAAAAATCTATCTTTGTTTATAGACTTCGAAAAGGCATTTGATAGTGTAAATCGAAATTTCTTGTGGCGCAAATTGCTAAGTATGAGAATGGATTCTAATACTGTCGCAGTGCTATAATCCATCTATAAAGACGATTACTATTGTGTTCTGATGAACAATAGTAGAGTTTTACCAAGTTTGCGCACATTTTGTGGACTAAAATGGGTTGCCATTTGTCTGCTTTATTGTTTTTGCTTTACATAAACGAAGAATATGGATCGATAAACTGTATGGCTAACGCATCTCCATGTGTGAACGGAATGGAAGTGAAAATTCTTTTTTAAGCTGATGATGTTTTAATGGCAAGAACTGTCGGAGGTATGAAAATGAATGCTGACGCGAATGGAGGAGTACTGCACTAAGTGGTGTTTGAATGTTAACGTGAACAAAACAAAAATGATGGTTGTAACCAATGGATCTAAAGCGTCTTGAAAAGAAATTTGGAGCTATAAGAGAAATTTGGAGAGTTGCCCTTGAAAATGTTAAACATTATCCGTATCTTGGAGTCATCTTAAGCCATAATGGAAAATGGAGTGAGCATGTAGATACTATAAGTATGAAGAGCAAACGAGCACAAGTGAGTATCAGAAGATTTGTTTACATGTACAACGATTTTCCTTTCAAGCTAATTCTGGATATGTTTAATGCTTTAGTTCTGCCAATAATCTCGTATGGATGCGAAATTTGGGCTCTAAATTGTAGCACAGACCAAATTAGAAGCATTCATACATTTGCGTACCTACAATTTCTATAAAGAGATTCTTGGTGTACCGCGTTCTACCCCGAATTCCGCAATAAATATAAAGTTGGGTGTGAGGTCTATCGAGCACGTGTGTTTACAAAAAGCTCTTTGCTATTATGTGCGTTTTGTCAAAAGCGAAAAACAATTACAAAGGCTTTGTGTGGATGGAAAATTTGGTGATCAATATGTTGCTGGTCTGGATGAACTTGGTATTTGTGACCCAATTAATGTAAATAAAATATTATTAAAAAGACAATTATAGAAATATCTATGGAAGAATCTTTGAGGAACATAGGTACCAAGGTTAGCCTAAGACTTTTCAGAAGGTTGAGTCATTATCAGAATGGCGCTAGGTATTTGAATGTTGTAGGTAGAAACCAAAGGTAGGTAGAAACCAAAACATTTAATAGCTAATTTCCGTGTATATGGCTTTAGATGGATTAGCGTTAAGATAAAAGATCAGCGCACATGTGTTTTATGTGGAGGATGCAAGAGCGTGGAGCACTTGCTGGAGAACTGCGAAGGAACAGCTGAAGATCTTAGAACGCAACTAAATAATATGGAATCTGCTCCAATTTACTAACTGTTCCAAATATTTTAAATGAGTCTGACTACCAATCTCTCTCTACCGTAACGCAATACTTGCAGTATATTGGTTCTAGACGAAGTAAATATTTGTCTTGATTACTTTTCGTACACTTGCCTTAATCAACCTTGTAGTCGATTTATTTATTTTTGATTCTGTGGAATATAATTTTTACTTTTATTTTATTGTTTTTCTTTTATTACTGTGTAACAATTGGAATTTTTTTTTATTTACGTATCAAATATATATATATATATAAAATATATATTGAATTGTATTATTAACAGGTTCATATTTGAGTATATATTACCAGGATAAAACAGGTATATTATTTCAAGTTGGTTGACCACAGTTTGATTAATCTAAAGTTGAAGCAAAATTCTAAATAAGTTATGATCAGGATAAGTTCCCAATATCTGTACCATTGCCTAAATTCTTCCTCCGCGGTAACTAACGTAGATAATGCTGGTAATTTCCGGAAAGCTCATTATGCTCTTCAGTACCTTCCAAAAAACCAAGAAAAAATAAGAGAAAGAGAATAAAATGAGGTTATAAGTAAAGAAGCAACGTACGTAAAGAGTTGAGGATGGCATGCAAAGTCGAATTGAGATGGGATTTGTAGTACCTACATGACGATATGTAAAAACTCCCCAATTACAAAACTTTACAAGATCTCGTAAACATCTACTGTATAACAATCCCCACCGCAGAGAAGAATGCATGCGAGATTTGAGAGTCGCCTATTGGCATACGAGTAAAGGCCATACTCTCTCTGCGGCTCAGATTTACAGGTGTCGGCATCTTATTGATGCTAGATTTGACCTGTTTGAGATTTTCCGTGGGGTTCCCCTTAGGCTACCATTTTTCATTAATTCTGATGTGTATGCGCAGTTTCAGATCCTCTGGGCGTATGGGGATTTAATTCAGGTGGTCTGGATCAGCCGCGACCCACGCAGCTGTATCAACCACCTCATTCCCATGCATACCTACGTGGCCCTGGTGACCATACAAAAACGTTGGATGTGTGCTGGAGCACGTGGAGTATCGCCTGGATGTTTTGCACCAGAGGACCTCTTGCATGCGTGCACATTAATGCTTACAGCGCACTCAACGAGTCAGAACAAACGAGCAATGTATTGTGAAGGTTCGAAAACTCTTCACAATATCGCAGGGCTTGCAAAATTGCATATAATTCAGCGGTGTCTGTGGGGAGAGCGACCAAGAGTGTCAACTATTGCCAATGGCAACAGCGCTCCCCAGACCAGAAATGCTATTGGATTAATTTTTATACACGCACAGAGAGTCATTGTATTCGGTCATCAGTTGTTGAAAGCAGGTCCGATAGAACTGGGAACTGATCTCTTCTTTGTGGAGACCAGCTAGGTCAAAGTGGCACCTAATCTTAGAGATCAGTCAAGTAGGTACTTCATGAAAAGTATAAAAGTACCTGAGCGAATTAGAAATTAAGACTCTCTAAAAGCTCCTGCGTTCGAACTGCAACGGTCTAGTGATCATGGCACGTCTCTCATAGAGTCTCCTCAGAAATCTTTCTGAAGAGAGCCGGGGAGTTGACATGATTGGGCTCGGCCCATACCCCCGCGACGTAATTGAGGAGCTGGCGTTCATGCCTCAACCTCAAAAGGGGGGCACCCCGACTCCACACATAGACTCATAGAGGGACACGTTCGAAAAGCTCCTGTAGCAAGTCTATTGCCTGCGTTGTGAATAGAATCTAGGATTTTGAGCGTCGACATCCAGGCGGAGGAGAATACTACACAGTCATAAACCATCCAAGGCAGAACCAGCGATGAATAAAGCCGCAGTATCATCTTCCGGTTCGCACACCAAGTTGTGCCAGCCAATCCCTTAAGCACATTTATTGCCTTGCGACAACTCACTGTTAGGGATTGGAGGTGTAGTGTAGAGGCCACGTTAATTTCTTTTCAATGACAAGTCCCAGAAACCTAATAGAGTCGGCATATACAAGGCGTGATTCATTTAAGTAAATTTTTCTGCAGAAATTGACCACTTAAGTTGTAATCGTGGAAAACCGAAAACACGTTCTGTAGAATGCACCACTTTGTTGATCGCCATGCTGGAGTCTCCTTTCAATTGCATCCATTGAGGGAGCTCCATAGAAAATTGCAAGGCCATCAACATACAGATATTGACGAATCGGGGCTGAAGCTACGATGTGGTTGATCGCTATAGCAAAAAGGGTTACACTAAGCATCGGCCCTGGAGAACCCCATTCTTCTGGGAATGGATTCCAGAGTAAGTGCCATCCACGCGGACACGAAATTTGCGGTCATACTTAAAACGTGAACTGGGGCAAAGATCCTCTTAGACCCCAGTCATGCAGTTTCCTGAGAATGCCATACCTCCAAGGCATATCATATGCTTTCTCCAGGTCGAAGAACCCTCCCACAAAGTGATAATCCCGGAGAAAGTTTCGTGAATGGCATTCTCAAGGCGAACAAGTTGATGGAATTGTCGGAAATATGTCTGATACTTATAAGACGATTAGTTTCCAGCCACCAGATGAGATGTTGCAGCCACCATTTTTTCTAATATCTTGCTGAAGCAGCAAGTCAAGGATATTAGACGGTAGCTTGATGGTTGCGATGAATCTTTACCCTCTTTAAGCAGCGGGATAATAATGGCTTTCCGCCATTGTTTAGGGGTAAACGCTCTGCCGAAAAATATTGTTGTATAGATCCAGTCATCTGCACTTACCAGGATAAGGCAAATTCTGGATCATGGCATAATGTATTGTATCGAGGCCAGGTGATGTATGTGCTGACCCCTCTAGCACCTCCAGTAGTTCTTGCACTTGAAGTCGATGTTATACTGGAGGGATTTATCCGAAAAAAAATCTAGATCATCATGTTCTTCGTGACGCATCTTGGGTCATAGAGCTCAGCAATTTCGGCACGTTGTGAGATGACACGGCTATCCAAATTGAGGAGGACAGGCGCCGGTGACGAGGATGGTGTATTGCACCAAAGATGGGGGATGGCAAAATATTTGAGAGAAAGTATAAAAGAAAAATATTTAAGATGATAATATTTTTCTCCTCAAGAAAGGAGTTTTTTTTATTAAAGTTGCAAAAAAAATAATATCCAATTTTGATTTATTTTTTTTCTTTTAAGAAAGTTTTTTTTAAATCAAGAAAAATTTATTTTAAATAAAATAATTATTGCATATCGATTTAAAATTTTTTTTGGGTAACATCTCTTATTTTAAAAAGTCGTCTCTTTCATGTGTTTTTATGTAGTCTCGTACAATTATTTCTTCTTTTTTTTTTTAATGTATTGTGTTTTTATACTTAATTATTGATTTTAGCTGTGATGTTGTGAGCCATTTACACCCACAATATCGCATTTTGGGAGTCCCAAACCAGGAGTCCCACACTCTGTGCGTCAATGAATTTCCCACCACCCTGCCGTCAAAAAAAATGTTTTTTTTGGATCATTTCAAATCATTATAAACATATTTAAAAATATGAAAAATAATTTTTATTTTATGCCTGAATTTTGATAACCATTTTTTTATATTTTTTACCAGCTTATACCCATCTACTTCGCTAACGCTAAGCGTAACTTAATAATTTATTGATTTTTAGAAAGTTAGAATAAATATTTTGTCGGTTTCTTATGAAATGCTCCCATTTTTAACCCGACTTCAAAAAAGGAGGATGGTTCTCAATTCGTCTGTATTTTTTTTTTTTTTTTTTTTATGTTTGTTACCTCAGAACTCCGTCATTTATGAACCGATTTTGAATTTTTTTTTTTTGTTTTAAAGGGTTTGATTCCCGATTGGTCCCATTGTCACCAAATCGCATTCTGATGAGGGGATCTCCGGGAAATTGAGGAAAATCTTCATTTTATATGTGATAACCGATTTCTGCGAAATTTTTTTTTTTTTTTGAAAGGGTATACTCATTCATAATGGGAAAATAAAATTTTTTTAAAAACCGACTTCAAAAAAATTTCTTACAAAAAAAAAACCGACCCCAAAAAAAAAAATTTTTACAAAAAAAAAACAAAATGTTTGTAAAAAAAACTGAAAATCTGTTATAAAAAAATGCACTAAAAATTACAAAAAAAAAAAAAAAACGGGTAAAAAAAATATGTTATAAAAAAATTCACTAAAAATTAGTAGGTCTACCCATATTTAGACAAATAAAATCAGTTATAGAACTTCAAAGTCACTAAAAAGCGAGAAATAAAACTTATTTTGACAAAATGGAAACCCGACTTAACAAAAGAAGCACTAAAAAGTAAAAAAATAATTGCATATTCTTGTGCCAATTTTAGTTCACCAAAGCAAAAATTTTTAAATATATATGTACAATTATTGTTATTTTTGGAGGCGGTGTCCAAAAGTTATGTGAATTTATCTATGTTGACACCGCCTCCAAAAATAACAATAATTGTACATATATATTTAAAAATTTTTGCTTTGGTGAACTAAAATTGGCACAAGAATATGCAATTATTTTTTTACTTTTTAGTGCTTCTTTTGTTAAGTCGGGTTTCCATTTTGTCAAAATAAGTTTTATATAAACATATATTTTCGTATTGTATATATTTTCTTATGTACCGCGCCCGTATTTATACAAAAACTATTGTAAGACTAAACTATTGAAAACTCCTCGATATTCCAAGCAAAAGTGTATGCAATAAACAGATGTATTATCCGATTATCGGGCTACAGTTAAAGCGTTAAGTTCACTCCAAGATCATCTTTAAATGCATTGTCGGCTGGGTACCTGGACATTCAAAAATCGATAAAAATGAAAGGGCCGATGAACTGGTTACGTCCACTAAATGGTTTAGCCATTTCTTGGAATACCAAAATGCGCAATAAAATATATAATAAAATTATGGGCGGAACACGAGTCCAACTATTAAAATACCCATGATTAACATCATGCAAAGGCTCTCATAAAGAGCTTCTCGTGGAAAAAGGCATCCGAATAAATACAACTCGGATGGAAACAATTGAAGATATACTAACTGACCAGTATAATAAGCAGTAGGGAAAAAGTTTTCCAGATTTTGGCATGAAGTAGCGTTGATCGAAATCCACATACTGTGCGAATGCGAAAATCTCTCTTTCAAAAGACAACAACCTTTCGGAAGACCTTTGGTATGGACAAATCTCCAACTAGATGAAATTGAGAAAGTGTCATACGAAGAGTACGCATAACGATTATTATAACGACTATGAAGCACCTTTGTAGGAAAGGAGACATAATAGATCAAACTGGTCACAGTAGCTCTCTAAAGACTTACTCCTAATTCTAATCTAACCTAAACTAATTAAAAAATGGAAAAAAAGCGTTACGCAGGAGCAGCGTCAACTTAGCGAATTTCCTTAGAATACATAAATCACTATCTAGCGGTCTGAATTTTAGTACCAAAATGAAATATCATATCTGACATGATTTAAGTATTTGAAAAATTTAAATTTAAAAAATAGCCAAAAAAACAACCATATACAACGATTAATAATAGTGTGCTATTGTAGTTTAAAGTTACTATGTAAATGACAATCAAAATTGAAACAAAATTTTAATAAAATAATTTTATAGTAATTTTTTAGAAGATATTGTTTCTGTGGAAATTAGAAAATCAACAAAAATTTTAGCCGACTTCAAAAAAAGAAGGAGGAGATTCTATGTTCGACTATATGCATTTTTTTATAAATGTATGTTCACCGATTTCTCCGTCAATTGTAGATCGATTTTGAAAATTATTGTTTTGTATGAAAGAAAATACTCTCGAGGTGGTCCCATTGTCATCAAGTCATAATCTGATGAGGGGATCCCTTCAAACCGATCAGTAGGCAGCACGTCATACCAATAATAATATTTTATTACAAGTAATGTCAGAACTATCTGAGTTAAGTGTTTGAATACCCAGTATATACTGAGTTGTATATTAATGATTGAATTGTTAACAAGTCTGCATATTCGAATTATTAACAATTCGCTTTCCGAGCAACATTTAATCACAAATAATGATAAAACTACTGAGTATATGAAAAAAATTTCAAACAAAAGTTGTTTATTTTAAAATGAAAATTATTTTTTGACAAAAATTTCAGCTCGTTATCTCTTTTCGTTCTTGAGTTATCGTGTCCACAGACAGGCAGACGGACATGTGAAATTGCCGAATTTTATGCACACATATGCCAAACATTCATCCCTACGATCAATATTTTAAAGCGTTACAAAGTCGGGATCAAACTTAATATACCTTATACATTTACATTTACTGGGTATAAAAACTATACGTAATAGGTTTGGACAAGAATTGTCTTTTGGATTAAATCTGTATATTGTTATATTTAGCTTTTTAGTGTAATGAGTTTTTGTGTTTTTTGAAGTCGGTTGACTGTAATGAGTTTTTATAAAATATATTTCATGTATTAGTGTCAAACAAACACAAAAGATAAAATATCTCTCTTAATATTAGAATAATCAAAAAATGTATAAGGAGTAAAGTTGTAGAAAATCAAGTTTGCTACAATTCATTACTTGATCATTTTTCTCAAACTCTAATGTGAACAGAGATATTTAGAATTTTAACTTTCAATCTTTAATTGTAAATAATTGTATAAATATAAGTGTAACAGAAAAATGATAAGAAACAAAATTACATAAAACTTAGTACCTACAACTTAACTCTTGATAAATTTTTCAATTTTTCAAATATTAAGGGAGATAGTCAAATTTTGTGTGTCCCCTCCCTCTAAATCCCCTTTCCCCTCGTCCGATTTTATCCATTAACGAACTTGACCTTTAGAATACCAAAAACGCCTCAAATACCAAATTTCATTCCAATCGGAATAAAACTGTGACCGCTAGAGAGTCCACAGACATTTAAAGAAAGTATATATATATATATATATATATATATATATATATATATATATATATATATATATATACATATATACATACAAATTTTAGCTATAGTGATTTTTAACATCTAATAGGTAAGGATCGATGGACATTTGAAGAAATTTTTACGAAATTCCAACATTGGTGCAAAAACAATAGCTGCATTTCCTTTGGCGGAAATTCGCTAAAAAGAATGTCTAGTTAATTCATTTTTTTGAAAAGAAAGTGTTGTGTAGGTACTGAATGTTAGTTTGTTAGTTTACTCTTTGTGGCTTAATACTGAGCAGGGACGTTTCGAGGGTTGTGCAGGCGGTGCGGTGTACCAGGCCCCCCGGGCTGGGGCTTTCAGAGCTTAAGACCAAAAAGCATCACTTAAAAATTAAGATACTATTTCGAGATACAAAATTTGTGTATATGTATAGTTTTATAAAGCATATTTTAGAGGAGAATGGCCATTTTAGAATACACAAGCGCCACGCTTATGAAAATAATCTTATATAATTGCTATAAATGGACGTATATATACTTGCAATAAATCAAGGGTCTATAACAAAAAATGCCAAAGTCAAAGTCGTCGCCATATCGGAATTCGAACCAAAGAACATTTGGCTCTTGTGAAATTTGGGAGAACCGAAAAATCGTGTATACCGGCACATGTTATTGAGAACAACCACAAAATTAATAAATCGAATCTAATGGCCCAATTCCAAATTCTGATTTAATAAAATTAAACCATTTTCAAAAATAAAAATCCAATACCTGAATGTCAAGGTTAACGTAGATACACTCACTTTAGTGACTCACCAAAGAATACCGCCAATAAATAGGTGGGGCTTTCCACACGCCTAATCCAGTAGTCAGGCAACACAAATAATCCTCAAGTCATCAGATTATACCCTCAGTCAAATCGTATAAAAGGATATAACTTTTTTAATGTCATTGTGAGACACGCACCAAATTAGCAACAAGCAACATATCTCTGAATCCATATCCCAGAGATAGTTACGATTAGCTAATTCATACTGATGATTACATTGTAGTTGAAATACGTATTTATAAAATACAAACAAATGTTCTACGAATACGGGCAAAATTTGAAATGTAATTTCAAAAAACCTAGAGTTCTCTTTGATTATTTTAATAATCTTTAACAAAAAATGCATTTATTATTATTTATAGTTAAGTCAAAGAATACTTGTATTCTTTGGTTTGGGTCTTTTTTAAGTCTAGTAAGAATCAGCGCGAGTACTGGAAACTCTACCGGAAATTACAACAAATGGAATTTTTGAACGGTAAAATTTTTTTATATATTGGTAGATTCAATACAAACATAATATTTTTGAGGTTTTGCGATAAATTCTATATTTTTTGAGATATGATTTTTTTTAAGTTCGTGAAATCATGATTTTGCCCTCTGGTTTTTTAAGTCAATTTTCTACAGCAGAAGTATCCGAGAATTTTCTGCTCCGGGGCCCTCAAGAACGTCGAGACGCCCCTGATACTGAGCATTATTAGTTACTATTTAGATTTTCTAATACCTTGGTAGTACAGCTACTTAAGCTTTAACATAGGGTTGCCACCTCTCCGGTTTTCGGCCGGAGACTCCGGTTTTTCTCTGGACAAAAACCAAAACTTGAAAATGATTTGGTTTTTTTTTAGTAAAATTCTTTGTATAAAATATTGATTTATTTTTTACTTAGAGCTTCTTTGTAACCCTTGTATAAGTGTTTTGTGAAAGTATATGTGTATGTACTCACGAAAAGTAGCGCGCATGCGTAGTTTGTTACATTGAATGATGTTTATATTGGTAATAAACTTTATGTAGAGCTGAATTCATTTGTTTTGACTATTATGTGCGCGTAAGGGGAACTTATTTAAAAGTAGAAGGGCAACTTATTTCAAGTATTTAAACCATATTTTAATAATGACCATTTCTTCGAGGGGAATTAATATGTTTCCTCCCCGTCATTTTGAAAATAGACTGATCCAGTCAAACTGTGACAATATTCGAGGCTTCTTTACAAATTAATATACTTCTAACACTTTATTTGTGTTTAATTTAGTATTAAATTGATTTTATATTAAATTAAAACGGAAATATAAATAAAAATTGTATAGTCTCCGGACGAAAAATTTTCGAAAACTCCGGTTTTGAGATATTTTAGAGTTTGCAACCTTACTTTAACCTCACAAAAATTAAAGCACGTTAAAATTTGGGAATATGTGGTGTTTTTTAAATCCAAGAATCCAGAAAAAGTTTGATTGGAAATATCCTCGTAAAAATGATCTGTGTAAAATACGATTAAAATTTATTGTGATTTTGCAGGTATACTCCCCTACAAAACATTTGAACCAGTTGAAACATTCTAAGTGTTATTGTATACAGACTGTGTTGGAATGCTTTTCCAATAGAGAATCAATGTTAAATATTATTTATTAGTGACTTATTGTGGTTACTAGGCAAGGTCAGTCAGTACACATGTAATAAGTGTCATCTCATATGCGTATGGTAGTTTGTTTGTCATTTAAGAGTGTGTACTGACTCATTGACTGTGTATTGTGTGTACTGACTCATTTAAGAGTGTGTACTCATAACATGTGTACTGACTGACTCCGCATAGTAACCACACGGCCTGCCAGTAATAAATAATATTTAACATTGATTCTCTATTGGAAAAGCATTCCAACACAGTCTGTATAATATTTATATATATTCAGTAATATTTACGCTTACGGTGTTCAAATGCAATAATATACTCACTCAAATGCAATATATTTGAAATAATATTTCAAATATATTGCATTTGAGAGAGTGTACATTCAAGATTTCCGTGTTAAAGTTTTTTAAAAATTGTGGTCATGATTTTTACAAAAACTAGTATCTTGGGGGAACAAAGAATTGTACAGAAATAAAAAAATTCGTTACGCAGGAGCTGCTTCAACTTAGCGAATTTCCTTAAAATACATAAATCAATTTCTAGCGGTCACAATTTTAGTCTGATCAAAATGAAATGCCGTATATGATTTTAGTATTTGCAAGGCAAATTTTATTAATAAATGTCGTACTTGAAGGGGAAATGGGAGCATAATGAAAGAAGAAAACACAAAATACAAAATATCTCTTTTAATATTAGAACAATCAAAAAATGCGTAAGGAATAAAGTTGTAGAAAATCATGTTTGCTACAATTCATCACCTCATCATTTTTGCTCAAACTCTAATGTAGATAGTGAGGAATTTAGTTTTCAATCTTAAACCGTCAATATTTCTGTAAATATTAGTGTAACAGAAAAAATGATAAGAAACAAAACTAGCGTAAAATTTAATACCTAAAACTTTACTTCTTATAAATTTTTCGATTTTTCAAATATTAAGGGAGATATGTCAAATTTTGTGTTTCCCTCTCCCTCTAAACCCCCCTTTCCCCTCGTCCGATTTTACCGATTAACGAACTTGACCTTTTGAATACCAAAAGCGCCTCAAATACCAAATTTCATTCCGATAAAATGAAAACTGCGACCGCTAGAGTGATTACAGACACATATATATATATATATATATATATATATATATATATATATATATATATATATATATATGTCCATAGATATATGTATATAAATTTTACAGATGGTGATTTTTGACATCTACTAGGTAGGATCGATGGATATTTGAGGAAATTTTTGCGAAATTTTGACTTCGGTACGGGACCAATAGCTCTATTTTCTTTCAGAAAATTCGCTAAAAAAACGAATTATGTTGGAAAAATGTAACTTTTTCATGAGTATAATTGTTTCATATTTTTATACTTTTATTTTTCAATAAATATAACTAAAAAAATTAGAACCTTAATTATTATTATTATACCCGGTATATATAAATATATAATATATACCAGGGTATAATTAAGTTTAGTCCCGCATGTCTGTACGTCTGTCGGTAATAACAATTACTAAAAAACGGAAAGAGATAACGAGATGAAACTTAGTATGTGTCTTCTAGAGCTAAAAAATGGGGTTAAGTTGGGGTTATAATTCCGCCAGGAAGCATGGAATATCCATTTTGGAAACCATGAGAGATAGAAGTAAAGTTTAAAGCAAAAAAATGTTCCTTTTTTATAAAGAAACAAATTTTAGCTCACTCAAAAACTAAATTAAACAGTTTACGCATTGGTAATGAACTCAGTATATACCGGGTATTCAAGCAATTAACTCGGTTGTTTGTTATTTTTGTTTACATATTAAATTTTGATCTGTTCAAAAAAAAGTGTTTGTAGTTATAATTTTTCAATATATTTGAACGTTTATTATGTAACCATCCCCGATGTTTTTTGTTACTGGACCATAAGTAGACAAATATCTACAAAATAATATCATTCTTAATCAACAAAAATATTGATAATTAAATTTTTTATTAATAAAAATAAATAATAAACTACGCAATACGCATGTGCTAAATATACAGATAAGTTCAGAAACCGAATGAAAGAAAAGGCAAACTAGTACAAATGAAATTGAATATGAAAAAAAAATCAATATAACTAAACAATCACACTAACCTTCATTTGAATGGATGATTTTAACCATTGTGGTCGAATACAATTTAAAATTAATTGTGCACCTTCAAACACGTCTATTTCCTTTTTTATACTTATTGTTATATTAATTTGTTGTATTAATAATGATTGATTTGTTGTTTGTGCCATTGGAGTATTATTATTATGTTGTTAATTGTATGTTGTATTTCCTTTAACTAAATCATACTTGTAAATGCATGGTAGTGTTATATGATTTTTAGTAAGTACTTCGTATACAAGATGTAAATATTTAATAAATTATTTATTTTATACAACAGTTCAATGTTTCAATTTATTTTAAATGTTCAATTTAATTATTGCATTATCTCTATTGAATGATGGGGGACAAATTCACAAATATTTTACATTTAACTATAAACGTATTGTAAATGTATCCATATATTATCTATCCATCTATTCGTAATTTATTTCTTAGAATTTCGTAAATTATTTTGAATAATTACTAGCCGCTCACGCGGATTTGCGAATGTTTAGGCCAAAGCTAATGAATGTGTGAAAAAATGTTTCAGACGAAAGTTGTTGTATTTAAAATTATCTCTATCTTGTCCCATTTAAATAGTAGGTTTTGGGTGCAGCTGCTATAATTGCATGGAAACCAAATTTGTATAGGTCATATGTTACCCGACAAAATTATCCATCATCCGGTGAAATACGTATTAAAATCGGTTCAGCAGTTTTAATGTGATATGTATAATTGACCCTAACAATTTTGTTACGAGTATAGATGATAATATTTTTAGAGACACACATTTATCAGAAAAAAGATAATTAAATAAATTAATAATAGACTGGCACCTAACTGGGGATGAGTATGCCACAACCAGTAAACAGATATATATCATTTTGGAATAAGGGGACCGCGAAGTATACAAAAACTTATATTGACAGTTTAAAAACACTTTTCGTCCGATCGATTTCAAATTTTGTACGCATACTCAGGCCAGCCTTCATTGCCTTATAAACAAATTTTTGTTTCTTGTTTTAACGAGATTAAATATCCCAAGATAAAATTGACATCGGAATATCCTTATGAAAATTGACTCTCGGTAAAATTGGCTCAAATTCAAGTATATTGTACATGACCTTTCAATAAGAAGTTCTCATGGGCAAAAATTTCAGAAATTCCTGGTTTTTGAACTACAGGTTCTGGAAGAGGTGTTATCTAGAAATTTCGATCAAAAGTTCCCATCAACACACGTCCCAGAAAACTTTAGATTTTAAGCTGGGTTCTGAAGTGACGTTCCACGTTATTTGGAAAATGGCTCTCAGTAAAATTAACTGAAGTTCAAGTATGTTATAATAGCCTACCGATCAAATCTTCTCATGGGAATAAGTTCAAGAAATCAGGCTACAGGCTGCGGAAGTGGCGTTATATGGGTTTCTAGATAACAATTAGATTACGTGATTCCCATGAACTACAAAATTATATTCTAATTATAATGTAAAAGACTTATACCGACCAGTTTTAAAAGATTTCCGAATGAAGAAATGCAAGTAGAAACAAGAGGCTTTATATCGATGTTCCCAAAGAAATATTAAAGTATAAGGAATCGGTCAGGAATGCATTAAGCTTAAACTCTTTGTTTAGCCCTTATCTAATGACGAAAGCAGCAGAATTGTAAAGACACGCACAGTAGTTAAGTTTAAGCACTGCATTGTAAGTTCGAAATAATTTACAAGTACTTATCAATTTTAAAATTATAATAATTAAAAGTCACTTACAACCTAGCCTATGCTTTACCTATAATACAACATCACATCACAAAAAATTCGTTACTTAGAAGCTGCTTCAACGAATTTCCTCAGAATAAATGCATCACTTCATTCTTGGAAATAATGTACTAACTTAATTAAATTTTGTCTTATTAATACTCACAACGAAAATTCATATTTTCAATATAATCAAATTCTGAAAAATTTAAAAGTCAGAAAACCAAAACACATCGTCATCAGAAACTTGTCATAAAAAAAATATATATAAATAAATATATTTTTCATGTACTTGTGTACTCTTAAGCGGTTACAATTTTAGACCGATTTAAAAAAAAGTTCGTATCCGATCAAAAACATAAATGTAAAAAAGGGAGTTTTCGGGGTGATACTTCATATAATAGTTGCTCCTTAAAAAGTGATGATATCCCATTAAAGGGCCGAGCTATTTACCAAGTAAATAGCTTGGTAAAATATTTACCAAGAAACTTTATGAGGGGTGAATTGATTAAATGTAAGAAAAAATTTGGTTGAAATTTATTTCGTGTTTTCCCTTAGTATGTTTTTAAAATTTTATAACTTGGCAAGTTATTCTTTCTTTGGTTTCAAATATTTTAAAACTTGCCGCGTTATAAAATTTTAAAAACATACTAAGGGTAAACTTACGAAATAAATTGCAACCAAACTTTTTCTAATTTAATTTTCGTAATTTACTCTTTGATAATTAGAAATAGATAGAAAATAGAGATCAATAGACAAAAATAAAATAAATAAAAAATTAAACAAAATACCTTATAAAATATAATAAATTTTATTGAAATTACTCTTGTTAAAATTGCTTTCATTCGATTTACTCTTGTTAACATCACTCTTACGTTGTCTCAGGATATGTTATTCGTTGCTAATTTGGTGACACTTTCACGACGATTTTTTAAAGTGACTCCAAATTAGCAACGAATAAAATATCCTAAGACAATATAAGAGTAATTTTAATAAGAGTGATGTTAACAAGAGTTCTATAAAAGAATTCTATGGACTATGTTGACTTCACACGACAAAATTTGCATTTATTTTTTCGATATCTCTAATGGTTTACGAGATATTTCAATTTGTTAGTCCGGGCAAAAATTTTTTCATGAATAACGTATCCAAAAAAATGTTTGTTTTTTGAAAACTTATTATTTAAATATTTGAATAAATGTACCTTTTTTGAGACAAACTAAATAATGGATGCAAATTTTTATTCGAATTTTCAATCAACATTAATGACATATTCGATTTTCAAAATCTATTACCTATGTATGTTCAAACTACCATGTAGAGAACACTATAATTAGACAAAACAGCTAATTTTTGGTGTTTTCCAATTTTTGGGGATGTTGCGTTGGGAAAATTGAAGTTTTCCGATTTTTCTTATAGGTTTCAGAAATTCCACGTCGAAAGCAAAAAACCGCACCCATCTAGCATTTCTGGAAGTGGGTTAAATTAAAACACTTAACTTGCAATAATAGCATTATTATCATCATCCAATAGGAATTAAGATAGATTAAGATAATACCAATCAGATATCAGATAGACGTATATTGACAATGTTAATTTTATGAAAAAAATACATGTAAAAATTTTCTATTTCCCGATATAAATTTTGTGGTTTCATAATTTTCCTCTTAGTTTGGGCTCTATATCTAACTGTATGCCAAATATCAACTTTTAAGGACTTATGGTCTAGGCCCTGGAATTATGATTATGTTTAACAAGAATTATGGCTGTGTCCATGTTTTTTGGGGTTTTGAAGTAAAATAACTTTTTAACTGTTTATTCCTTAACGATGATTGAAAAAACAGTCTCTTATAATTCCATAAATATAGGGAATATTAATTCGAAAAATCATCACTATAGCTCTTTTCGTTCAAAAGTTATTTTGGGATCAAATATGGTCTAATTTAAGGATAAGTAATATCCACGGTAACATACACAGGCAAAAACCCCTTAAACTCGGCCTGCCGCACTACCGCTAGATATTAAATGCTTTATTTGTATTTGAAAGGTCAAGTTCGTTAATGAGTCGAATCAGATCGCGAAAGAGGACTTAAAGAAAAAAGAAAAGACAAAATATCTATAACACAACCATATGATCAAGTTTAAGGGGGCGTGGCATGTGTACATACATGTGTACATACAAATGAACCTCTTGCAGCTTTTGAACTAAAAGAGCTACAGAGCTGAGTTGTCGAATATAGAAAGATTTAGTCATTTAAATTAAACACGCCGTGCAAACTGGAGTGGTAAACATCGCTTTGGTCTACCTAGCCTGTGATACATCTACTCGACTACCAACAACAGAGATGAAAGACCTGATCCAGTATTGTGTGCAAAAAAGCACCAACTGATCATGGGATGCGATGCAAACGCTCATCACACTGCATGGGGCAGTACTAACACAAATACAAGAGGTGAGTACCTCTTTGATTATATTATAGCTAACAACTTAGATATAGTTAATCAAGGCGCTAAGCCGACTTTGATTAGCAAAGTTCCGAAGGAAGTCATTGATGTAACACTGAGTATTTATGACATCAGTGGAAAAATAAAAAAATGGCTAGTATCCACTAATATACACTATCGGGACCGAGGAGAACAAATTGGGATGAATATAATTGGATAAAGTTCAAAGTTGCCACAATCCCGAAAAAAGTTAAAACAGTATTGGACATTGAGCTTACTTCAACTGAGCTTCAGCATGCAATAATTAACTTCTTCCAAGAAAACTGCCCGGATGTCTCAAAAGACATCAGCAAGTCAACTTGTTGGTGGAATGAAGGCCTAAGAAATCAAAGGCAAAAGGTGGCAATGGACAGTGAAAATCGTTCTCAAGAGCAGTTTAACCAACTCCTCCTACCGACAAGCGAGGACTGGAGAAGAGCGGTGATTACCATTAACCGCTCAAAGATCGATTGGGCAATAAACTCATTCAACCCAGGACTGGACGGGATATACCAAGTGTTTTTACAAAAAGGAGCAGAACATCTTTTAACTCTGTTTGGTCACATATTCAGGGGAAGCCTAGCTACAGGTTATATCCCAACAGTATGGAAGCCAGAAAAAGTGACCTTCTTACCAAAACCGGGGAGGCTCAACCACTCCACGGGAAAGGACTTTAGACCAATTAGTCTGTAATCATTTCTACTAAAGCAATGGAAAGACTACTAGGATTTCATTTAACTCACGGGGCATTGTCGAGAAATCCGCTTCATGCCAACCAGCGTGCGTATCAGCGTGGGAACATTATCGGGAAAATGCTGCTTCAGAGTGCAACCAAGAGCCTCTCTTGGTTGCATTGAAGCTGAGCACGATTCACTAAAGCTGAACAGTACCCAAGATGTATCTATCTATCTATCTAAATATGCTGTTTTCAATCTCATCATTACGGAATTAATAATTTTAAAGTCTTATTAATTCAAAAGCCGAAAAAAACTGACCTCGTCCCTAAATCGTTGGTAACAGGAAGAAAAATCCAAGTAGTACTTCCCGATATACTTTAAATTTGATATTTAGTTTAGGTATAGTACCCAAACCAATTTTGTTTGATGAATTTAACATGGAAATACATACACAGTCGAAACCGGATATAACGACATTGAAGGGACCACATAATTAGGACGCTATATCCGATAGTTGTTATAAGCAATATACATTCGAAACCGGATATAACGACATTGAAGGGCCCACATAACTAAGGACGCTATATCTGATAGTCGAAATGGCACAAAACACGCAAGAGGTTGGTGGGAGGCAGTGCGCAGCTGATTTTTTTTCCCATGGGAGACAAAATCAAAATGACATTTCTATTTAACAAATTTTTTACATTTTCTCCCATGGGAAAATAAAATCTACTTTTTCTCCTATGGGAGAAAAAGTACTACTGTAGTACATATTTGGAGGGAGTAAAGTTGTCATTTTAGTCCCAAAAGTGCAAAAAATAATTTTTTTTAAACAGATTATTTTGGGTCTCAAATAGTACTAAAGGTAGTTCTTTTTCTCCCATTGGAGAAAAAGTCGATTTTTTTCCCCATGGAAGAAAAAGTAAATTTAATACGGATCCTAGCAACAAATCAAAATGACATTTCTATTTAACAAATTTTTTACTTTTTCTCCCATGGGAGAAAAAGTACCACTTTAGTACCTTTAGTACCTATTTGGAGGGAGTAAAGTTGTCATTTTAGTCCTGAAAGTGCAAAAAATAATTTTTTTTTTTAAGATTATTTTGGGTTGTTTTTTAGGGTTATGCTTAAGAATTTTTTTGTTTTTAGAAAATGAAATTTTTGTCTGGACCTAAAAATTAAAATATCACGGAAACCGATTAAGATATCGAAAATTTTATTGCAGTTTTTTTTCTTTATAAGTATAGACCGAGGGATTTTAAGATTTTCGGACTTCGAAAAGTCGAAAAAATCAATTTAAAAAATTCGGTCTATGCACATCCAAGGTTCACTCCTGCTCAGTAGTGTAAAATGAGGTCAATCTATGAGCTGTAGTGTTAAATAAGATCAATATATGCGCAGCAGGGTAAAATGAAGTCAATCTATGCGAAGTAGTGTAAAATAAGATCCAATAGTGTAAAATGAGGTCCAATAAAAAAAATTTTAATTTACTACTACAATTTTTTTAGCTTTACAAAAAGAAATGATACCCGATCAAAAACATAAATATATAAAAAGAACAAGTTTTTGGGGTAATCCTTAATATATAATATTTTCTCCTTAAAAAGTAGTGATATGGGAGAGAGAACCAAGTTATTTACCTAGTATAAGAAACAGAATATAAATTTAATATTTTATCTTGGCAAGTTTAAAAATTTTCAAATTGAAAAAAAATGTATAGAGGGAGGCGGAAACACAAAATTTGGTATATCTGTCTTAATGTTGGAAAAATTGAAAAATGTCTAAGAAGTAAAGTTATAGATAATTAATTTTACTATAATTTTTTTTCCTATCATATTCGATACTATAATTCTGTAACCCTAATATTGACAGGAATATTTACGAATTAAAATTGAAAGTTAAAATCCTAAATATTTCTGTACACATTAGAGTTTTAGGAAAAATTATCAGGTGATAAAATGTAGTAAACTTGATTTTCTACATACTTTACTTCTAATACATTTTTCGATTTGCCTAATATTAAGAGAGATATGTAATATTATGCCACGTTTTAACAAACTTGACTTTGCAAATACGAAAAGCATATCAGATACGACATTTCATCAGACTAAAATTATGACCGCTAGAAAGTGATTTATGTATTCTAAGGAAATTCGGACGCAGCTCCTGCGTAACGAATTTTATTATTATTTAAACTTGAATTTTTTATTTATTTTTCTGATAATATTCAAGCAATTAAATAGTTTACACATTTTTAATGTTCAAGGGCATATAGACTAAAAAAACACAAAATATGAATCAAGTCACGTGCAATAAAAGTTTCGTAATCTATTATAAGCAAACTAGTTTTTAGTCGCGAATTCGCACCAGTAGATTTCAGATATAAACATAGTTTAATTTTAAACGGAGAAGGTTAAAGGTTGGTGTCTGTTTATTTATTTTTTGACTTAGCTGGCCTACTCAAGCAACGCGGGGGTTTTTTTAATGGACTTTTTTTTGGTTCTCCGCGTTGAATTTATGGCGGTGGGAGTGTGAATATTTTATTGCCCTTTAGAAGATTTCCTTATACTGTTTTTTTTATTGGGCGGCATCATATCACCAGTCTCGGGAACCAGCTTACATACTCGTGAGCAAGAAAGCTAACCATGGGAGAAACAGTCTTCCCTCATATATACGCCAGCGTATTTTAAGATTTTGCCCCTTTATCGACAAGGGGATGAATACTTTGAGAGAAAATTTTAGATCTCTTAATGTAATTAGTTTTTATTCAATATGAATACTCCTTAAGCACACCCGGTTAAAACAAAGGCTTTAATTTAATTTCTATGCAGAGCTTAGTCTTGGTCACCAGATACACAGTTTCGGTGGTTTTAAAGTCCAAAGTAGCTTTACGGGTGTGCCCTTTCGCAGAGTCAGTTTATGATATGGAAAATTCAGTGGTTTATGCGAATTTAGAATCCCACCCAAAAATAATTTTTTAAATCGAATGACATGACTACCAATGTTATCGGACAAAGATAACAGTAAAACAGTTTTTACTATTGGTTGTATATAAAGCATGTTCCAGCATAAATCTAAAATGCCTGGAACAATTTACACTAAACTTGGTACACATGACATATAAAAATAATAGGAAACGGCCAATTTTACTGCCGAATGTTTAGTTTTCAAGGTCGCTGTGATGATTAATGGAACTCCCTATTCCGTTTAATTTAAATTTTAGCTTTATTACTACCGGGTAGTCAACTAGTATTAACAATTTAAATTTTTCTAATGGGAACTTTAATTTTACAGTGTACAATCAAATTACTGTGCTTTGATTCAATTGCCTCGAAAATTGAGATTTGAGTCAAGAATATAATCTTTATTTGTTGGATAGTAATAATGACACTATAATCTACTTATACATAATACAAAACTAAAATAATTGCATAATTACACTAAAAACGTGTATTAATTTTTTTTTGTGATTTCCTAGTTCATTCAACTTAGTTCATTCAACACTTTCCTAAATTTTACAGGGATTTAAATAAGCTATATTATAAAAGAACAATAAATGAGTGGCGTAAGATCACCTTACGGGGCCCGGGTGGAAACTTTTTTTTGGACCCCCCCCCCCTTACATAACGTGCATAACCTTACAATCTTATAGAATTTGTTAAAATAAATTTTCTCATAAAAACTGATAACTATATTTATTTATTTATAAATAAGGTAAAGTCGGTACCTTCGACCATATCGCGAAAATGCTTGACTGCGGCTCCCATACATGAATCTGAGTAATCGACGAAAAGTATTAACAGTGCCGAAGGGTTTGGCTGCGCGATAAGTGTGCAGTCTTGTAATGCTTGCTTGGTTCTATTGAACGCGTCTATGTTTTCTGCTTTCTATTTGATTGTTCGTTTGTCGCGTTTTTTAGCTCCGGCGGTAAGTTGGTTTAGTGGTGCTTGTATTTGAGCTGCTTTTGGAATTAGTCGGCGGTAAAAGTTGACCATACCCAAAAACCGTCTTAGGTCGGCGACAGTTTTGGGTAAGGGGAATTCTGTTATTGCCGTCACACGTTCTGGTAGTGGTTAGATACTGGACGGTGTTACGTGAAATCCAAGAAATGGTACTTAGGTTTTGCTGAATTGACACTTGGCCATGTTGATAGAAATTGTATTCGTTTGTAGCCGTTGAAGTACTTATTCGATGTGCTGCATGTGTTTCGTTTGTGAGTCACTTACGATGAGGATGTCATCCAGATAGAAGAATACGAAGTCTAATCCGCGAAGTATGTTGTGAATGTATCTTTGAAATAAATTTCTATTTTTGCCCCAATTTCCTAGATCAAAATTTTTTGTATTTTATAAATACGTATTTCGACTACAAAGTAGTCATCATCAGTATGAATTAGCTAATTGTAATTATTCTCCGAGGAGATGTTACTTGTTGCTAATTTGGTGACGGTCTGCAGAAATTTTGATCTAGGAAATTGGGGCAAAAATCTAAATTTATTTCGAAAAATCCTAGAGTTCTCTTTAATATTATTTATATCTTTGAAATGTTTGGGCAGCGTTTCGTAGGCCGAATGACATGTATGGAAATTCATATAATCCAAAAGGCGTAGTAATAGCTCTCTTTGCGATATCTACTGGATGGATGGGAATGTTTTGATATATGCGAATTAAATCAATTTTCGTTAATATGGATTTTCCCGCCAGAAAACTCGTTCAATCTTGCACATGTGGTATTGGGTACTTATCCAGAATAGTTTGTGCGTTTAGAGCGCGATAATCTCCTGTCGGTCTCCAAGATCCGTCTTTTTTGGGAACCATATGAAGTTGACTTGTCCAGTTACTCTTTGATGGTCGTCAAATCGAATTCTTGCTTTGCGATCTTGAGCTTTTCTGGGTTAAGTCGTCGAGGTTTGGCTTGGACTGGTGTGCCTTTGGAGTCGATACGATGAAAGACGTTACCTGGTTTAGTGATGTCCGCCAATTTTTTCAAAAGATGAGCTATTTTGAAGTTGCGATCTATGGTTGAGAGTCCGCTGTAGTCTAGATTTTTCGTTGGTTTCGAAAACATGGTAGAGTGTGCTTGTGTCTCTTGATCTATCAATCGTTTGTTTCGTATATCGACGATTAGATTGTGAAATGAAAGAAAATGGGCTCCAATAATCGGTGTGTCGAAGTCTGCCACGATGAAGTGAAGAATTTGAATTGCTTTGACAGGTTTAACGTGAGAGTAAGCGTTTGATTTCCATAAGTCTTGATTATTGTGCTGTTGGCCGCGTAGAGTTTAAGATCTGCTGGCGTTGCGCGCCGACGATTGACGATGCAATCGGCTCCAGTATCGATTAAAAATCTTACACCAGATTTAAGATCCGTTATAAAGAGGCGGCGTTGCTAAATACTGACGTCGGTCGCCGCGGCTAACGACGTGTCTGCTCGTTTTCCGACGCGGGGATTTTGGTGAAATTGCATGGTTTGACGCATTTCTGAACTTGCTCCTTAAATTTTCGGTGGTACCAGCACATGAGAAATTTGCCTCTTGATTCAAATGGTTGCCTCTTGGTTCGCGTGAGTGGGATTGCGTATGGGAATTGTATTTGGCTCGCGGACGGCGTGAGGAGCAGATTTGGTCGATTTTAAATTCAAGTTGCTAGAATTTTTCTTGAATAAGATGTAGCGTAGGATCGACCGTGTTGGAAAGGGAAACTGCAGCTACGTGTTCCGGTGGGGAGTATTCGACGAATCGATCTACCATTTCTTCTAATTTATTTACTCCACTGTCGCTTGTTAACAAAATTTGGCGAGCGTAGTATGGAAGACGATCCAGGAATATCTTTTTGAGAAATTCTTCTGAAAACATATCTCCGACCATATTCCGCATTTGACGTAGTAGTGCGGATGGTTTTTGGTCGCCGAGTTCTAGTTCTGTTATGACTTTCTTGACTCGTTTTTGTTCTGAATCGGTGTATTCGCTAACGATCCGTTCCTTGAGTCTTTCGTAGCGATCCACAGTGGGGATATTTTGAAAGAAGTTGGAAATTCGTTCCAGCACGTCGCTCTCTAAGGTACTTAAAACGTAATTGTACTTAGTTTTATCCGTCGCTATACCCGCGTTTTCGAAATTGCACTCGATCTGGTGGAACCAGATGCGAATATTTTGTTTCCAGACCGGTAGAATACGTACTGCAATTCCGGACACTTCGGGGCTGCCCATAGCTTGGTGATTGGTAATAGCTTGTTGATTAATCCCCGGTTGTTGTTGTTGATTAGGTTCAACTTGTTGGGGTGGTACTAGGTATATCCAATTTCGTTATTCGTTGATACGTAGCTGAATGTCGTTATTCGTTGAGTTGTAGCCGTTTGTCCTTATCCGTTAATATATCATTAATATAATTTTTAACGAACTTCGGGGTCACCAATTTGTAGCGAAAGGATGCGTGTGATAAAGAAAATACTTGAAATGTATATTTTTGTAAACTTTATTTCACTACTTTTTGGGTAACAATTACAACTTTTAGATTATACTTTTTAATTGTATTAACTTTTTTATTTCAACGAATGTTAAATTGTTACTGAACTGGTGAGCTGTTGTCCTGCTTTATATATCTAAAATGCACGCGTTCTAAGAAAGTGAGAGAATCGCATCGAATATTTTTTACATTCCAGAACATAAATCTGTTTCTATACGTGAAGATATAAAAAGAGACAAAGATATGTGCGTATACGTAAATGAATCGTTCTGTCTTGTTTGGTTTTTTCTAGAATTGTACAGTGTTAAATATAATGTGTACTGTATAGTAGATTTAATTGCAATGTTGATATTGATGGATTAGAATATGTGCACTACATATACAACAATATATGACAGGAACAATATATAGACTTTCGAGAAAATTTATTTAGTACCTAAACAAAATGACGATCGCGGTAAATAAACTTCAAGATATCATACGCCAGACATTTACTTCAGCAAACATTTTTATAACTGCTTCAATCTCATGTCTTAAAGCATTAGCAGTTTCGTGTTCTATGAACAATTACCTATTTCTTGGGTAATTTTTAATTATTTTTAACTTCAAAACTGAACGTTCAGCTGAAGCAATAGTGACGGGAATTGTTTAAAATAACAATAAGGTAGTGCAAACATCAAAAAAACTAACTGACAAAACATAATGTTCTATTAACAACAAATGTGCGAGCTGTTTCACACATTTTGATGACAAAAATTGTTCATGAAATTGGTCACTGATGTTTTCATCATAACGACCAGTTTCTTAGAATTTTCGCATAAATCGTTATCCGACATCGCTACAAGCTGCTGCAATAGTTAACCCGTAAATTTGGGGGCCCCGGTGATTGATACCTGTAACACCCCCGGTAGCTACGCCACTGCAATAAATAATAAACATGGTAAATATCATTAGAAAATGGTCATATGACTTATGCCAACTGAATTTTTTTCTGCTTCCGCTTCCGCTATTTCGATACCTTTTATTCACCGAAATTAATTTGTTTTATTAATTAACCCGACTTCAAAAAAGGAGGATGGTTCTCAATTCGTCTGTATTTTTTTTTTTTTTTTTTTTTTTTTTTTTTATGTGTGTCACCTCAGAACTCCAACATTTATGAACCGATTTTGAATTTTTTTTTTTTGTTTTAAAGGGTTTGGTTTCCCATTGGTCCCATTGGCACCAAATCGCATTCTGATGAGGATATCCCCGGAAAATCGAGGAAAATCCTCATTTTATATGTGATAACCGATTTTTGCGAAATTTTTTTTTTTTTTTGAAAGGGTATACTCATTCATAATGGGAAAATAAGAAAATTTTTTTAAAAACCGACTTTTTTTACAAAAAAAATTTTTTTACAAAAAAAAAACCTACCCCAAAAAAAAATTTTTACAAAAAAAAAACAAAATGCATGTAAATAAAATTGAAAATCTGTTATAAAAAAATGCTCTTAAAATTAAAAAAAAAAAAAAAAAACGGGTAAAAAAAAAAAGTTTTACAAAAAAAAAAAACCGACCCCAAAAAATAAAATTTTTACAAATAAAAAACAAAATGCATGTAAATAAAATTGAAAATCTGTTATAAAAAAATGCTCTTAAAATTAAAAAAAAAAAAAAACCGGGTAAAAAAAAAAATGTGTTATAAAAAAATTCACTAAAAATTAGTCGTTTAAGTAGGTCTACCCATATTTAGATAAATAAAACTAGTTATAGAACTTTAGAGTCACTAAAAAGCGAGAAATAAACTATATTTTGACAAAATGGAAACCCGACTTCAAAAATAAAATATTCTATAACAAAAAATGCACTAAAAAGTAAAAAAATAATTGCATATTCTTGTGCCAATTTTAGTTCACCTAAGCAAAAATTTTTAAATATATATGTACAATTATTGTTATTTTTGGAGGCGGTGTCCAAAAATTATGTGAATTTCTCTATGCTGACACCGCCTCCAAAAATAACAATAATTGTACATATATATTTAAAAATTTTTGCTTAGGTGAACTAAAATTGGCACAAGAATATGCAATTATTTTTTTACTTTTTAGTGCATTTTTTGTTATAGAATATTTTATTTTTGAAGTCGGGTTTCCATTTTGTCAAAATATAGTTTATTTTAATATCAATTATATAGGATTTTGAAAGTTTGATTAGCTTTAGAAAGGTTAAAAATCGAGCACGGAAGCATTATATTCAGGCTAGTAGTAACTTTGGTTTATTTATTTTTTACTGAATTTTTAAGCCTTCAAATTCTCTGATAAAAAAAAAGATCCCAGTCTTTTGTTCCGAGCAAATCGTATATAAATATTGACCGCAGACTTTATTTGCATTCATAAATTACGATCCAATTTAAAATGATATCTCAAATTCGATTACACTTTGGGGGGTAGATGTTAAGAAACAGACCCACCTTAAACGTCTGAAAAACTAAAGCTTCGAACTGGAACGAATTTTTTCATTTCGATTCAATTTAAAAAATATATTCTGGTTCGGTACCGGTTTCTATTCCGTTAAAAGTGACGGGTTTTTTTTGTTTCGGGTTTTTGGTTTAGTTCCGAGTAATTGACAACGACAACAGAGGTGGTGAAGTGGAGAGTAGAGAATGGTGAATGTATATTAACGTGCTAATTTGAGAATGTACCGAACCGATTTTTTTTCTGTTCAGTTCCGATTTTCGTTTCAACAAAAATAACGGTTTTTCCGCTTTCCGGTCCAGTTAGATACCATATTAGTGAGAAATTTCATGAGAAGGTTGTAATCATATATGCAAGATGATGCACCAAATGATACTCATAAAATTGTGACAAAAAATATTCAAAATATTTTAAGAGTATGTACACTCCCGTTAAAAATAAATGAACGGACCTGAACCGAATCAGTCTCTCACAATTTTGATTATTCTTGTAGTAAATGTTTTTTTATAGATACAGCATATTATTTAATTTTTATATGGAAGAGGAAGATATAACACTTTACATGTATTTACATTACATATATTTTTTAAATTCTTACTCACTGCATCACTCACACTGATATAAAATTTATGTTCTTCAAAAAAATATAATCAAATAAATATATTCAATTAATTCAAATCAAACTTTAAATAAATATGTTATCAACCAGAGCTAGGGTTACCACCCAGGGCCGTGCCTGAACATCGTTCATTACGTACGCAACACGCAGGCGGTCAAATTTCCAGGGAAAATATATCAATTTTTTGTTTCTTATTTTTAATGAGAATGAAATAAAAAATTTATTTTTGTTCTTAATAGTATGTAACGAAAAGTATCGCGAATGGGTTGCCTAAAAAAATAAGTTCAAGGCTATTATTAATTAAAAATAGAATAATTAATTTTTTTTACTATTTCGCTCACTTGTTTACCAAAAAAATTAAATACTAATCGAAAGTATGAAACCAAAAAAATATGCAAACATTACATATGCTTACCTTTTTCTGATCACTACTATTGGGTTGCCAAGAATAAAACGGTGAGTCGGACTAATAATTTTTACTCATCTGCTTACTCAATAAATTATACATGAAAATAAAGATAATTTTATTGCAAACACGGTGGTATAGGTTGCTTGCGAAAAATCGTTCAATCGCACGAATAAACAGTTTGAGCACTCTTTTTCAACCGACAGACGCGCCACGCACAACTGCTATGCTGCGTCTTCTTCTATCACACAGAATAGTAAACACAACACCTCTCTGTTGCACATCGTCATTTGCTCCAATTTTTCAATTTCAAAACCTGGCAACGGTGATTCATGAACGATTTTCCCAAGCAACCTTATACCACCGTGTTTGCAATAAAATTATCTTTAATTTCATATATAATTTTTCGAGTAAGCATATTACTAGTACATATGAGTAATATGCTTACGAGTACTTATTACTAGCCCGACTCACCTGTTTATACCTGGCAACCCAATAGTAATGAACAGAAAAAGGTAAGCAACCCATTGTTTGCATATTCTTTAGGTTTCATACTTTCGGTCGGTATTTAATTTTTTTGGTAAATAAGTGAGCGAAATAGTAAAAAAAATTAATTATTCTATTTTTAATTAATAATAGCCTTGAACATATTTTTTTAGGCAACCCATTCGCGATACTTTTCGTTACATACTATATTTGATATAAAATACTTTTCATCCGGTAAGAAGATGGGTGAAGGATGATTCTAATTGGGATCTTAGACTATGAAATTTTTTTTTTCTAATCCTATTTAAATTCAATTTTTTCCCTTTCAAACTCAACAATAAATAAATAAATAATAAATAAATTAAATAAATACACTCCCGTTCAATAAAATTGAAGACCTGAAATGTTAATTTTCTTACATTTCATAAAATTCCTCACTTTTGTGATTCTTTGTATAATTATTCATTTACAAAGATAAGTACTATATATTTTAAGTGTGAAAAAGAAATAGAAATGTAGTAAAAAACATTTACTACAAGAATAATCAAAAGTGTGAGACTGATTCGGTTCAGATCTGTTCGATTTTATTGTACGGGAATGTACCGTCCAACTTATTATCTATACAGCTATATAAATTTACATCTTTCTTGTTTTGACTCGCTCTGTTCGCAAGGGGGTTCCGCGTGACCCGCGGTGCGACCTTCGGCCTTGACTCCGCTCCCTTGACATAATGCTAAAAACCGTACCCTTCTAGCATGTATATAAGGTATTTTTCGGTTTTTTCCCATTTTCGGGGTTGCGTTGGGAAAATTAAACTTTTCCGATTTTCTCCCCAAGTTTGAAGTTATTCCGCGTCGAATGCAAAAAACCGCATCCTTCTACCATGTCTAAAAGTGGGTTAGAATTTGTATAGATGCCCCCCTCCTCATTTATGCGTACGTATTTTATGGATGGCTCCGAGAGCCATCTTATAGAGCAACAATTTTTTTTCTGAAATTAATGTTTTGTAAATTTTTAAACTGATATTTCTTTCACAAATTTAAACCTTTTAGGGCTTATAAAAAATCACATATTTTCGACCAAAAACCGAAAATAAGCATTTTTAAGTCAAAGTTGATGCACGTATCTCTTCAGTCAAAGCTTTCCCCAAAATTTTCTCTAATTTGATGAAATAGGCCTGCTAAATCAAAGAAAGGATAAATACGTCCATTTAATAAACATTTATATTCAACTAAATTTTTAATATACATTTTTATTGAAAAGGTTTATTATAAACAAATAGAATAATAATACAACAAAAACAAATGTTTTTTTTTCGTGTATAAATATTTCTGAATGTATTTTGAATTTTCGCAGTGGATACTTACATTATGTATGTTTGTACCACTGCTAACAAGAATAAAAGTCATAAATCTTATTTTGTACAATATTATAATTATAACACAATCAATGGAAATCATTATTACATGTGAAAATAAAAAGTTGTTAAAATAAATAACCAGCGTCACTTCATTAATTTCTAAACTGAACTCTCGCATTTTTATTATTTTTCAATATCCATATCGATCCTGAAAATATAACAAAATAATTTCATTCAATGTATAATGGCGTTGAAAAATAATTTTGAATCATTATTAATGTTATTGTACACAGGTCCCAATATCGATAATTTTAGTAGAAAGAAAGTTGGGCGTCTCGTCAAAACGAAGCTACTCACGAAGATTCAGCCTGTTAGTAATCATTAATAAAAAGAGGCGCTGTACTGTGCACTATTACTAGTAGTCTAGAACTGATCCAGAACTAAATCATGTAGCATTTATTAACTTTTGACTTAGGTTTCATAAAGGTCGATACGAAAGACAACGCCACAACATGTTATTATTTAATTCAATAGGTTTGGTGACAATCACAACGTCCTGCAATGTCCGAACTGTCAACTACCATGTATATTGCATGAAATTATAATTCGACGTGACGATACCGGTCCGTGGCGTTTTGTAGACGTTCCAAAATATGTGGATCGACCTCAACTAAGCAATATAATGGAATGAGATCGAAAAATGAAAACTTTATATAAACTATATATTGACAATTCAGTAAAGTTTTTACGAACAATCATAGTTCTAACACGAAGTCAGTGACTGTCCAACAAAATAATACATCAAAGATTGATGATTGAAAGGATGCCGATTAAATCATCAACCTTAATTACTCATCAATACATTACCTGAATAGAAGACATGACACCATTTGCTAACGAGCTTAATTTTCCAGCAACTTTTGTAACTCCTTGCCTTACACTTTCCTTAACATCATCTAAATCAGGTGCTTGGAAATTATTCGCCATTGAATTATTAGATCCAGATCCTCCTATAAATTATAAAGTATTTACTAATAAAGTATTAAAGTATTTCTATAAAAGGTTTATTTTTGTCTTATGTTATGGTTATGCACACCTTTATTATCACCAAAATAATCTGCAGACGATATGCTATTTGAACCTTGGAATCTATTTAAATTTGCTTTACGTTCGTAATCATCAGATCCACTATTAAAGTATTGATCTGATGATATAGCTTTTGCACTCCCGAATTTTTTCTGTGCAGCATCATCTCCTGATGGTGATTTTGCATCATTACTGTGTGAAGATAATTTTGGGGCAGTTCGTTCTAAAGACAAATTAAAAATATAATCGTACCTAATATTAAACTTGTCATATTTTTAGGAAAATTAAATTTCATAAAGAATCCTGCACGTTTGATACAGAAATTGAATTTCGGTTAAATTAGTTGAAATTGTGATTTATTGTAAAGTACACTCAAGCTAGAGTCCATCGTTGTCAATAAATACATGCACTGTGAACACGTGAACACATGTCAAAACAGACCGGCTTCGTTCTATCGTTTTCGTTTTTTATTCATATTACTTTGTCATAAATATGAATTTTGTTATAATTATGAAGATAACGAATGGAAACAATAAAAATAATAACAAAAACAAATATAACAATAAAAACTAAAAATTAACATTTAAAAAAATCAAAAAAACAATCGAAATGATAGATCACAAAAATGATAGCAGTAAACAACCATTCGCATACAAATGAACTGAGAATTGTATTAATTCAGAATAGGGAATATGCATGAACATTTTTTTTCACGTTTATTTTCAGAATATGAAAATACTGTTAATACTGTAATAATATTTAAAAACGAAATTAAAATCCGACAAATATCAAGGAAGCTATAAGCTTTTAAAGATTATTATCTGTCTCTTGCTTGCAAAAATACTAAAAACGATGTTTTACGTGTATTTTAAATGGTGAAAGTGTAATATGACGTCACATAACATATCAAGAGGGCTATCACCCTCTTTGTCTAATCGGGAATTTCAATCATTCATATCTCGCTTATTTTTAAAGTTATTTAAAAAGTAATTTTACCCTGATATTTGTCAAGTAAACATGCTTCAATTCAAGTGAAAAAAAATTTTCATGCATATTCCCTATTAAAGTTCCAAGTTATCAAAAGAACCAATCATATTAGACAACGTGCTTGAGTGCACTATAGTTTATATTATCTTGATCAAACTTCTCCAGAGTCACGAAGTTCTGTAACTCCAGAATTAATTTTAAAGCTCCTTGGTTATTCAGACTTTTGATCAGGATAAACTGCATATCACGATCCCAGTCAATTTACGGGATCTTTTTTCAATAAATAAATGCTCACAACACACTTACCAACAACACGTGGTTTTTCTTTTGGCGGTGATGATGATTCTGGCCAATCAATTATACTACAGTTTTCAAAAAGAGAATCTATTTCATTCGACGTTGTATTTCCACCGAATTTATTATTATTACTATTTGATGTAAAACTATTTCTAAAAAAAAAATTTATATTAGAAAAACTAGTTAATTTATCATTCTATGTATTCTATTAATACTTTACTTTTTACAAAAAAAATATTAGAATCGGTTTTTTAAGGCATGATTAAAATTCTGTAAATTTTTACATAAATAACATTTTTACATAAATAACATTCCAATCTGACAATAAACATCATTAGAATACCAAACACTATGACTTACTTTTATTGTGTAGATAATACGACATGCAATTGTTTAATTTTATTAACTTTACACCTATTAACTAAGTATCTAAAATAACAAATATTGTTATTATTTCCAACGTACGTTTCCACTTTCTTACACATATTAATCTAAGTAATGATTGAAGTTAAAATAAAACACATATCATTTCTTAATCTGTGAAATTATATTACAGATTAGAAAGAGAAGCTAAAATATTATCACTAACATATCTAACTCAGGTGAGTGAACGAATTGAAGCAAATCGATGGTAAAAATTTTTCTTTGATTCATTAAGGATGTTAGGGTGATACAATAGGAGGCAAAAGCACTGAAAATTAGAAATTGGCGAATGGCTACGTTTTGTAGCATAGTAAATAGTGTCAATACTAAAAGAAATATTTACAATTTAAAATAAAATAGGAAATTTTTCCAGTAATGTTGAATTAAATAACAAATAATACTATACAATTTTAACTAACTTTTGACAGTAAATGTACGTTTAATTCAAATCAACAAAAACATATATCGTTTTTCTTTCTATACCATATACCACTCATACGTATAAGACAGATTTTATTAAAAGTCTATTTATAATTTTTTTTCTCAACGACCGTTTAGTGAATGTTAATAAAATTGTGCAAAAATTGTTAATAAATATGTTTCTATAGAGTGTAAGTTATATAATTTGAAAAATTGGGACGCTTCCTAGCTGTTAATGGTAATTGAAATGAATTTAATCTATTGAGTGAACAAATCTCCATAAGAACCCATGGCAAATTACAGTTTTCTTAAATAGCAATAACTTTTAAACGGCTTAGTAAATCTTTTAGAAATTTTTACAGTAGCTTTAGCATTAAGTGAGGAACATTTTACTAAATTTTCGTTCTTTTTGTAACATTTTGACATGCCTCCCTAACATCCTTAAACTCCTTAGATTTTAGTTTGTGCGGAAAAAATGTATTCCCCTCCCCTGATAAATCATAAGATTTTTACCGTTAAAATTGATTACAAATATTGATTTAATTGACCTATTGCACGTTTAGTCAAAGCACCATAGGTATATAAACCAGAATTTACTTGTGAATTGTATGTTCTTATCAATTTTCAGATAAAAGCGATAAAAAATTATACAAATAAATACATATACTCTACCACACGTTTAACAGTATTATTAAAAATATTTGTTTGAACGTTCTTATCTAAAAATAATTCTAAACCAACTAAATTAAAATCAAAATATTGAAAAAATTTCAGTAATATTTACAGAACAAGTCAACTAATATTTACAGTGACAAAAATGAAACGTAAAAATAAAAATGAAAATACGGTTTATTTAATTTATTAAATACAATACTTTTAGGTATAAAATGACAATTTATTAACTAAACTTTCTTTTTTCAGAAACACATTTATCCATTCAATTAAGGATGATAGGGAGAGCCATTTGGAGATATAAGTACCTTAAATAAGAAATGACAAATAATATGATAAACTTTTGCAGTGAATTTACCTTTAATTTAAATCAACAAAAACATGTATCCTTTTTCTTTCTATACCATATACGTATAAGTGGCAAAGACAGATTTTTTTAAATTACTATTTATAATTTTTTTCTCAACGACTGTTTAGTAAAAAATTGCCCAAAATTGTTTCCATTGTTCCAAGTTATATAATTTGAAAATTTGGGACTCTTTGTAGATTTTTTAATAGTAATTAAAATGAATTCAATCTATTGAGTGAACAAATCTCCATAAGAGCATATGTAAAATTACAGTTTTCTTAAATTGCAATAGCTTTACTTTCACAGTAGCTTTAGCATTAAGTGGGGAACGTTCAACTAAATTATCGTTCATTTCGTAGCATTTTAGATATACCTCCCTAACATCCTTAAATTCACTTTTACTAAATTGCTCATGGGAAAAAAATTATGTGGAATAAATTTTATTTCGTCAATTTGTAATTTAGAAAGGTAAATTTTATTTGTCATACAATAATTATAATGAAGTTTTACAAAAATGGTGGTTAGTCATCGTAACAAGTTAATTAGTTTTATAACTATTTCACATTAAATGAATTATTTTACAATAAATTTTTCAAAAATAGTAACATCGTCATTTGTATTAACTTGGATATTTTTAATTTTTTTTCATATTGTCATATTTTTAGATGAATGAGTAAATTTAAAATACAGTAAAACTGTAAACTCGGTATAAAACGATTTTACTTTACTAATACGTATATTCTTAGAAGGTGCACATAGCCACAAATGTGGTACTCATTTTTTAAAATTTTATAATTGATTGGTGCCTTATTCATTCGGTTTTCGAAAACAATGCTTCGGATAAACGATGGTCATTATAAATATTCTAACAACTTTTATGCAAAACGTTTTCCCAAAAACTGAATGAATAAGAGACAAACCAATTTAAAAATGTGAAAAATGAGCGCTACTTTTGTGATTCGAATAGAATATTAAAGCAATATTTGACAGAATTAAAACTATAAAATTTGATAGAATTTTAATTAATCCCTAACTTTACAGTAATCAGCGAGCTAATCTTATTTTTCCGTATTAGAAAAACGTAATTTCGCCTCCGCCCCAGGATTGCAATTTTTTTCGCAATTTTACTCAGAAGTTTATTCCAGATATTATCAGTACAAGACATCGATACAGGCTGATTGGTATCATCAATGACAATGTTTGTTTCATCAACAAACTTTAACACTAATAGTTTCTTAATAAATCTCTTGTTATTGTAAAGTTAATCATAACAAATTACTGCATAAAATCGTAGCAGATTTAATTTATTTAAGATGGGGAGTTAGTCAAAATATGTTTTTTTTGTAGAAACCTTTTCGGGCACCCGCAAAACAACTCCCCAAAGTTTCATTGTAATCGGATGAATGGTATAGGAACGCATGTATCACAGACAGACAAACATTCATTTTAATATATAAAGATAAGATACAATCGGCAGAAATAACTTGGAAGAGATTATAGGAATTCATGACCTCCCGAGAGTAATCGACGAAACAAATAAACTTGGAATTTGTAAAATAAGAAACATTGAACAAATTATCTATTATAGAATTGTCGATAATAATGAATTATTTACACGATTTAGAAATTCAATGTCAAAAGGTATTTTATGTTTAAGGTAAAAGATATATTTTAATTAATAAATAAACTTATGTGTCAGAGTAGCCACAAAAATTGCTTACAAAAATTGTTTGTCTTTATTCAGTTTACCATGAAAAAAAAATGTCCAGGTCAAAAGCATGTGTCCAGCAAAAAATACATAAGATTGTTTAGAATGGAAGAAACTTTATTTTAGGTTGGTAATAACGTTAATACCTAATTATTTTTCAAGTAAAAACATCATAATTTTAGTTTCTGATCTGTATAAATTATGACTCTTTTAAAATACAAATAATAATAATTTTCACATTTAAAAAATCGCCATACAAAGATTCGAAATGACACATAACATTTCACAAACAATAACACTGTAATCTGTACTTTTAAAACACATGTATATGTATGTGAACAAAACACAATTTCAAACAAAGCCAAACCGCAAAAAATAGAGATCGGATTATATGCAGTAAAAAATCGATGCATATATGCATTCTGATATATTCTTAAATTCAACCGAAACATGCTAGGTTATATGTATTAAAAATTTTGCGAAATATGCACATATTTACAAAACTTAGTTGATAGAAAACGAAAATGACAATACGAATTTTTGAAACATTCTATTATTGTCTTTATACATCAAATAATAAAGAATAATTTTTGATTGATTTCATCCAGCTTCTTAGCAAAATTAGCTTTTTACTTCATAAAAAAAACAATAATAGGATAATGCAAACCGAAATTAAAATCATTTAAAATTCCATATGGTTTGATTTGTCACAGAACTGCCATACTGATAGAGTTCCGGTACTTAAAAAACCAACAAAAACAATACGTGAATAGCCGAATAAATTTTATTGAAATGCTTTGACATAACAAAACTATATTAAAAAACAGTTCGCTAAACAAAACAAATGTGCTTGGACTATAACAACAAAAATACATCATGCACCAAAAACAACAAAAAATGTAAACCTCTGTGTTTTGATAGTAAAACAAAATATATAATAAAGTGAACCTGCCTAACGTCAAATAAAATATGCAAATCTGTACAGTATACCAATTAATTATTCAAAAAAACTGGTGGTGGGCAAATGGCCAATAGATTGCTATTAAGGATGTTCCAGCATGAAACCACTTTTCGACAGATTTTGCTCATTTTTTCTCGCAGGATAAAAATAACGTTTTCTAATAAATCCCGAAGTTTCAGAATTTTTGACCGTTTAGAACGCGAGATAATTAATAGCAAAGTTATCATTCTTTCTCACTCTCTCTCATTAGAAGCATGTAAAACTTCATGCCCACCCAACTATTACCTGTTGTATTAAAAAAAATACTCGACAAAATTTAAAAAAAACTAGAATAGTAAAGATAAATATTTTTTAAATAAATTTTTTTTTTAAATCGCATTTACCGTTTTGTTTTCGAAATATAAAAGTTTAAATTATTTTTTTTCAAAATGACATTATTTTGTATATATGAACAGTAAATTTGTCTATGTGTTGCGTATGTATGTATGTGTATTTGTTCTATAATAAAATCAAACCGGTTTTTTGTCCTGATTATAAAACACAGTGCTGGAACGTCCTTAAACAAACTTATGTAAGTTAGATTTTCTTAAGATAATATCCTCAACACTGTACAAGTCAAAACAACATCCGTATTTGAAGGAGGTATCTATATTATTTTATACGGAATAATACTCTGTTTTTATATCTTGTGGAGTAGTTACAAAAAGTATGTCTTGTCAGTTGATTCGATTTAAATAACTTTACAACGTTGAAAAACCTCTGACTGAATGTCAAATATGGCGTACATAAATTTCGGTGATTTTTATAAGTTTTTAATAACGATATTAAAATAATAGCATGCCAGAATCGATTCATTTTTTTATGTACATATTCTAAAATGTTGGAATAAAATAATAATCAGTTTTTAAAATTTTCGTCATGTTTAAATTAAGTAAAAACTACAATTATTATAGTGGTTCCCTATTCATCGCTAGTTAAAATACCAGAATAAAATAATTTTTTATATAAAAACTAGACGTCAGAAAAATTTGGAAAAATTAATTTGAATGTATTAGATACTCTTTTATATTATCACCAATCTTAAGGATATCACCAAAATATCATTTTATGAAACATGATTCGAATACGTGATTACGGAATTGTTTAAGCAACACTTTATTCACTCTAAATACCGTAGATTAATAATATTTGTTTATTTGTGTATACTTTCGTGTCAACATACAAGTGTTTGTCCAAATTCCTTTCGGTTACGTATGACAAACTGTAGAAGACTATAGCGTATACCCGACACATTTCATTGTCATTGAATTTATTAATCAAATTAAATACTGATATGAAAAAATTAACTCGTCAACCAGGAATCGAACCTCGGGCCTCTGGATAACCGGTCCAGTGTGCATCCACTACACCAAAGACGATTGTGATGTGACAGCCAACTTTCTCATATTATTCTAATTTTTATATATATATATTTTTTTTTTTATATATTTTTTAGACAGTATAAACTTCTTGTTGAAGTGATATTATTAATATTTGTTTATTTGTGTATACTTTCGTGTCAACATACAAGTGTTTGTCCAAATTCCTTTCGGTTACGTATGACAAACTGTAGGAGACTATAGCGTATACCCGACACATTTCATTGTCATTGAATTTATTAATCAAATTAAATACTGATATGAAAAAATTAACTCGTCAACCAGGAATCGAACCTCGGGCCTCTGGATAACCGGTCCAGTGTGCATCCACTACACCAAAGACGATTGTGATGTGACAGCCAACTTTCTCATATTATTCTAATTTTTATATATATATTTTTTTTTTTTTATATATTTTTTAGACAGTATAAACTTCTTGTTGAAGTGATATTATTATTAATATTTGTTTATTTGTGTATACTTTCGTGTCAACATACAAGTGTTTGTCCAAATTCCTTTCGGTTACGTATGACAAACTGTAGAAGACTATAGCGTATACCCGACACATTTCATTGTCATTGAATTTATTAATCAAATTAAATACTGATATGAAAAAATTAACTCGTCAACCAGGAATCGAACCTCGGGCCTCTGGATAACCGGTCCAGTGTGCATCCACTACACCAAAGACGATTGTGATGTGACAGCCAACTTTCTCATATTATACTAATTTTTATATATATATATTTTTTTTTTTATATATTTTTTAGACAGTATAAACTTCTTGTTGAAGTGATATTATTATTAATATTTGTTTATTTGTGTATACTTTCGTGTCAACATACAAGTGTTTGTCCAAATTCCTTTCGGTTACGTATGACAAACTGTAGAAGACTATAGCGTATACCCGACACATTTCATTGTCATTGAATTTATTAATCAAATTAAATACTGATATGAAAAAATTAACTCGTCAACCAGGAATCGAACCTCGGGCCTCTGGATAACCGGTCCAGTGTGCATCCACTACACCAAAGACGATTGTGATGTGACAGCCAACTTTCTCATATTATTCTAATTTTTATATATATATATTTTTTTTTTTATATATTTTTTAGACAGTATAAACTTCTTGTTGAAGTGATATTATTAATATTTGTTTATTTGTGTATACTTTCGTGTCAACATACAAGTGTTTGTCCAAATTCCTTTCGGTTACGTATGACAAACTGTAGAAGACTATAGCGTATACCCGACACATTTCATTGTCATTGAATTTATTAATCAAATTAAATACTGATATGAAAAAATTAACTCGTCAACCAGGAATCGAACCTCGGGCCTCTGGATAACCGGTCCAGTGTGCATCCACTACACCAAAGACGATTGTGATGTGACAGCCAACTTTCTCATATTATTCTAATTTTTATATATATATATTTTTTTTTTTATATATTTTTTAGACAGTATAAACTTCTTGTTGAAGTGATATTATTATTAATATTTGTTTATTTGTGTATACTTTCGTGTCAACATACAAGTGTTTGTCCAAATTCCTTTCGGTTACGTATGACAAACTGTAGAAGACTATAGCGTATACCCGACACATTTCATTGTCATTGAATTTATTAATCAAATTAAATACTGATATGAAAAAATTAACTCGTCAACCAGGAATCGAACCTCGGGCCTCTGGATAATCGGTCCAGTGTGCATCCACTACACCAAAGACGATTGTGATGTGACAGCCAACTTTCTCATATTATTCTAATTTATATATATATATTTTTTTATATATTTTTTAGACAGTATAAACTTCTTGTTGAAGTGATATTATTATTAATATTTGTTTATTTGTGTATACTTTCGTGTCAACATACAAGTGTTTGTCCAAATTCCTTTCGGTTACGTATGACAAACTGTAGGAGACTATAGCGTATACCCGACACATTTCATTGTCATTGAATTTATTAATCAAATTAAATACTGATATGAAAAAATTAACTCGTCAACCAGGAATCGAACCTCGGGCCTCTGGATAACCGGTCCAGTGTGCATCCACTACACCAAAGACGATTGTGATGTGACAGCCAACTTTCTCATATTATTCTAATTTATATATATATATATATTTTTTTTTTATATATTTTTTAGACAGTATAAACTTCTTGTTGAAGTGATATTATTATTAATATTTGTTTATTTGTGTATACTTTCGTGTCAACATACAAGTGTTTGTCCAAATTCCTTTCGGTTACGTATGACAAACTGTAGAAGACTATAGCGTATACCCGACACATTTCATTGTCATTGAATTTATTAATCAAATTAAATACTGATATGAAAAAATTAACTCGTCAACCAGGAATCGAACCTCGGGCCTCTGGATAACCGGTCCAGTGTGCATCCACTACACCAAAGACGATTGTGATGTGACAGCCAACTTTCTCATATTATTCTAATTTTTATATATATATTTTTTTTTTTTTATATATTTTTTAGACAGTATAAACTTCTTGTTGAAGTGATATTATTATTATTTGTTTATTTGTGTATACTTTCGTGTCAACATACAAGTGTTTGTCCAAATTCCTTTCGGTTACGTATGACAAACTGTAGAAGACTATAGCGTATACCCGACACATTTCATTGTCATTGAATTTATTAATCAAATTAAATACTGATATGAAAAAATTAACTCGTCAACCAGGAATCGAACCTCGGGCCTCTGGATAACCGGTCCAGTGTGCATCCACTACACCAAAGACGATTGTGATGTGACAGCCAACTTTCTCATATTATTCTAATTTTTATATATATATATTTTTTTTTTTATATATTTTTTAGACAGTATAAACTTCCTGTTGAAGTGATATTATTATTAATATTTGTTTATTTGTGTATACTTTCGTGTCAACATACAAGTGTTTGTCCAAATTCCTTTCGGTTACGTATGACAAACTGTAGAAGACTATAGCGTATACCCGACACATTTCATTGTCATTGAATTTATTAATCAAATTAAATACTGATATGAAAAAATTAACTCGTCAACCAGGAATCGAACCTCGGGCCTCTGGATAACCGGTCCAGTGTGCATCCACTACACCATAGACGATTGTGATGTGACAGCCAACTTTCTCATATTATTCTAATTTTTATATATATATATTTTTTTTTTTATATATTTTTTAGACAGTATAAACTTCTTGTTGAAGTGATATTATTATTAATATTTGTTTATTTGTGTATACTTTCGTGTCAACATACAAGTGTTTGTCCAAATTCCTTTCGGTTACGTATGACAAACTGTAGAAGACTATAGCGTATACCCGACACATTTCATTGTCATTGAATTTATTAATCAAATTAAATACTGATATGAAAAAATTAACTCGTCAACCAGGAATCGAACCTCGGGCCTCTGGATAACCGGTCCAGTGTGCATCCACTACACTAAAGACGATTGTGATGTGACAGCCAACTTTCTCATATTATTCTAATTTTTATATATATATTTTTTTTTTTTATATATTTTTTAGACAGTATAAACTTCTTGTTGAAGTGATATTATTATTAATATTTGTTTATTTGTGTATACTTTCGTGTCAACATACAAGTGTTTGTCCAAATTCCTTTCGGTTACGTATGACAAACTGTAGAAGACTATAGCGTATACCCGACACATTTCATTGTCATTGAATTTATTAATCAAATTAAATACTGATATGAAAAAATTAACTCGTCAACCAGGAATCGAACCTCGGGCCTCTGGATAACCGGTCCAGTGTGCATCCACTACACCAAAGACGATTGTGATGTGACAGCCAACTTTCTCATATTATTCTAATTTTTATATATATATATATTTTTTATATATTTATTAGACAGTATAAACTTCTTGTTGAAGTGATATTATTATTAATATTTGTTTATTTGTGTATACTTTCGTGTCAACATACAAGTGTTTGTCCAAATTCCTTTCGGTTACGTATGACAAACTGTAGGAGACTATAGCGTATACCCGACACATTTCATTGTCATTGAATTTATTAATTAAATTAAATACTGATATGAAAAAATTAACCGTAGATTAAAGAGATGATAGTGAAAACACATACAGCTTTATTACTAAATATTGAACCGGAACAAAAAATTTTCAATTAAAAATTATAATTTTAAATAAAAATAAAAAGCACAACCATTTTCCTATATAATATTTGGTAAAAACCCCTACTACAATGACAGTACAAGGGGTAGTACAGTATCTTTACTAACACCAGGAACGTAATAAAAAAAAATCACGCAGAAATATTTGGTAATTTTAATATAAAAAAAAAAAACAAAATTGAATTGTAAATAAAAATTGAATAAAAAAATTTGATATTAAAAAGTGAATATATTACCGATTCATACTAAAACTTGATGAACAATTATAATCATCGAAGAATCCTTCAGTATCCCTATTCATTAATTTTGATAATGCACTTGGACCTTTTTCCAGATTTTCTTGTTCAATAGTCTGCATATCAGTTAAGGCAGAATGACTTATACCACTGTAAAAAAATAAAATAAGCTATTAGATAAAGGAATTTTATGAATAATCAACAATATGACACACCTTCGAGAGCCAAAGCCCATACCCAATCGTTCAATTTGTTCAGCTTTCTTTGGATCAACATTTTTTAATTTTTCTTGTTGTTTCTTTTGTTGCAAACTAAGATCTTGATATGCAAGTCGCATTGATGCCAGTTGTTTTTCCTTTTGTTCAGCTAATACAACTGTAGCTTGTTCAGCATCGGCAGCAGCTTTTCTCCTGTTTACGTCAGCTAATTCTGCTTCACGTTCAATTTCATCAAAATTTGTTTTTACTTTTGTTGCACCAAAGCCTTTTTTAGCACCCATCTACAAACATATTTTAAAAAACATTGTTTTTTTAACAAAGCTTAATAAATTTTAATCTTGAATAATAAAGTTTTCTTACACCAGGTTTCCGATTTTGAACTTTACGAACGCCAATTGTTGATTTTCTTTCAGTAGGACTTTTCACTTCAGATAGATTTACTGAAGGTTCGCCGGTAAATTCTAATTTAATCGTTTCTCGAATATTCTGAAATGATGTTGAATGTTAGTACGAAAGTAGCCATGAGATAATTTGAACTTAATTTACATCCAAATATTTTTTGGGACTGTCTATAAAATACGTACTCGATAAAGGAGAAGGTAGCATATAACTTAGCGTTAACTTAGCAAGTGATGTACAGCACACCAAAATAAAAACTAGTTAACACAAAACTGATTTGGGGGAGAAATATTTATGTGATCAAACTTACTTTGTTTTAAATGATTTCTAGAAATAATTTGAAAGAAAAGAAATATATTTTTGCGTAATATCTAAGTCATTTATGGTTGTCTTTGTAATAACGTAACATCTTTTTTCAACAAATAAATATATACATTATCTGTTCATTTATCAAATATACTTAAAAACACCGATCACAAATTTTGTATTTAGATGGGATTGAAAAATTATAGCTTTGGTACTCTTTGCTGCTTTACTAAGTAGAAAGTAATGCAAAAATATATAATATTGTTATTAAATTATTAACAATATTATAATATTTTTATTACCTGAAAATTAGGCATTATTGCCTTTTAAAAGCTATGAAAGAACAGCGCAACAGGGCGGCGACTACTCCAGGGCCGGCCCTGACGTAGCCTCTCGAAATATAATATTTTTCAAAAAAAAAAATTATATTTCGAGAGGCTTCGTCAAAAAAAAAGCTAAATATTCCATTTGTTTAGTAGAATCCAAAAATAGTTTTCCTTCACATTTTATTCAACTCTGTTTAGTAAAATTTAAATTGAACGAATTCCATTAAAATATAATCAATGGATAGTTGTGTGGTGTTAGGCAAAAAAAAGTTAACCCACAGGTGGCTGGTTTTGAGATAATTGGCTTCAAAATCAGTAATATGATAGCTGATAAATGTAATACTACCTTAGAATATTTATTTTATTAGGTTTTGAACATCTGATTGGTCTTGAATCATTTTTGCATATTGTAGGGAGCAAAGATTTCTCCCACTTGGGTGGGATAACTCTAATTTCCATGTTATGTGGGTTGAACGCTTTTTGCATAACACCATTCAGTTAATGTGAAAAAATTCACTTAATGTTTTCAAAGATATAAAATATATAACAAGCACACTCAAATTACCTTATAAACAAAAACTGGATACTGGACAATGATAATTACTTCAGTAGAATTAAATATCATTATTATGTAGATTAAAAGCCTTTACACACCATGCAATTTTTAGGGCCAATTTTTAGGGTGGTAGAGTACGAATGAATTCACAAATACTCTCTACACTACCCGATTTATTTCAAAACTTAACCTCTTTAGTCAAATTAAATCGAATGAAATGCGTAAAGGTAAAAGATTATTACTTAAATGTCATTTGATTGAGGATAATTTCAGCCTGTTTATTATCCTTGACCCTTGGATCCTTGTAGACGCATATAACAACAGCTGCCACAGTGAGAGATAATTTTCCACTTCCTCGAGAAGTTTTTTATCATTCGCGTCAGAAAATGAAAAAGCCATGATAAACAACAAAATGCAACTCACAACAAAAAACCTTAACGACCGACGATTATATTCACCCTTCTTCTAGACGACTATTCAAGACATACGATAATCGTTATCGACTTTGAACGCAGTGGATCGAAGCAAAACAGCTCATGGAAAATATATAGAAATATTGCTCAACGATTTTCGAACGATTATCACAATAGTCGCACCGAGAAAAACGTACCTTACTCATTAATTAAAAAACGGTTCAATTAACCAAAAAAATTTTTTAGCTTTATATTATAATTTGATTAACGGTTTGTAGTTAATAACAATTTAAGAGTAGTTAATAACAATTTCACATGTCTGGAAATCGAGATAATTCGCTTGCCTTTTATGTTGATTAGATTAGAAAATGTAGTAAATACTAACTACTTACAAAATAAAAGTGGAATTCCATATTTAAATGAGAAATTTTGTCTTAATTTAAAGCTACTTTAGAGTAGAAGCTTTATTTCCATCTAGGATTGCTTACGAGATGCAGAAATCATTTGGCAAAATAAAAATTGATTACTTTATCTAGAAGCAATTTGCCACAGTTATGAAAGTATAATAAAAGCTGAAACGACAATCCGTCTCTACTTACCTCAGATTCATCGGATGCAGTATTAGATTGAAGATTAGTTTTTGCTTCTGGAAATGATGAGCTATGTTGCTCACTAAAAAAGTCAATTTCTTTATCCTCCTCGGCAACAGCATCGGTCGATGTTTGTAGGAAAAGCTAAAATATTGTATATTCAAAATAAAAAACAAAGCATATGCTCACCAATATTTGCACAAATCGCATCAATAAAAACCGTTAAAACAGAGCATGTTAACATTCACACAACACATAATTGTTAAGTTAAATGTAATAAAACTATACCAGTTTAACACAGACTAAGTGTAATTTGTAATATTACATATTACATTACTGTATTTAAAAGTAATATATTGACTTACTGATTCATATACCGGTTGGGTCAGATTTTAATCCGAAATATATTGACTTACTGATTCCTATACCGGTTGGGTCAGATTTTAATCCGAAAAATTGAATAGACAATAGATCTCCCAAAAATAAGAAGAAAAATTCATATGAACTTAGATGTCTCAAGCTTCGTTTTCGATATACAGTTTTTGAGATATGCCAATGGAAACGTTGAATTCGAGTATTTATTAATACTCACCACAAATTTAAGAATTTGGATTACCCAACGGATATGAAAAAATAGAGCCAATGGAATAAGAGTTCTGAATTATTTAAATTGAAATCTTCAGGGAAATTTTATTTTTTTCTCGAAAAATAAGCAAGATAGACAGAAAATGCAAGAGAGAGAAAAATTGTACTTATAATTACTCAATCTAAAAATATTATGAAAATTAAGAAAAAGCAGTGGCGTACTCCAATTTTTCTTTAAAATATCTAGTTCATCCAGCTACTAAAATAGCTCGGTCATCCAGCGCGCCCCAGAAATAATTAAATTAAATCTAATTATATCAAATTAAGCCACTTATTTCGTAAAAAAATCCCAAGTGTAATTGAAATCAGTCAAGTAGTTTTTGACACATTTGAAAACAAAAAGTTGTTTTTATTAACTTTACAACCTGTATCTCGAAAACGAAGCTTGAAAACGTCTATATTTCCAAGTATGAACTTTTTTTTTATTTTTGGGAGATCTATCGCCTATTTAATTTTCCGGATTAAAATCTGATATACCCGATATATTGAATTTGAGTGTAGTACATTCATCTAGAACACATCACGTCTGCGCTCCTGTCGTTCAATGGAATATACCACAATTATGATCCAGCTATTTATGTGCTTATATATTTAAATGACGTAATTGATACAATGAAAAATGACACTATAACTATAGATTATCTATAGAAAAAAAAATCAAGAATTTTCTGTACATGATTCGACACAGAAATATGTAGGTCATTCGAAGAACAGGCACGCGATAAACATTTTCTAAATATATAAATCTTACCTCTTTTCCATGTTTTGACATTGCCTGTTGAGCTAAATTACTTAATTTTTCTCTATATAATTGGGCTGCTCGTGAATTGTATTTTTGTTGGGCATCAGTGGTTATACAATTATGCTGCCTAAAAAATTGGGTCTGCAAAAAATAAAAAAATTTAGGATACACAAATATACACATTAAAATAAACACAAACTGAGTTAATTGTTTAAATATCCGGTATATACTGAGTTCATTATCTATGCGTGAACTCTATATTTGACTTTTTACACGCGCACAAATGTATAATAAAACCTATTTTGACAAAATGGAAACCCGACTTCAAAAATCGAATATTCTATAACAAGAAATGCACTAAAAAGTAAAAAAATAATTGCATATTCTTGTGCCAATTTTAGTTCACCTAAGCAGAAATTTTTAAATATATATGTACAATTATTGTTATTTTTGGAGTCGGTGTCAGCATAGAGAAATTCACATAACTTTTGGACACCGCCTCCAAAAATAACAACAATTGTACATATATATTTCAAAATTTTTGCTTAGATGAAGTAAAATTGGCACAATAATATGCAATTATTTTTTTACTTTTTAGTGCATTTCTTGTTATAGAATATTCGATTTTTGAAGCCGGGTTTCCATTTTGTCAAAATAGGTTTTATTTCTCGCTTTTTAGTGACTTTGAAGTTCTATAACTGATTTTATTTGTCTAAATATGGGTAGACCTACTAAACGACCAACTAATTTTTAGTGCATTTTTTATAACACTTTTTTTTTATCCGTTTTTTTTTTTTTTTTAATTTTTAGTGCATTTTTTATAACAGATTTTCAGTTTTTTTTACAAGCATTTTTTTTTTTTTATTTGGGGTCGGTTTTATTTTGTAAAAATTTTTCTGAAGTCGGTTTTTTAAAAAATTTTCTTATTTTTTCATTATGAATGAGTATACCATTTCAAAAAAAAAAAATTTCGCAGAACTCGGTTATCACATATAAAATGAGGATTTTCCTCGATTTCCCGGGGATCCCCTCATCAGAATGCGATTTGGTGACAATGGAACCAATGGGAAACCAAACCCTTTAAAACAAAAAAAATTCAAAATTGGTTCATAAATGACGGAGTTCTGAGGCGACACACATTAAAAGAAGAAAAAAAAAATACAGACGAATTGAGAACCATCCTCCTTTTTGAAGTCGGGTTAAAAATACAAAGTAGTGTAGGAAGGAGTTACATATATGGTTTTATTTTGTAATCAAGAGTATTTACAGAAGTTTGAGATGAAATTGCGGAGCAACTAATAATTGCGGAGCAACTATTCAGTTAATGAAAAAAAGTTATTTATTTTTTAAAAAGTAACATTTTTTTTAAATTCTTTAATTTTATGCCATTAACGTTAAATATGATTTGGGGAAGATGGGCGCCTATATATTAATTTGGAAAGTCCACTATAGGCCAAATACATTCCCTGAGACAGATCTTAGAAAATACCAAAGAGTTCAACATCGACACCTTTAATCTTTTCATTGATTTTAAAGCTGCTTATGATAGCATCACCTGTTAAACTAATCAAATTGGTTCAGGTAACATTGATCGAGTAAATGCAGAATACATTTTCGGAATCATTGAAGCATGGAGGCCACACTGAAAGGATTACGACAGGGTGATGCCCTGACATGTCTGTTATTTAACATTGCTCTCGAGAAGGTTATTACAGATGCAGGAATTGCGGTTAAAGGAATTACCTTTTATCGATCTATTCAGATTTTAGAATATATGCCGATGACATTTCGTTCATTTGCTACGCTACGCTAAAGTCAAATGAGTACCTACTATCTTTAATAAAATTTATTTAGGTTTTAAAAAAAGTTGTAACGTATATCAATAATCTTACAACGATTTATAACCTTTTTTTATTTGTCCTAAATATTTTAAAAGTATCTATTGTAAAAATCAGGAAATGTAAATTAGAAATTGATTTAACTTGATGTGACAGATTTGACAGTAAACTATGTTGTATATTTATGTGTATATGTATATTACTTTAGTGTGCGTAGTCGCCAGTTTTAAAAATATGATGACAAAAACAAACCTAACAAAAAAGTTTTAATTTTATTAAATAATTCAAATGTCCGTCAATACCATTTTTTTAATGCAATTATATAAACTGCATATTTCAAAGAATATTTATAAACATTATTTATTATCCTGTCTAGTTTAATAATATAGTTATAATTTTAAGTACAAAAAAATTATGTTCTCCATAAGACGCTGTGTTAAAAGTTTGATTTTTATTCGATAATTACTCTTCGAAATCATCGTCAACAGGTGTTAAATTTTTGAGGGAGGATAACTAGATAATTGAGCTATTCAATTCACTAAAATAAATAATTTTTATCTACTATTAAGCCTCATGTATGAACGTCTTTAACGATCAATGAAACGAAAACTAAATATTTAGAAATAACTAAAAGAAAGACTAATTTTGAATACCTTGAAATCAATTATTACAGGTTTGAATGGGTTACAGAGTTCATTAAATACCTTGGAACACTAATTAATAATAACAATGATATAAATACAGAAATCAATAGTCGCATTATGATGGCAAACAGAAGTTTCTATAGGCTAAAAAACATATTCAAATCAAAACTCTTTAAACGAGCAACAAAAATCAATATCTACAAAACCCTGATTAACCTTGTGTGGATGTGAGTGTTTGACGCTTATCAAGACGGCAAAAGATAAACTATTGGTATTTGCACGGAGAATTTTGAGAAAAATCTATGGAGTGGTTCATGAAAATAATATATGGCGAATACTTTACAACCATGAACTCTACAACAAATTTAAAGAACCAAACATCATTAAAATCATCAAAGTCTATCGTATGACATGGCTTAGACTTTTACAAAAATTAGAAGACTCAAACCCAGCAAAAAGCTGACATGCAAGTTTTCAGGTGCTGGAAAAAGAGGTCGGCCACCCACTAGATGGCTTAAAAATGTTGAAAAAGACTTCAGCTTGCTGGCTATTAGGCTATTGGAGATCAGTGGCGTCGGATAGGCAGCAATGGCGACAGCTAACGGAGACGGCCATAACATGTTTTAGGCTGTTCTAGGCCGAAGAAGTATATAAAAATTAATTAAACACGTCGACTAAATATTGTGCATTCGCAAATTGAACACCTACTGATAGTCGATACAAGCAGAATGGTGTAAAAATTACATCTTTTATGAAACCGAAAAGTGACAAACAACAGTTATTGAAAGCATATTTAGGTTTGTACTATATTTTGATAAGGGTCCAACATTAAAAAATCATAATTCGTTAGCAGCAGTAAGGTTATTTATATTAATTGATTACAATGATTAGTTTAAAAGTTAAACGAGCTGCTAAATTCTAAAAATCATTTAAAGCGCCCATTCCTATGAGACAAAAGTTTTTTTTTGCATGCTCTTGTAATACCAAACTTACACACAGCCCAATGCCATAAAAAGATATTTATGGCATCAAGGAACCTCAAACCGTAAAGATCCGATAAAAGCTCAGAATAGTAAGTTAAGTTTTACATACTACGTTGTAATCTGTATATAGAGATAATACATTATCACTGGATAAACATCAATGGCGTAAATAGTTACAACGTTATGCATGACCAGTTATTTAACAAACACGTAAAATGCCGTAACAATTTAATTTAATCATCATTTAATTAATTACTTATCAAATAAGTTAGTTTTGATCGAAATTCTAATAAATAAAATGGTTTTACAAGAATACGACACCAAATATATTTCCACTTATCACATATCTAACTTGTCCTAATGTATTTCACGACCAATCATTGAGAAACATGTAAGTCGACTGTATGGACGGAAAATTGATACACATAGTTTTTCGAATTACATATGGCTGAGTTTTAAAGGTATTTTGGCCTTGAAAAGTATAAAGTGTACTAACAATATATTTTCTGCCCCTAAGAATAATTTTATTTTGATAACAATAACCACGTAATCTCCCACATTTTTATTCAAACTGCCAAAAAGTAAATTAAATATGATTAAGTTCGCGAATTTTAATCCATTAAAATTTAATACTATTATTTAAACTGTTTTTAATTGCCAAAATTAACATTAAAAATAAAACAAAAAACGAATAAAAACAATAACATACGGCATTGGCATTGCCCCCAAGTTGCATTTGTCTTAATTGTATCCATGTCCAATTGGTGTCAAGTTGAGTTGAACGCACAAAGGTCAAATGCACGCCAAGACCTCGATGCACAGCTGAACAATCGATACATATAAAAACACCATACGTTACACTTGACCATGTTGGATTCTTTGCACTACAATCGAAGCATACCTACAAAATTTTACATATAATTGACAATTTTTAAACTCTATTTTTTATGTTTCTGTAATTTACCTTGTTTGTACCAATCGATCGTAATCTTGTAAACAATACTTCGATATCTTTTTTACTAGGCCCATCTGCCATGTTAACAATAATTTATATCACACTTTTCGCTGATTTTCAATTCAAGTACGAGTTAAATACCTTTTTTCTTTTTTAAATTCGTCACTTTTTATTAAAGTTAAAACTGTGATGTCATATGACAAACTGACGCCACGTTGACAAGTGTAGCCAATTAAAAGAAAAATAAAATGTAAAACCAAAATATCCAATATTTTGTGTTTTTATAAATTTACTCCAAATTTTTCCACAAAACTGAATCCAATTACTGATCCCAATTTTTCACAAATACGTAAAAATAAAACAAATTTTTATTTATTTTCTTTAATCTTTTTGAGCTATAGTAAATAGTTAATATAATTTAACCTATCTACTATAACAACATTTTATTCACGAGCGTATCTAGTATTATTACTATTGGGTCTTGACTCCATTGTTCTTCTGATTCTTTGATATATTCAAATAAAATTCAAACTGTACTAGAATAAGAGTCACACCCACAAAAGCTTGTGACAGAGTTTTATTTTTGGTCCAAATATTACTTCGCCCAATTATTATTTGAATATTCTTAACAGATTTCCAAAACGAATCGAAATAATCCGAAGCTCCGGTTTTTCAGAAATATTACGTAATATATGCATTTTTGGAGATAACATAAGCAAGCCTAATTTTGATTTAACTAGAACATATACTTTTTTTTCAATGTGACCTAAAATGTATTTTAAAACCCTTATACCGTTGCAAAACTATAAAATAAAATACAACTTTTTCGATATAAAAATTAAGTTTTAGTTTAAATAAGAGAATTTTAAAAAACAATACAATCTCGGAGATTATACAGAACGCTCTATGAATCACATAGGAACGGTATGAACGAGAGATTAAATGTGAACCCTGGAAAAACTACACTGATTTCATTCTCATAAAAAAGGAAGCTGGGTAAACTAAAACCACCCATCCTTTTCGGTGAAAGACTACAGATCGCTAGGGAAACCAAATTCATAGGAGTAATGTTAGACTTTAAACTAACATGGAACCCTCATCTGGAATATATAATAAATAAGAGAAAATCGTCTCTCATGCTCTGCAAGAGAGCATGTGGATAAATCTGGCTGTACATAACAGTAGTTAGGCCAATCATAACCTATGTGCTCTTGTGTGGTAGCTAAAGGTTAATCAAATAACGGCATGCAAAGCTGCCCGGGATTCAGACTGGCCTATTTGTGCATTACTGGAGCCATGAACAGCACACCAACAGCTACCATGGAAATAATACTAGTTCGGGCTCCACTGAACCTCAAGAACCGTGGGAACACCAATCTTCAGAGATCCCGGTTTTAAAATGGGCACAGATGTACTTCCCAAAATATACTCCTTCTCAAAACATTTCACGGTAGTCTATGAAAGGGACATGTGGACAGAAGGAAAACCATTCTATCTCAAAAAAGGTATTGTTTAATATGCAGACGGCTACAAAACTGGGAAAGAAACCAGAGCGAGAATTTACAGTGAAAGACCCAAGGCAAACATAAGCCTCAAACACGCTATACTGACTTACGTCCGTGAGAACCAACGTAGAGATTACATAAACCAGAACGTATGTATTCTCTCGGACAGTCAAGCTTCTCTAAAAGCCTTGTCTGCAACCGAAGTCACCTCGCGGGTTGTCAAGGATTGTCTAGAAGAACTACTGGAGCTGGCAAAACGGAATAATGTTAAATGGATCTGGGTACCAGGTCACAGTAGTTTCGAAAAATTCGAAAAAGCAGATACTTTAGTATGGAAGGGAGTCGGAGTACTATTCATAGGCCCAGAACCTATTTTAAGAATTCCGAAGACAGCATGTAAATGATCAACGAGTGGATAGACGTTAAACCCCGTGATCACTGGAAAAATATACCGCAACAAAAACTCGAGAAAATACGGTTTGTTGAATTCATCCTGTCCCTCGATGCACTCAACCCGAATAGGATACAACTTCCAAAAGCTACGGGATTCATCACCGGACATTATCACCATCGAAAGCATCTGCACACAATAGGACTCACCATGGATCCATTATGTGCAAACTGTACGGCGAGGAGGAAAAAACATCCAACTACATCATCTTTGATTCCGAGACTCTCGGTTACAGCAGATACAAGAAAGAAGGTTCATCTCTCCTCGAATATATGAACCTTCAGAAAAACCTGATAAACAAGCTCCTGCCTATTACCAAGATATGAGAGAAGCGAATCTCGTCATACTGAAGTAGAGAGGGAGCAAAATAGGCCATAAGGTCGAAGTCAAATACTTTTTATACCCCAAGATATATTTATCTATCTTCACTCAACACATTATCACCCAAAACTATCTTGAAAAGATCCTGATCTTCGAATTCCTTCTTTGAGCGTGCTCAATATATGCTTAGAATAATCAAATTTTTTATATGTTTTCTGGAGGTACTTTTTACCCTCAAAATATTGTTTTTTATTTATAAAGACGTATATGAATATATTGGCATATATAAAAAGAATCGCCTACGACCATGTTCCTGATTTTGTTATAGTATGAAATTACCTGTCATTTATCTGTCAAATGCTATATTTTAAAAAATATGACACTTGTATATCAGGTTATGTTTATAATAGCCATGTGTAGTAAAGTTGTTGAAGATTTTTTTAAATTTTTAAGATAATTCACATATTCATTAATAATTTTTCTTAGGATGTTATTTTTAATCTAGAATCTTAAAAATAAATCATAACAATGTTAGAAAAGTCTTTTTTGAAAATTTTTAAACACATAATCAAGACAAATATTTTACGAAGGGTAAAATGAAATACAGAATCTCAGAAATGAATTAAAAATTTAAGTAACAAATAATTAATCTTTAATTTTTGTAGTATAGTACCAAATATTCGATAAAATTAGACGAGCAAGTTTCTCACGCAATTGAAAATAACGAATATAAACCTCGAAAACATCCAGGAATTTTTAAATCGAATAATGTTTCAGTTCCAGATAATATCGTTACAGCCATACATAATGTTTTTCAAGGTATTCTCTTATTAATATTAACAAAATTTAAATTTTAAGCAAATATAGTAATTTTGACTCTAAAACATGCCAAAATATTTCGATCAAAACATCATACGGTAGGCAGATAGTATTTTTAAACCGATATATGAGAGTATTGTAAGTTTAGTGCCGACTTTGTAACGGTTGGAAATGTGGATCTTAGAAAAGGAAAATTTTGGTACGGATGTTCCTAAAATGTTCTTATTATTCCATTTCTGTATTCCGTGCTGCATCTTTATGTGTATTCTAAAGCTGAAAATTGACTTATCCCGATCGCTAAAATTTACGAAGGGATACTTTTTGTACATACAGTATGTGAGAAGCGTGGGAAAGTGACAAATTTTAATTTTATTTGTATAGAAGGAAACTAGCCATCTTTATGAAAAACTGATATCTAATAGAATGATATATTTAGAGTAACTCTAAAAAATTCTTAATGTTTTACCACATAGTTTTGCTGAACAATTAGAAACAATAACAAAAAATTATTATTCTTTTTTTCTAAATTTTGACACTTCAAAACGTCAATTTTTGTAGATTTTAAATTTATTGACAAATAATTTATTTCCAAAATTTTGTTAGTGCATGTATTTCTATAAAAACTATAAACTATATTAGAGATGAGATACAGTCAAGTGAAAAATATATATATTTTTTAGAGGCAATTACCTTAAAATCGTAAGAGATTGAAAAAAAGTTGAAAAACCAAAATGTTCTTTTTAAAAAAAAAACAACTTTGAAAGAGTTTTACCCCGATTTCAAATCAAACATCTTACATCTGTAAATTACTGTAGGTAACAAAATCGTGTGGTAAGTCCAATTTTGACAGTGATAACAGAGGCATAACATTATGCCCTAGTTTCTTTACAATAATGGAGATATAAACTTGAAACTCTAGGTCACTAATCATACTTTGTGTTTTGGTAAATATGTATTGGACTGTACCGTGGTATATGCATCAGTCATATATTTATTCTTCCGTGCTTGTATAAAAGTAAAATAAACAGTTCATACACTGATAATGAACTTAATATATATAGGGTTTTTAAACAATTAACACAGTTGTCATTTTTTTACTTGTTTTATTCGAGTTTAATTTTGAGGTTGGGAATCTACCCCTCATCCCCTTAAAATCTACCTCTCGATTATCAGTCTAAAATTTAAAAGAAAAATAATCCAAAACCTAAATATTTTTGTCTAGTAACAAGTTAACTACGAATTATTTCAGACTATCCCTTGAAAATTGTCGTTGAAGATAGTAAATCACTTATTAATTTATTATACCATCGACATCCACCCGCTGAAGAACGTGAAATAAAAGAAAAACAAAAAGAAATCGAGAATACAATAATGAGTAAACAAGCAGAAGGCAAGCAATATAATATGGATGAGAGAAAAAATATTTTATCAAAGCATGAATTTAAAATCAGAAATTTATTAAAAACAAAATTACCACAATGGAGTAGTATAAATTATACAGCATACATAGCTTTACAATATCTAGTCGGTCGTGCTGCACCAGAATACGCTGTGTTAGTACGAATTTTTCAAGAATTAAATGATCGATGTCCAAATTTAAATCCAAGAACATTTTTTGACTTTGGTTCGGGTGTTGGTACTGGTACATGGGCAGTAAAATTATTTTGGGAAAAATCACTTTATGAATATTTTTGTGTTGATATCTCGCCATCTATGAACGATTTGGCAGATGTTTTATTGAAAAATGGATTTGCAAATAAGCCATCGACTGTACGAGGTTTATTTCACAGACAATTTTTACCAGCTTCGAATGTAATTATTCTGATTTCTAATATTTTAAAGATGGAAATTTTCTTTTATGGATATTTGTTTTAGGCTCAATATGATATCGTTTTATCAGCATATTCATTACTGGAATTACCATCGAGTAATAATCGTTTTGAGACTATTTTAAACTTATGGAATAAGACTAGAAAATTTTTAGTTATTGTAGAACAGGGAAATAGTGCTGGTTTTAGAGTTTGTAACCAATAAAAATTAACATAAATTTAAAGCTCATGCGGTTATTTACTACAGCAATAAATTTTATTTCAGGTTACGAATGAAGCTCGCGATTTTATTTTAAATTTACCGGATGAACAAAATACTGCACATGTATTTATGCCCGTAAGTAATAGTTCTTTTTGTATCTTTTTCTTTATTTATTCTATATATTTATATAATAGGAATCCTTACGCAAAGCTTTAAATTCTATTCCAAACAGACAGTAAGATTCACTATTAATACCACTATTAATAATTACCAATTTGTAAGACGTTAACCAGTTTTATGTGATGATAAGGATACACACACATAACAAGCTCTTTATACCAGGCGGAAGTTTAAGTAGGCAATTTACCTCTCGGTCGATAAAAATTCTACCATGTGCATCTATAATAAAACTATAAAAAAAACCAAAATATATGTGGCGGATATATTAAGTTTAGTAACCTCCGAGTATGTCGAGCAAACTACAAAAAAGATATTATACATTATATTATCGAATGATAATTAGTGAGAAATCTAGGTTTTTGAATTAAAATTTCAAATTCGCCCCCTTTACCTAGATCAGTTTTTTTGTATTATAAATACGTATTTCGACTACAATGTAGTCATCATCAGTATAAATTAGTTAGTCGTAATTTACTCTTTGACAATTAGAAATAAATAGAAAGTCGAGATCAATAGACAAAAATAAAAATAAATAGAAAATTAACTAAATTAAAATATAATAAATTTTAAAAAATTATTGAAATTACTCTTGTTAAAATTTCTTTCATTCACATTTATTCCTGTTACCTTACTCTTATATTATCTCAGGATATGTTACTCGTCGCTAATTTGGTGACAATTTCACGAAATTATTGAAATTGTCACCAAATTAGCGACGAGTAACATATCCTGAGACAATATAAGAGTAATTTTAATAAGAGTAAGGTAACAGGAATAAATGTGAATGAACGAAATTTTAACAAGAGTAATTTCATTATAATTTAAAATTTATTATATTTTAATTTAGTTAATTTTATTTATTTTTATTTTTGTCTATTGATCTCGACTTTCTATCTATTTCTAATTGTCAAAGAGTAAATTACGACTAACTAATTTATACTGATGATGACTACATTGTAGTCGAAATACGTATTTATAATACAAAAAAACTGATCTAGGTAAAGGGGGCGAATTTGAAATTTTATTACAAAAAAGATGCTTTCAAATTTCTTACCTCTGCTAAAAAAAAGAGATGGGGAGAAGTAATTTTAGCATCATTATATAGCTTTCTCAAAATATTGGAAATGCGATCAAATATTTCGACAAATAGACTTCGGTAATTGCTCTATTAGTATCGTATCTATTATTAAGTAATTAATATAATTAATTCATCATTTAACTAATTTATTTTTTATTTAAAAAAAATAGAAGATACATTTAGAATAAGTCTGATAATTAATTAAATAAATATATATTTTCATTCGAATTCTCGGCGTTATTACCATTTACATTGAACATGTTAAGAACACTAAATTAGGACAAAATCCATCAATGTGATAACACTGCTGACAACTTAGTAACTGTGTCCTGAAAGAAACACACTGAACGATGCTCAGAAGTTTTTGTTTTTTTTAAATATTCACTGACTTTCTATGTTTACTATGAACTAAATTGTTTCAAGCACGACCAATTTATGCATAGATAATATAATTCTACCGAAAGTTGTATGGCATGCCACTCAACGGTCAAAAATTTAACTTTCTGAGACAGTGTTACTCAAAATAAACTATATAAGTCATATGATCGTTTACTAAAATTAAAATTAATTTCCAGTGTCCTCATGATAAATCATGCCCAAGATTTTTAAATGATCATACACCGTGTAATTTTGAAATAGGCTATCGTACGCTACCACTATTTGGTAGTTCTGAATTTCAACGAGAACGATATTCATACGTTATTTTACAAAAATGTAAGATTTCAATACCCATGTATGGTTTAAAAAAATTTTTTTAATTTATATATAATTTTTTAGCTCTAAGAAATGAAAACCAAGTTTCTTGGCCACGAATAGTTCGTCCAACTTTAGTTAGGTCAAAGCATGCTATTTGTAGATTATGTACATCAAGTGGTACTCTAGATGAAGTTATTGTTACAGCTACTAAGCATGGAAAGTAAGTACTGAATTTGAAAGTTAAAAATATATTTTCAAATAATATCAATCATAAAAATTTCTTTTCTATAGATCATCATATCATTGTGCCAGAGCCAGTAAATGGGGCGATCTTTTACCAATCACTATTGAATCTAAAAGTTAATTACACGAATAAGACCAGTTGTAAAATTAATGCAACCTCACACTATGCAATTTGGTTATGCAGCCAAAATTAGGAGCAACTACTCAACAAATTCCATATGATAGTCCTGTAGATTATATATTCAAAAACATCTGTCTTTCAAACCCAGAAATTTACCCACTTGGTTGCTGCAGCCAAACTGTCTAGTGTGAGCCGTTGCTTTAATATAAATTTTAACTATATTAGTTTTATTTTAATCGATTGCTACGAGAATAAAGAATTATAATTAAAATAAATTTGATTTTTTGTTTATTAAAATTTGTTTTCTTGAATATCTTAATGGCTAGGGTGCTTTTAATAATACGAGTAATACGTCATTAACAACAACATGGGATGCATGTATTGATGTAACGAACCGATTAGATCAAATACTCATCTTGGTTGTTGCTGATTTTTTACATTATTTGTTCGTTTTTTATCAAAATTAAAAACAATAATTCCTCATGAAGGAGCGACATATTCTAGCGAGTGTTCTCAGAACTAGGCTTTGTAACCAATATCAAATCAAGTTACCCTGCTGCAGCGTTCTATATGAATCTGATGTAACTCTCATTACTGATTAAATCAAAATTGTTTCATATTATTTATTTGTGTATACTTAAGCGTCAACAATACGATGTTTGTCCAAATTTCTTTCGGTTACGTAAGACAAACTGTAGAAGACTTTAGCGTATACTATTTAGACAAATGTCATTGTCATTGAATTTTTTAATTAAATACTGATATGAAAAAATTAACTTGTCAACCAGGAATCGAACCTCTGGATATCTAGTCCAGTATGCTTCCGCTACACCAAAGACGACTGTGACGTAACAGCCAACCTTTTCATATCATTCTTCTTTTTATTTATTTAGACAGTAAGACTTTAGCGTATACTATTTAGACGAAGGTTGACGAGTTAATATTTTCATATCAGTATTTAATTAAAAAATTCAATGACATTTGTCTACATAGTATACGCTAAAGTCTTCTACAGTTTGTCTTACGTAACCGAAAGGAATTTGGACAAACATCGTATTGTTGACGCTTAAGTATACACAAATAAATATATATGAATAATAACTTCGACAGAAGTAATACTGTCTAAATAAATAAAAATAAGAATGATATGAAAAGGTTGGCTGTTACGTCACAGTCGTCTTTGGTGTAGCGGAAGCATAGTGGTCTAGATATCCAGAGGCCCGAGGTTCAATTCCTGGTGGACGAGTTAATTTTTTCATATCAGTATTTAATTAAAAAATTCAATGACAATGACATTTGTCTAAATAGTATACGCTAAAGTCTTCTACAGTTTGTCTTACGTAACCGAAAGGAATTTGGACAAACATCGTATTGTTGACGCTTAAGTATACACAAATAAATAATACGAAACAATTTTGATTTAATCAGTAATGAGAGTTACATCAGATTCATATAGAACGCTGCAGCAGGGTAACTATAATAATAACTTCGACAGAAGTAATACTGTCTAAATAAATAAAAATAAGAATGATATGAAAATGTTGGCTGTTACGTCACAGTCGTCTTTGGTGTAGCGGAAGCATACTGGACTAGATATCCAGAGGCCCGAGGTTCGATTCCTGGTTGACGAGTTAATTTTGTCATATCAGTATTTAATTACAAAATTGTTTCAGTTCTTTTATTATGGATATGCATGTCGTAGATCCTTTTTTTAAACGACAATCTATCCACAATAATTATTTAAAAAATCAGACAATATTTTTTTAAAGCTTTTACTTATAAACACAGCCTGTCTGGTTTGTAGATGTCATTTACAATCCATGGTACCTAGCTTAAGCTTTACCAAAGATATCCAAATTCATAGTTTACAAATGAGAGTAATTTATTTAAAAAACCATAGATTAAAACTAACTTTAAAAAGTAAATGCATTTAATCTAGAAGAAATATATACAATTATGATTGGACCGAAATTAGTTGCAACCGACATCATGTGGCATGGAGTATTGCTTCCTGAACGTATGCAGGTTTAATTCATCGATCTTCGGGAAGGGGTTATCACGGGAAGTTTTGAAAAACGATTTAGATTTTTGAAAGACATCGATTTTTTTGATCACTGTTTTTGTGCAATATGCGTGACATTTATTAAATCAGCACAAAGCGCTCCAAACTTTCACAATTTTTTACGCGGCCAAGTTTTTTTGTTTCCCTGATATCTCCTCAATTAGAGCTTGTTAAGAAATTTTGTAGAAACTAAAAATACTCACATATTTTGTTTGAATTTTTTTCGTATCGTCAATAGTTTGGGCCATAACAACGAAAAATAGAAAAGAAGAGCTTTTCAAGAATATGTCCTTGTATAAATACATATTTCAACTTCAAAGTGGTCATCATGATCATCATTATGAATTAGCTAATAGTTATTATTTTCCGAGAAGATATGTTAATATTAAACAGATATTGTAAGTTAGACAGTGCCAAATTAGCAATGATTAACATATCTTCCCGGAGAATTGATGACTACTTATAGTCGAAATACATATTCATAGAATGCAATAAGAATGGATCTAGGAATTGGAGGAATTTTTTTAAATCAATTTCTAAAACCTAGAGTTGTCTTTGATAATAAATTTAGAATTATTAGTGTTTTTTACCGAAATCGGTTGTTTACATGTTTATTTCCGAAACGAAGTGAAATATCGGTTAGGAATTTTTGTGCGTGTTGTTGAGTTCAAAAGTAATTTCAGATGAGTTAATGAATGTGGTATAAATTTCAATCTATTAAATAGATTAAAATGAGTTAAACAGAAATATAAATTTGCCCTCCGATAACCCAAAATAAAAATTATCAGCTATAAGGAACGAATTATGCAAAAAAGAATTAATTTTCCATCGATTATTAAAAATTAAAATTTGATGAAATTAGAAGACAAGTAAAAGATTCATTCAAATATTTTCGTAACGCCTCTGATGGTCATATGATGTATCTAACAAAAAACCCAAAATGCGAATATTCCACGGTAATTTTCTTATAATTTTCTTATAGTAACTTATAGATTTTTTATAGATCTTTAATTTTTAAAAAAATATCCCGATATGATAACTTTTAAGAGAGTTATCATATGTTTTACATTTTGCTAATAATTTAATAAACAAATTAATATTTTTAAATTTTATAAAGGTTAATAGAAAGATTAAACTCTTACCTATCTAACTCTAAACTTAAAAAAAATTTCCGATGAATATGGTTTATTTCTTAAAGAAAAGTAGGATAAAACCCGTGGGTATTTAATTAGAAATTAATAATTTTATAATTATATTCAGCTTCATCGTATTCATAAAAAAAAGACAAAATGATCCGAATGAATGTGTATGCAGAATAATGTAAAAATTCTAGATGTTACACTATGTAATGCGTGTACATTCATTCGGAATATGGCTATATAAAATGAACATATACAGTAGTTGGTTAAACAATCATTTTGTCTTTTTTTGATGAATTCGATGAAGATGTATATCGTTACATATTATAAAAAAAGTCCCCCAGCCGCGTCTGTCTGTCTGTACACGATAAACTCAAAAACTACCGAACGGATTTTCATACAGTTTTCACCAATGGACGGAGTGATTCATGAGGAAAGTTTAGGTGTATAATTCATTGAGGTTTTGTGTAAATTGGCTGAAAGATGACGATGATAGTTGAAGAAGTCGGAAAAAATCATGCCGAGAGAGAAGAAAGATATGCAGTAGAGTGAAAGAGTAGATGATTGTCATTTCCATAGAAACTATACTTCTATAACCAGTCCAAGTGGCCGAGCGGTCTAAGGCCTTATGTCTGCGCAGTATGCCTACTTGGAAACTGAGAGGTTGAGGGTTCGAATCCCGACATCGGCAGTTTGTCAATTATTAAGAAAATAAAAGGGGCGGTTAATCTGAACTAAACTGTCGGCGTATGGATAAGAACGAAGTAACCGGCTATGCTTGAGAACGTTTTCTGCAGTTTCCTTCACGAACTCCAGATGAATAATGGCATAGTTCCTATCATAGTCGGCTGCAGCTGCATATCCTATCAATTCCTAGTCTATACACATAAATTCCTTTCACTACAGTCACATCCTCACATCCTTAGGCATCACAATGGACCTTATGGCCGAAGTGAAGCCCGTCCAGGGAAGCCTCTACAATCTATCTATATGTCTATACTTCTATAAAATAACTATAAAATTATTTTATTAAAATTTTTTTCAATTTTTAAATGTCAATTATGATTGTCATTTCCATAGAAACTATAAACTATACTAGCACACTATAAATTGTTATATATCGTTGTATTTTGGCTATTAATAAATTTATATTGTTTATAAATGAATTAATGTTAGCGCCATCTAAGCAGAATATTTCAATTAAATAACTTTTCGTAACAGCAATATACGGAGTGATTCATGAGGAAGGTTTAAGTGTATAATTCATTGCGGTTTTGTGTAAATTGGCTGAAATATGACGATGATAGTTGAAGAAGTTGTAAAAAATCATGCCGACTGAAAGCTAACTGGCGTGCCCCGGCGTACTGTATCTAACTGTACCCGGCGCATTTTCAAGGTCGGGGTGGGTGGCTTGTAAATTATAAAATTTTTATTTTCTAATTAAATACCCACGGATTTTATCCTGCTTTTCTTTAAGAAATAAACCATATTGGTCGGAAAATTTTTTTAAGTTAGAAAGGTAGTGTTTAAGCTTTCAACTAAGCTTTATAAAGATATGTTTAAGACCTTTTATTTAAAAAAAAGATTTATTCATGTATCATGACTTGCACCCTTTTTATTTACAAAAATAGGGGACATGGTATTTTATTAATTGTAGGGGACCTAATTTTTTGTAAGGGCTAAAATTGGGAACATTATTTTTAACATATAAAAAGCATACTTAGTTATTGTTTAAAACAAATGAAGTAAGTTTTAGATATTTTATTTTAATTTAAAATTTTTACGTTTTTCATGGGCTCATTTCTTTTCTTTTTTTATATAGAATTTAATAATATTCTTTGTCATTTTTAAAATTTTTAGTTTTAAAAAAAATATTAAGAAAAACCATTTGTTATAAACAAATTCAATTTTGAGCCTGTCCCATCACGAGCGCGGACGTAAAAACTGAGGATCATACTCAAGACGTCAAAATATACCGATTTTAAAAAAAATGCGGTTTCAAGCAACCTGCCTGAAAAATGCTAATTTCACTCTAGTACTAAAGAAAAAATGAAAATAAATTTGAGGGTAAATCTTTAAAAGACAGGCACAAGCGTGGAGTTAAAATTGAAAATTGATAAACCCATTTGCAAACAAATGAAAATAATATATACTAACTAATCTAAAATCTCAAATGAGTATACAGTTGCAATTTAATACTTTTGGTCTCAAAACTAAACATCAAAGTCATTGAAAGTATCAAGTACAAAAATTTACTAAAATCGCTACAAAATAATAAAATATTTAAAAAAAACACTTAAGCACATGTTATTAACCCGACTTCAAAAAGTCGGATGGTTCTCAATTCGTCTGTATTTTTAACCCGACTTTAAAAAGGAGGATGGTTCTCAATTCGTCTGTATTTTTTTAATTTTTTTATGCGTGACACCTCAGAACTCCGTCATTTATGAACCGATTTTGAATTTTTTTTTGTTTTAAAAGGTTTGATTTCCCATTGGTCCCATTGTCACCAAATCGCATTCTGATGAGGGGATCCCCTGGAAATCGAGGAAAATCCTCATTTTATATGTGATCACCGATTTCTGCGAAAATTTTTTGTTTGTTTGAAAGGGTATACTCATTCATAATGGAAAAATAAGAAACTTTTTTTAAAAACCGACTTTTTTACAAAAATTTTTACAAAAAAAAACCGACCCCAAAAAAAAAACCCAAAATACATGTAAAAAAAACTCAAAATCTGTTATGAAAAAATGCAATAAAAATTTCAAAAAAAAAAAAAAAAAAAAACCGATTAAAAAAAATGTGTTATAAAAAATGCATTAAAAATTAGTAGGTCGTTTAGTAGGTCTACTCATATTCAGACAAATAAAATCAGTTATAGAACTTCAAAGTCACTAAAAAGCGAGAAATAAAAAAAATTTTGACAAAATGGAAACCCGACTTCAAAAATCAAATATTCTAAAACAAAAAATGCACTAAAGTAAAAAATTATTGCATATTCTTGTGTCAATTTTAGTTCATCTAAGCAAAAAATTTTAAATATATATGTACAATTATTGTTATTTTTGGAGGCAGTGTCCAAATTTTATGTGAATTTCTCTATGCTGACACCGACTCCAAAAATAACAATAATTGTACATATAACTGAAAAATTTCCAGCTGATAAGTTACCAGAATGCACTAGTCTAGATTGGCGTTACTGATCTAATTTACTGATAAGATTTTATGTGAACTTCGCGATTTTTTTCATAGTAAAGGATGTAGAAAAATATTAAATAAATTGATCAATTTTGAAGTTTTTAAAATATGAATGAACTTTTATTCATATTAATTAGGATCCAGCTATGTTTTATTTGAAAGATATAAGCTTTCTTTCTTTTAGGAAATTGGCAATTAGATAGGGTGCCTAGAAAAATAAATTTTTTACTTTTTAACATCTCATATGCATACTGTCGGATTCTAGTGCACATAAGCTTTTTTCGTTTTTGATGAAAACTATCGACGTTGATCCATACCATACCATTTTAAACGTATTTATTAATACGCAAATGCGTTTTTTTTATATTAAGGTGCGATTTCATGATGACGCTTGACGCTGATATCCAGCGTCAAGTTTGGTCACGTGGTATAATTTCGACCGAAGCGTCATCTGGATAAAAAGCGTCAGTTCGAACGTGAATTACAGCGTCAAGCGACACTAGTGAAATAAGTTAGCTTCAAACAAGTAACAAGAATCGAAAGTCGAACTATCGATCTATGTTATTCCTTAACCTTTTTGGAACAACAACAACTCATAGTTATTGTAATTGTATATACAAATTTATTTATAAAATAGTAGTGAACGGAAGTATAATAAAAATTGTATTTTTATTATACTTCCATTTTCAGCGTCAAATAAATGGCACCAGCGTTAAACTAACATATTTGTAGTTTATCGCTGCTTTTTATCCAGATGACGCTTCGGTCGAAATTATACCATGTGGCCAATTTTATATGGTCGATGACTATTCCAACCGAGTAATAAAATCTTTCACTTCATCGGTCATACCCCGATTTGGTCGGGTTTGCATGTTTTTGGTGCCTCCGCACTAAAAGTCGTTCTATATATATCACATGGCCCCGTACAAATCGTAGTTTTGCCTTCGAAAACAATATTCATTTCCGAACAAATGTGTATATGTTTGGCCGAACTAGATGCTGAGATATAATAATTCAGCATCACTTTGAACACACTTTGTTAAAATGATCTCTTTCATTCATTTTTATTAGTTCTATCGCCTAAAGTTATAAAACTTAATTTTTCAAAACTAAACTTTTTATTTTGAATAGAAATTTGAAATTTCCAAGCAGATCTGGTGACATTTCTTATTATAATTGTGACAATAAATTTATTCCGACTTAAAATATTTCCTTTACCGTTGAATTCGAATTGAATAGTAAAAAAAAAAAGCCCCAAAGAGGCGAATGTAGAATTTCTCTTGGATCCCCCTAATGCAAGTACCCTACCTATTATCGCTTTGAAGTATTTTCTTCAAAATTCCTTTTTGCATTAAACTGTTCTTTGTTATGTCATTTAAAAGTCAAACGTCATATGAAATTTTAAGGTTATAATAAGATTTTTACGTATTTAGTTTTAGACCCTAGTATTTATTTTGAAATGTTGCATACAAATTAAAGATAAAATATACAAAATGAATTTTATTAAATCACAAAGCACAATATTATACACTTCTAATATTATTCAGAAGGTAACCTATAGAAATTTCTTAAAAATTCAAAGTTAGTTACTTATTTACAATTAATTTTAGAATTTGTATTCTGCACAATCTAAAGCTGTAGAAAAAATTAGAGACCGATTAGCAAATGGTCCAAATTTTGAAGATTTTGTATCTAAAAGTACGAAGGAAATTAATGACGAATGGAAAAACTATGAAGGTCAATTGCGTAGGGAAAAGGGAGAAGATAAACGATTACGATTACCACCATGGCTAAAGACTACAATACCCACTGGAAAAAATTTTCATAAAATTAAAGAACAATTACGTGATCTAAAATTAAGTACTGTATGTGAAGAAGCAAGGTGTCCTAATATTGGTGAATGTTGGGGCGGTGGGGAACATGGAACGTCCACTGCTACTATTATGGTAATAATCTATAAGTTTTTATTCTAATAGAATGGTGTCTGTTATGTCATAATCTGGGGAACTTTTTGTACACTCCAAAATAATCAAAATATATAAACAATAACAAATTTCGATATATCGCAAGTTTTTATTTGAAAAATCGAATTTTTGTCAGTCATGAAAAAAGAAATTATAAAAATTATTTTTTGAATAATTAATTATTATTCTGGTAAAAAATTGAATTATGATGTATAGAGATCACACTATATAAAGAGTACAAATTACTCAGATTTCATTAAATATGATGCTATACTTGGAAAATTAATCGACATATTGAATTGTTATATTTTTTAATGCTTATTTTGAGATGTTCTATACACACCAAGTTATTCAGATTGTAGCGTCACTGATATTATAATCTCCCCATTTATGTCTGTAATTGAAGATCTACTTAATATATTTTGATATGGTTTTCACTGTCGTATAGGACGTTTATTTCATAATGTTTTAGTATGCGTATTTTTATACTGTTTGTATATAATATGTATAAGGGCATTACAGGCGCGGATCCAGCCCTCAAAAAAGGTTGCGGTCACAGCCACCCGAAAATCGGCCAAGTGCCGAACTCACTCATGATCGATGTAGTGCATTCCTACAAAGGAGATGTTTACAAAATATATGACGCCCTGACCAAGATTTTGTACAGTGTATAGTTTCACGTGGGCAAAGCCGTGGGACGAACACTAGTAAATTATTAAACCTGTAAAATGTTAGTTTGCTCGCTCACGAAAATTACAAAAGTAAAGTTTGTTTGCACATCACAGTGTTACATTTAGACTCTAAACTACTGAACTGATTTTGATGAAATTTTTACAACTTCAAAGGATATGAAATTAAATTAAACGCTAGTATACATTTTATATTAAATAATTTTATTTAGGTGCTTACTTAAATTACAAATTCAAGCTTACGTTTCTTTTTCGTGAAAATTTAGGAGAGCTAGCCCGGATAATCTTTCCTGTGCCATTGTATGTGTGCATACAACACACGCTTACTTTTAAATTAGTAGACGACTATGTACTTTTAAATTAGTAGATGACGAAAAAGAAACAGATAATATGTTGTCAAACATGTGACATAACGTGTCAGCAAATCGTCTATGATAACTAAGCACTTCGATGGGTTCCGAATCACGCACGATTCATTGATTGTTTTAATTTTATTAAAGCATTGGATATAATATCATCAGTCTATCGACCTCAATAGACCGTGAAAGTGTGACGTAACAAGTCTATTAGGGTTGTGGGCATGCCCATCGTGCCCACAACGGTGGATCCGCGTTTGGGGCATTACAAGTTTAGTTTCAAATTTGTAACGGCTGGAAATAAGAGTTTATTGTTTTATAGGTATTTAGTTATATCTAATATATGAAATGATAGTCTGATACCAAGCGCGTGTATTGCTATCTTTATCATACAGAGACTATTTTGGTCGTGAATTAGCACAGTGTTTATATATGGTACAAATACAACATTTACATATTTATTGTTTACTAGCCGTTACCCGCCCGCTCCTTTGAGCGTAACTTAATTCTTAATAATAATTTATAGATTTTAGTGTTTTTTATCAGATAAACATTTTTTATGTTTGAAGATAGGTTTTGGGCACAGCAACCACCTAGTAAGATGTACAATGAACGAAATTGCAAGCTATCTATTTTTAAGGAAGGAACATTTTGGGTCTTTGAGCTTTTCCTCTACCTCTTACGGTTTCAAAATTAGATATTTGCACCCTCCTGGAATGGTGGAGGGTTGGTTGGTACAAACAGCGAATTTCCAATTTGTTTATTTTTTAAGATGGAATATTTTTGCCTTTGAATTTTTCTTCTATCTCATACGGTTTTAAAGTTAGATATTTCTGCAACTCCTGGCGGGGATGGGGGAGTAAGGACCAATGAGCGACTTTGCAACTTGTTTATTTTTAAGGAAGGATCTTTTTTTTTTTACTTTTATTCATCACCCCCTCCAGAAAATCTAAATATTTTAGAAGTAAAATGTAGCCTAGATTACTCTCTAAAAAGTCCCGTCAAAATCGTCTCAGCCGTGTTGGAGATTAGGCTGCACAAATAAACAGACAAAACTTTAAAAAAACGAGTGTTTTAGTTTTGATTACGTGCAAATAACAACTATAGGTGAAAAAAGGGGGAGTGGCTGTGTCTTGGACACGGCCGTGTGTTTTATGTGAATACGCGTACGTAACGGGTAATATTTTCTTTGAGCGTATTATATGTACACTGGGAGAGAAAAATACTTGTATATAAATTGTATAATGTAATAAATTGATGGGTTTGATTTATTTTAGACTTTATTTTTTGGTTTATAGAGCATTTAAATAAAATCTTGTATTTAATATTTTTTTTATTATTAATTTATTGTTTATTTTTCGCTGGATATGTTTCTAAGTCTATTCATTTCATAATTTCAGAGTTCACAAGTGAAGGGGTAGTAAGTTAGGGAAAAAGTGGTGCTTGGAGAAAGATGAAACATAAAATATAAAATATCTCACTTAATATCAGAAAAATTGAAAAATGTGTAAGAAGATAAGTTATAGAAAATTATGTTTGCTACAATTCATTACCTTATCATTTTTTCTACAACTCGAATGTGTAAAGAGATATTTAGGATTTAAATTTTCAATCTTAAAGTGTCAATATCTCTGTAAATATTAGAAAAACAGAAAAAATGATAAGAAACTTAATTATAGTAAAACTAATTTTCTATAACTTTACTTATATGTTTTTAGATTTTTCCAATAATAAGAGAGATTTCCATTGCATTATTTTAAAATTTTTTTAAATTGAACACTATATATATTCGCTATAACTATTTTGCAGTAATGTTATATATATAGATCTTGACGAGAGCTGTCGATTGAATCTAAAACGAACGTTCTAGCTTCACCGAGTCAAAAGTTATACTCAACGGAAATTATGTGACGCAACAAAATGACATCAAAATGGCGGCACCGATTCACTCTTTCATATGGTGTTTAACGGATATCGCTGGATTCCTCATGAGAAGCCATTTCCCACAGTATACGATATATTTACTTTGACTTGACTTTCTGACGAGTTAAGGCCGACATTGCATTATTTTTAAAAATTTTTAAATTTAACACCATATATATTCGTTATAACTATTTTTCACTAATGTTTTATATCTATAGATCTTGACGAGAGCTGTCGATTGAAACTAAAACGAACTTTCTAGCTTTTCTGAGTCAAAAGTTATACCAAACGGAAATAATGTGACGCAGAAAAATGACCTCAAAATGGGGGCGCTTCCCCATCCACCGCACGCGATGCGTGACATTCCTAACTTAGCGTAACAAATTCTTTGAACCTTTAGCTATTGAGTGGTATAATTATATTTTTGATGTATCCGAGAGTTTTATACCTGCAACACCAAACTCTATCCCCCGATTTTGTTATCATCAGTTTTTTGAATTACCCCCCTATATATCAAATTTATAAACGTATTCATGTCAAAAGAGAAAAAAAAAGAAGCGTTTATTTCGAAATCATAGACAGACACTGCAATTTTATTTATTTGTATAGATACCTTATACAAACATATAACATTTTTATACATGATTGTGTAGAAGTAAAATAAACTGATAAAGCACTCAGTATATATGGGACATTTAAACAGTTAACTCGGTTATTTATTACATTACTTTTATTTTAATTTTCTAATTTTTAAATATGATTTATTTGTAGTTAATGGGCGACACATGTACAAGAGGGTGCCGATTTTGTAGTATTAAAACATCACGAACACCTCCACCATTGGATGTTAACGAACCAGTAAATACCGCAGAGGCTATTGCTTCATGGGGAGTTAATTATATTGTCCTAACTTCAGTTGATCGCGATGGTATGTGTATATTTTTTATATCGTTAGGAATATTTTTAAATTGATAATTTTAAGAAAATATCAAATCATAAACTAAAAAAGCCAAGCTATAATATTGCTAATTCTAAGCTATAATATTGTAATAAATAAAAATCTCAACAAATTGGAATGATGTTTACACTTTGAAAAGTTTTCTTTTTCATATATGATTGTATAGCCCAGTAGCATGTACATTCTACCTGGATTCAATTCCAAAGTTAACGAAAATTTAAGAAATTGGGGATGGTAGAGGGTGTGTTTGCTGAGTTTTCGAACACGAGGACCCTGTGCTCATTACGGTGGGCAAAAAAAAGCGATTTTTTCGGACTATTTTTGATTTTTTGCCCATATTGTCTAAACTATGTGGTTTAGCGAAAATCCAACTAAAAACCACGTGAAAGAGCATTAAATTTTCTTTAAAATACATTGGCCAAACGTATTTTTTTACCCAATAATAACCAAGATACAGGCGGTCAAAATGTAAAAAAATGCAGAAAAATTCAGGATTTGGGCTATTAAAATTATATTATTAAACATATTATGCATACCTACTCATTCCCCCCCCCCTCCTCTTCTGCTAGAACCCCTGCCCCCTCCACTGGCTTGAAGTACCCTCAACATGTGCATAATGCGACGTGTTTTTTAATATAAGAACGAGTGAATTTCTCACTCACATCACTCCACCAACTATGGAGTGGATCCGCCGACTATGTGTGCTTCGTCTTAACGTCTTTATTTAATATCCAAAAGCTATATTTGATCAGCCTCTCTTCATAATTGAAGACTTGAATGCGTTGGTAATCATCAAAATTAATTATTAGTTTTTATAATTTATAATTCCCATAAAGCCAGGCTATGTCACAGGCAGAAGGCACTGTATCTTGTGTAGGGATTTCAACCCTGAATTTGGGGGTCGCGTGTACTGCTTGACTTCAATACTGGCAGCTTTGCCGATTATGTCCGATGATGAGGTGATTTTTATGCGCAATACATCCTTTTCACTACTCACAACCTCTCGTGGAGGTGACAGCAATTATCCCACCCATCGCGTGAAACGCCCCATGACCATCCAGCGTGTTAACATTGAAGTCAGCGTTGTCGAATATGAACTGGCTGAAAGGATTGGCTGACTCATCGACAACAGCTTTCTTTGCCTGCAGTATCCTTCGAGCCTTGAAGCTTCCTTATAACTAGCTGAATATCCCAACTTATTCGTCAGATCTAGAAGATGCTTGGACCCAAATTTCCTATATATGTACGTTGCAACACCAATCATAACGTGGGAAAGTAATGATCTTGGTCGCACGGCCAATATAATGGCGTGTGCAGGTGCCAAGCATTTAGTCTTCCAAGAATCCATTGATCCACGTTTGTTGGTCCAGATAATTGTATGCAGGAGGAGGAGTAGTGTTTCTGTAAGGTGTTGTGTACCACCAAAAAAATTATCTACAGGAGGGTAAGACGTGGTGCTGAAAACCTTTGAGCGAATATTTTCCAAAATTATTTATCCGGCGGTCTTAACAATTCGATTTCTTTCTTCTTTGAGATCCTTTTTCTTTTCATTTAAATACCATTTGTCACTCAAAATTTTATGCCCAGTGTTTTTGAAGCACACCACACTCGATCTGTGGGCTGACAAACTGATGATTATGTCATCTTTATTCTTCTCCTGTAAACGCTTTTTTTAAGTTTTCGCGTGTGGGCGAGAATCCTCAGAAACCTGATCAAGTAATTGACCTAGGGAAAACTGGCACTCATCACTGCTCTCTTCGAGGAACGTGAAAATAATCTCCATAGCTTGATCATGGTTGGGAGAACTAACATGTCCAGGCCTTTTTTGGACGCGTGATGGCATGTTATAAAACCTTAAAATACATTTCTCATGATAGCGTTCACAGCTACTAAATCTGTTTCAAGACTATCCAACAATGCCATGCGGTCTACGATTTTCTGCCCCCATCTTCACGCTCTTTTGCCTTTATCGTACTCGTATTTGCTAAACCAGGTAGCGCCACTTTTACAGGACGATTGCGTCTCTCAGTTTTGACCTTAATCTGAGTTTGTCTGTTTTCTTCAGTAATTATTTCATCGTATAGGAACCACGTATTGTTGAAGTCAAATGGTGGCTTGCGGGAACGGGTTGGCTTTGGGGCAGCAGTGGAAGTCGTGGTCTCTTCGCGTCGTAGAGAAGCTGTAATCATTTTTTCATGGGAGTAATTTTTCCGACATAGTGAGTGAACAGTTACTTCTTCCAAGGGTTCGATAAAACGTCGGTGCTCAGGCTTTTTGCGTTGATCAGTGCAACAAGTAAAGTAGCGATCCCTCTCAACAACTACAGCTTCACATTCTTCTAAACTCTCCTCGCAAATGAAACACCGTTGAGGCTCTGACGAAGACGCCCGTTATATTCAATAGCACGTCACTAACGAACATTCACGTTCAAGGAATATAAAGAAACTGAGGAGCTATTCAGGAATTCTCGTTCTTGTATTAAATAAAAGCTTGTAAAAACACATCTCATTATTATAAAGATTATTAAAATAATCAAAAAAAACTAACTCTAGGTTTTTTGAAATTAAATTTCTAATTTTCGACTATAAAGTAGTCATCATCAGTATGAATTAGCTAATCGTAACTATCTCTGGGATATGGAGACAGGCATACTGATGAGCTAATTCATACTGATGATGGCTACTTTGTAGTCGAAATACGTATTTATAAAATAGAAATAAATGTTCTAGAAATTGGGGAAAATTTGAAATTTAACATCTCATTATGCACATGTTGAGGGTAATTCAAGCCAGTAGAGGGAGGCAGGGGTTCTATCAGAAGGGGAGGGGAGGTAGTATGCACAATATGTATAATAATACATAGATATGTGTGAAAATATAATTTTAATAGCCCAAAACCTGAATTTTTCTACATTTTTTCACATTTTGAGAAATTTGACTCTTTCACGTGGTTTTTGCTTGGATTTTTGCTAAACCAGATAGTTTAGACGATATGGGAAAAAAACCAATAATAATCCGAAAAAATCGCTGTTTTTTGGGTTTTTCTTAAAATAAAATTTAAAATAAAATCTAACTGAGTTAATTGCTTAAACCGTTATATGCTGAATTTATAAAAAAAAGTTTTCTTACAAAAGTTGTTTATTTTAAATAGTTTAAATTTTTCTATCTCGTACGATTTCAAAGGTTGGCAGTTTTGCCCATTTTTTTAACCTTACTTTTTAGCTCTAGAACACATGCACATTTGCGGAAATAGACTAATTAATTAGGTCATTTTATAAACACCTATAATAATAATAATAACTCACTGGACCCATTAATTGGGTATGGGCCTTTCCTCCATATTCTAAGTATTATTTCGTAATATTAGCACAATTATAATCATACAAAATAATTAATAAAGTAAGAATAGTATATATTAAATTACTAGCTTTACCCTGCCACGCCTTGCTGTGGCTAAATGGTAAGGAAATAAAAGACGAAACATAAATTTCTACTATGTTTAATTTGACAATAAGTTTCTCCCCTTTAAAATGTGAATTTTCTAAAATCCTTTCTTAGCTAACGTTTATTATCTATAAACTACCTACCTGCCAAATTTCAGATTCATGAAGACAATTTCTCCATATTATCTTCTCCATATTTCTCCATATTATCTAGAAAACCCCATTCCACCACCTTTTACTTAAAAAAAACAAATTGAGCTCCGATTGAGTTTAATTTGTCACAAATTTAATGCTCTTAAAAAACGTATCGAATAGCTTTCGAAGAAAAATGCATGGATTAGGAGCTATATAGCAGAATCTGAAACAAGTCCAAAAATTTCCCGTTTTTTCGCGGGTAATAATTTTTCCACAACTTTTTGGGAGTTGCAAACTTGAGTATACATAGCCGTAATGGATCCAAACAACATACTAAAAAATCAGAGATACATCATGTTTTGTTAATTTATTGTTGATTTTGACATGCCTATGTGTCTAATTTGATTGACTGATTAATTGTTTAAGTTACTATACTTTTGATTACTTATGTTTATTATTTATGTTTATATTAAAATACATTGCAACGTTTTTTTAAATGATTACATGCCTTCTTTTTCATTACCAAACCAAAAAACAAAAGATAGGATAGGTTATAGAACATTTCTGGAAAAATGCGATTTTGCCTTATATAGGTTTTTGAGAGAACTACAAGGCTTACAGACTTCGCTTTGCGCTTAATTGAAAGCTAATTAAATTGCCTACAAGTTATATTCTACAAGTGCTACTCGCAGGACCAATGGTTTCGACACAAATTCGGTCCAAAGAAGGTCTAAAACTAAAATCTTCAATTTTTGGAAAAACTGGCCTATTTTCAAAGTGCCGTAATTCGGTAACCAATTGACCTACAGAGCTCCGATTGAGCTTAATTTGTCACAAATTTAATGCTCTTAAAAAACGTATGGAATAGCTTGCGAAGAAAAATGCATGGATTAGGAGCTATATAGCAGAATTGGTAAAAGTAGATACCAATTCCAATCAGAAGGAAGGAAACAAAAGATCGAGGTCGTACAGCAGTTACCAGAACATGAGAAAATGACACACACTTATTCTTCCATGCTTCAAGGAGCCACGCTTGTTTTTGAGAACAACAGTCTCCAAAAATAGCTGTACTGAGTGTCCCTTTGTTTGAGCCCATCTCCACTATGACTATGTCATCGACAAAACGTTTTTGGAGGTGAGTTTTCGTTGTTCTCACATTAGGGATACAACCAACCTTAATTTGCTGCAGAAGGTGTGATAAAGAAAACTGGCATTCATCACTGTTTTCCAACAGGTAATCGTACACACAACACATCGCTTCTTCAGTATTACTGGTTAGAAGATACCCTCTCTTATTCCTAGTAGCTGGTGGTAATCTAAACAGGCTCCTGTAGCACAATCTGTGGTAAGCCCCGTCTACAGCAACCAGGTCGTCAATGGCGAGGAGGCGCTCCGATTGTACTACAGGAGCCTGTTTAGATTACCACCTGCTACTGGGAATAATGATCATAATAATAATAATTTATTAGACCAGAAATGATGTACAAATGTAATACATATTTGTTCGTCATGTATTCCTAACATTATAGGTTGTTAGAAAAAAATTCATCCACATTATATGGACAATGATCGAGCAATAAATTCTTGCAGGCGGTTTCAAACTGCCTTTGGTTACTACATTCAAGCTTTATATGAGATGGTAACTTGTTGAAAAATTTTAAGGCATTGTAAGATGGACCATGTTCGAAGACATTTAAGTTGTGCTTGGGTACTCTTAAGTCGCTACCATGTTTTGTATAATACGTGTGATTAAAGTTATTTTGATCTACCGTATGAATATTCTTCTTTATGTGGGCGAGACAATGGAGAATGTATATACTGGAGAGCGTCAAGATTCTCAGATCCTTAAAATATTGTCTACAGGAAGTTTGCTGGCCAACACAAACAATTACTCGTAATATTTTCTTTTGCTTTATGAAAATTTGTGTTGATTGAGAGGAAGACCCCCATAACAAAATTCCATATTTAAGTCTGCTATGAACCAATGAATAGTATACCATAGCTAATGTTTTTTTACTTAGATTCTCTTTTAAATTTCTAAAAAGAAAAGAGTTGTCGTGGAATAAGAGACGGTATCGTCCTGCCAGTAATACTGAAGAAACGATCGATTGTGTGTACGATTACCTATTGGAAAACAGTGATGAATGCCAGTTTTCTTTATCACACCTCCTACAGCAAATTAAGGGTGATTGTATACTTGATGTCAGAACAGCGAAAACTCACCTCCAAAAACGTTTTGTCGATGACATAGTCATAGTGGAGATGGGCTCCAAAAATGGGCACTCAGTACAGCTATTTTTTGAGACTGTTGTTCTCAAAAACAAGCGTGGCCCCTTGGAGCATGGAAGAAGAAGTGTGTGTCATTTTCTCATGTTCTGATAACTGCTGTACGACCTCGATCTTTTGTTTCCTTCCTTCTGATTGGAATTGGTATCTACTTTTACCGAAAATATGGATACAAACATCTGGTAAATATGTGCGCTGCGATGGTTACCCGTTTTTGAGAGAACCGCTGGGCATACAGGTACCAGTCTGATCTCAAATGAAAGCTAATTAAATTTACTTTTTGACTTATAATATTTGACGTAGGATGCGTATTTTGGAAGATATTTTACGAAATAAGTGACCATTTCGAAAAAATTTCACTTTTTGGAAAAAATGGCCTATTTTCTAAGAACTGTATCTTGGGAACCAATAGCTGTATAGAGTTTGTTTTGATCTCAAATTGTTGAAAATTTAGTCTACTTTAAAGGTATATACCGGTGACTATACCGGTCAGACCCTTCCTTCACTGAGATATTGAGCAAAAACTAAAAAAAGTCCGAAAATTTCATGGTTTTTTGGGTACACCTCCGCTCGCACAGCACTTTGGAAATTGCAAATCTGGTTTTTTAATATTGGTTTAGGTCCTAACAACATATAAAAAATTCAGAACGACCTGACCTTTTGCAAGCACGGATGTAGATCTTAACTGGACTATATAGTTTTTTCTATAATTTAGTTTATTGTCAGTAGTCCAAAGTTGAGAAATTTTTCCTGAATCCCACTTGATTAGTCAATTGATATTCATTAAGGATTGAGGATATTCGTATTTGTAGAAGCTTGCTAAAGATTCTGTAAACAGCTGATGTGAGACTAATTGGCCGATAATTATAAATATTATTCTTTTCTCCTTTTATTATGTATTAATGAAATTTTTGTCAACCGCTATTCTTCAGGAATTATACCATTGACTAATATTTTATTAAATATAATTTTTAACGGTTCGTATAATATTTCTTTGGAAAATTTTAAATGTTCGTTGTCTCGTTTTAAATTAATTAGGTCATTTTATGAACACCTATACCATTAATTATTTTTCTGCGATCAATATTTCCAACCGTTACAAAAATGGAACTAAACTTAATATACCCTGGTATATATTATGTACCGGGTATACAAATTTATCATAAGTAAAGTTGTAGAAAAAAATATTTACAAAAATTTAGAAAGATAGATAGATTGTAGCGGCGGCCCTGGACGGGCTACACTTCGACCATAAGGTCCATTGTTACAAAAATATGTTATGCAAGTTTAATTCTTGATAATTATTATTTTTACAACCGTAACTATGGTAACTTGATTTGATATTCATTATAATTCTTTCCTTTAAGAAAATTGGCACAACAAATTAGGTTTTGTGTCATCAATTAACCGTATGATTTGTTTACAAGACTACTTTAGACCAACTAACAGCTATCGTATTTTCTATTGCTATCTTATTAAGTAGAAAAGATAAAAATATCGATAATGATATTAATACCTCGCTCTCCCGTATATATCTAATCTAATATACTATAAAGCTAGAAGTGAAGCTGACACACTGATCTATACAAAACCTAACCCACTTCTACACATGCTAGAAAGATGTAGTTTTTTGCATTCAACGCGAAATTGCTTGAAACCGACAAGAAAAATCGGAAAACTTCAATTTTTTCATTTCAATCCCCCGGAAAATCGGAAAAACATCCCCCAGAATTACGTTTTTCTGTTCTATACATGCTACAAAGATGAGATTTTCACTAATCGACCCGAAATGAAGTCGAATTAACAGAAAGCTTTGAAAAATTGCATTACCTATATCGCAACCTTCTCGAAAATGGGAAAAACATCCCTAAAGCTGACCTTTTCACTTCTACTCATGATAGAAAGACCGGGTTTTTTCCATTCGACGTGGGACAGGTTCAAAATAACAGAATTATTTAAAAAAAATAAATTTTTCCGTCACAACCCTACGCAATTGGAAAATACACCCCTAAAAACAACCCCTTTTCTTCTATACATGCTAGAAAGATACGGTTTTTTGCATTCGACGCTAAATAGTTACAAATTAAGAAGGATATTCGAAAAACTTCAATTTTTTCATTGCAACCCTCCGGAAAATCGGAAAAACACCCCCCAAAAATACGTTTTTCATTTCTATACATAATAGAAAGATGAGATTTTCACCAGCAAAATAAAGTCCAATTAACAGAAAACTTTGAAAAATTTCATAACCTCTCTCGCAACCCCCCGAAAATGGGAAAAACACCCCTAAAACTGCCTTTTCACTTCTATTCGTGTTAGAAAGATCGGGATTTTCCATTCGACGTGGATCAGGTTCAAAATAACAGGATTATTTGAAAAATGTAAATGATATTCGAAATTTTCAATTTTTTCATTCAGTTCTATACATATTAGAAGGATGGGATTTTCACCAATCGACCCAAAATAAAGTCAAATTAACAGAATACTTTGAAAAATTTCATTACCTACACCGCAACCCCCCGAAAATGGAAAAAAACACCCCCCCAACTACCCCTTTTCTTCTATACATGCTGGAAAGATGCGGTTTTTTACATTCAACGCTAAATAAATACAAATTAAGAGGTTAATTCGAAAAACTTAATTTTTTTCATCGCTACCTCTCGAAAATAGTAATGTGAGACCTATCTGTGCATAGTCCCAATCCCCCCTAAACTCATCTGCCCAAAAAATTCTACCCTCCAATCCCTCCTCCCCCTAAAAATTCTCCCGAAAAAAAAACCCAAAAAATCCCCTCCCACCAAAAATTTCCCCCTCAAGTATTTTTTTAAACGTTTTTTAGAATTCATGTATTGTTATTTTCTGTGATGCGGAGTCAAGCGGGGAACCCCCTTGCGAACAGAGCGAGTTGTAATAATGTTATGAATATTGTTATGAATGATGAAATGCAAGTTTACCCGATCTGCAAAGGACATCGATCTTTTTTTATCGATTTTTATAATTAACCTAGCTTATATGGGCCGTCCACACTAGCGCGCTGCATGGCCGCTCGTGCGCATTGGATTCGTCATATTTGGACGGGGTGCGCGCGCGGCACAACGATCCATCTCCTGTCGGTTTTTTCAACGAACACTTTGAATGTTCGCAGTTCATATTTGGACGGGAACGTGAAAGGTTTGTCGTTTTTAGCGCGCATGTGATTATTTTTTTTCAAGATATCAATTGAAATGTAGTATTTTAGTTCAACTTGAAAATTTTGCAAGTTGAACTAAAATTTTACATATTAATTAATCATTGATTTTCCAGTGATTAAATATGGAGTGGTCAGAAGGGAATTTAATTAAATTAATAGATGCATATAGAAAACAATCCATTCTTTGGGATCCTCTGCATAAGGATCATTACAAGAAAAATATGAAAGCAGATGCTTGGCGAGAATTATACCGACGGGAGAAGGGCAAATTGAAAAACAGCATGAGAATGTTTCTTTTTGTTTTTAGACAAACTTGCCATTAATAATGCCGCACCACTCATCACCATAATCGCGATATTTTTCCGTCGCGTAGACATGTTTACAACTTCACTGCAAAATGAATAATATGTTCGCTATGGATCGCCGGAGGTTAGTTCAAATCAACAATTTCAACGAACCAAAGGCGAGCAGCGCACCTAAATATTCAGAAATTTTTGCGTGATGCTCGAACAAACAGACACGCAATTAAAATTTTATAATAATAGAACAGATATAATATTTATCCGAACACTCCGTGTAGTACTTATTAAGAATACGTTTCGTGTTGTTAATAATACAATAATGTATTATCCTTGCAAATTTTTTTACAGATATTCCTGATGGAGGAGCATCTCATATTGCTGAAACAGTAAAAACAATAAAAAAATTGTAAGTTTTATAATGCATTTGAAAACTGAATATTATCAAATCATTTGAATTGCATTTAGGAACAAATCAATATTGGTTGAATGTCTGGTACCTGATTTTGGTGGAAACGTAGAGTCTGTGAAATCGATTGCCAATAGTGGATTAGATGTATACGCGCATAATATTGAAACTGTTGAAGCATTAACGCCTTTTGTCCGTGATCGGAGAGCAAAATACAGGTATTTAATACTTATATTTCTAAAGGCGTGTGTACAAACACCGATAATTATCAGATTCCTTTCTCACAACCGTTGGTTAAAAATTGTACCTAATATTTTGAAAGAATTTTAATTCATAGGATTTATTTAGCGGAACGTCCGTAATTTAAGAGATTGTATCCAATTTTAATCGGTTTCGACAACATCGGAGGTCGTGTAGGGGCACACACCGATAACTAGTCGCATAATCTCAAATATATTTTATCAGATTCGATAAAAATCTGATAATTCAAAATGAAAAAATATGAAAATTAATTTTTAACTGAAAACAATATTATTTGAAAGTGTCCCAACTTTGCCATATTAACTAAAAGTTACTGTATTTGTTACTTAGTAATAAATTTATTCAAATTTATTTTGTAGACAATCCTTAGCTATGCTAAAGGCAGCAAAATTAGAAAATCCAAATCTGATTACCAAGTCATCAATTATGTTAGGTTTAGGTGAAACAGACGACGAAGTTTTACAAACGCTTAAAGGTATTTTAAATATTTATAAAAAAATAAATATTTCTGAAGATATTATAATTTCTATTTATTTTATTTTTTTAGATTTAAAAGAAGCTGGTGTGGAATGCATCACACTCGGACAATATATGCAGCCAACAAAACGTCACTTAAAAGTTGTAGAATATGTTACACCAGAAAAATTTAAACACTGGGAAAATATGGGAACGCAATTGGGATTTTTGTATGCAGCTAGTGGCCCTCTAGTAAGAAGCTCTTATAAAGCTGGAGAATTTTTTATTACGAGTATATTAAAAAATCGACAAAGTGCTGTATAATAATGTATAGTATTGTGTTTTAAAGTAATTTAAATATATATAAATATTTTGTTTGAAATGTACGTGTTTTATTTATGTACGAATGGTAGAGTCAAACTCAGTGTAACCAACTTCGAGGTTTTCCACCGTAAATTTAGAGATAAAAACTTGCACCATTAATTTTTAAAGAAGGGAAAAATGTTTAAAATAATCTTAAACGAAATTTTGTTACTAACTTTTGTTACTAAGTAGTGCTTTTTTGGAGGCGGTGTCCAAAATTTATATGAGTTTCTCTATGCTGACACCGACTCCAAAAATAGCAATAATTGTACATATATATTTAAAAATTTTTGCTTAGGTGAACTAAAATTGGCACAAGAATATGCAATTCTTTTTTTACTTTTTAGTGCATTTTTTGTTATAGAATATTTGATTTTTGAAGTCGGGTTTCCATTTTGTCAAAATAGGTTTTATTAAGGAGCAACTATTATATGAAGTATCTCCCCGAAAACTCGGTTCATTTTTACATGTATGTTTTTGATCGGATTATTTTTTAATTATAAATACCACTGACCTCCATCCGATGAAATAGTGGAGGTCAGAGATAAATACTAATAATGATAATAAACAGAGTTTACCTAACATACTAAATCTAAATATTAGAAAAAGAAACCTACATATCTAACATAGTTGATTTATCTGACATATTTTCCAAATTGTCAGTTTTAGGGGAGGGAAACTCCGGTTTAATTTTCATATTGAGTTGAGTCATTCTATTAAACTTGCCTCACATGCAGTGTTGCCAGATGGAAAAGTTTAAAATCCACAGAACGCTTATAAAAAATCTTGAAATCCGTAGATCTACGTATGTATTTTTACATTACAGTAAATATATTGGTGATGAAAATAAATCAAATTAGTAATCATCTATTACTATATAGACAACCAAAACTAAAAGAACTTTAATAGAGAACTTGCATGTTTTTGTAATTATATATTTTTCGAAAGTTTACATAAAACTTATTACGACAAATTAAAAAATAAATAAATTTTTAACAATTGATTTTTCATGTAATTTTACAATTAAAAATTATTTTTTGAAAATGTATATTTAAATGCCAGTGACGTCATTATATCGCTTTAGTAACGCCACCTGATGGAGAAATGATAAAACATCCATGTTTACGAGAGAGACAAGATACTATTTGACTATTTTGTTATGACACATAGACCAAGAGCCAGTGACGTATTTTCAGTCATTTCAAAAGTCATGAAAAGTTACTCAATCTTCAATACCTAAAATTTCAAAGAAGGTTGGAAAATGATTCAATTTAGTCAAAGTATCAGTCATGAAACTTTAGGAAATTATTTTCGATAGTATTCTGAATCCATAAAAAATTTGCCAGAACATTTTTGTCCCTCCTAATTGTTGACAGAACGCTATAAATATTTATAAAAAATAGTTTTTTTTTGTCATTTCATCAGTCTTGAAATTTTTACAAAATAAAGAAAATATATATAGAAAACGTATTATCTAATGCCAAAAATAAATTCCATCACTAACCGTCTGCCAGAGCATGCGTGTATACGTAAATGTATCGTTCTGTACTGTTTGGAGGTTTAATTGCAATGTCAACACTGATGGGCTAGATATGTGTATCTGCTGTATGAGTGTGAGTCACTACAATTTCTGCCCGTTGCACGTGTGCATATATGTAGGAGTATTACATATATGCACGTATGGAAGCGGCGTGACCTTTTAGGTATGTTCTAGGAGTGTAAAGAATATTCGATGCGATTCTAACACCTTAGAACGCATGCATTTCAGATATATAAAGCAGGACAACAACAGCTCACCAGACAGTACCAATTTATCACCAGTTCAGAAGTTCAACAAGATCACGTCATACCATTTGCACCACTTAATGTCATGACCAAGTCGCTAGATGCATCACACAACATCTTGCCGAAGTCGGTATTCAAATTTTGCCATGGCCGGTACTTCGTCCTAACCTCAATCCCATAGAACACATATGAAAGAATCTTAAGCGACGTGTTCGGGCAAAGATACCTTCGCCAAAAACCATTGCAGAGCTCAGAATAGCTTTAAAAAAAATTTATTTTTTATCAAAAGCTTAGAAAACCCGTTTTTTGTAACGTAAATGAATAAATCCATTTTTTTAAACTTTTAACATTTTTTTCATTGCTCAAGTATTGCTTACAATAAACCTTAATCAAATTTCCGTAATATTATACAATATCCACGAAAGTTAAGAAAAAATGGGTGGCCGGTTAATTGTACCGGTGAGTGTACCACTGAATTTGTAAACTTTCATATATTATACTGCAACATTTGGGGCACACAGGGCACACTTAATACATTTGATATCTAATCTCAATCCATGCAAGTTAATATGATATAAATTATTAAATCGTCCGGTGTAAAATATAATAATAAACTTTAATCCGGGGTCATTTAAAAATTATTGTACAAATAATAAATAAAATGTAATTACTAATTAATTATAATTAGTAATTACATTTGTTATCCATATTTGTTAAAATAATTCCATTTTTATTGCTTGTTTGTTATGATTATTTTGAGTATTTATAATTTTGGTGACTTAACCGCGTACAATTTATGGTAATTTATAGAAACATATTTTGTTATCTTAATGTGTTGTATGACAGTTATCAAAGTTCATATTATTTTAGTAGAGTAAATATTAGATCCATAAACTGAATATAAAATATTAGTATGGTTGCCTTTCGGTTATATTATATTACCGAGGGTGACAAGAGTTTACTTAATTTGGCATTTAACTATGTTTGAACCTTGCTACATTAGTAACAGTGTTTGACATGTAAAATCATATACATCCTGGTTGGGGATCGAACTCAAGACCTTTGGCTTTCCGGACTAGTGCTCTTCCAACTGAGCTATTCAGAGGCTCGTATAGTTTTACTAATGCGATCAATTTACACGATTATATTCCTAGAAGGCATCCATTTTATACGCATTTATATCTAGAAGGATGTCATTTAGGAACGTATCTATTTAGTCTCTATTTCAATAATTTAAAATTTTTTTTATTTCTATATTTCCTGTATTATAGATTTGACACTGTTTGATAATAAAAATTACTATGGTTGAAATACATAAACCATCCATAAGGGAAAATTGTCTAAAAATTTCTATATTTAAATAATTATTTATGTCAGAATTAACTTTAAAATTTTTGTTATCCTTATTTTAAATTTTTGAAGACTATATAAAAGGATAACGATCGTAATGTTAAACTCGTGGCATTAAAACTGGATACAGTCTGTAGACGGCGTCATTTTCGCGGAGGTAACCTCGAATTCAAAAATTTATATAAAACATAAAGTAGATATTTTATAAATGTAAAGATACATCACATAACTTTTTAATTTATTAATTTATTCTTTATTTAATTTATTATTAACAATTATTAATTTTTTTCGTTCTGATTTTCTACCACTCTTACAACCTATAACTGCACAACACTTCGCCATTTTTTTGTTAAATAACTTAGTACGAATTCATAAACTACTTAATATTGTTTACCGTCCAAGTAGGAGAGCGGTCTAAAGCGCTTTGTCTGAGGCGTTATGTCTACTTGGATCTGGGAGGTTATGGGTTCGAATACTGACATCGGCAGTTTGTCAATTATTAAGAAAGAAAAATAGGGGGCGGTTAATTGACTAAACTGTCGGCGTATGGACAAGAACGAATTAACCGGCTATACTTGTGAAGGTTTTCTACAGTTTACTTCACTAACTCCAGATGAATATCGGCATAGTTCCTATCAGAGTCGGCTGCAGCCGCACATCCTACCAGTTCCTAGTCTATACACAAAAATTCCTTCCACTCCACTCACATCCTCACATCTTAAGGCATCACAATGTACCTTATGGTCGAAGTGTAGCCCGTCCAGGGCAGCCGCTACAATCTATCTATCTATCTAATATTTTTAAAAAAATGTATTTTATATTAAAAATATTATAAATTTAATTTTAAGTTAAAAATAAATTAATTAAATCTTTTATTATAACCTCCATAATAAATATTTATCTATAAGGATTTGAAATTTCCATGTGCAGTAAGGTGCAAAAGAGGATGTACGCAACACAATTGCCGTCTGTTGAATATTAATAAACTATAATCTGTACGCAAAAACAGCAGAAACCTCCATCCCCATCGGTCGCCTTTTACATAGTCATAGTTATGATCATAAATGGCGTTAGTATAAAATCAAATTTAAAATAGTAATCGAATGAGAATTTTATGGCCGCAGAGCCATAAACCATATATATATATATATATATATATATATATATATATATATATATATATATATATATATATATATATATATATATATATATATATATATATATTATATATATATTATATATATATATATATATATATATGCATGAAATGTGATATAATTATATACATATATAGAAAATAAGCCATATTGTACCTCGAAATTAATGACTAAAATTGAGTAAACTAAAAGTTCTACGCTGTACATATAGCGGCTATAATAATCATTAAAAACATTGCTGATATTGTTTGATGTATAATTATAATTAATTACATATTTCAATATTCTTTTTATAAAAGTATCATTATAAATAAATAATCCAGTATTAAATTTACAGGTTCGAATTTAAATAGAAGTATATTTTTTTATACATAAACGTAATCGAAAATATTCATCGATGCCTACATACTTTAGTTGGCGACAATAATAATAATAACACAACAGCGACTCGCCCAACTAAAAGATTAGACACAGATTCCGGTTGACATGGAAGATGTGACGAAACGATTTGAATCGACTTTCTAGGACAAACAAGAGGGGAATTGTCCATCGGTGGACTCTTACGGGCTCTGTCCAGATCCAAACATAAATATAAATAATAATAATAATAGCCTCTATACCATACTCGAAAACAACATACACAAGCTATATTGAGACGGAAAACTTATGACAGACAGAACAGTTCACTCTAACAGACCAGACATTACACTCGTGGAAAAACATACAAAAATCACATTTCTCATAGATATTGCAGTACCAAACTCACACAATTTACATACTACACACACTAAATAACTGCCCAAAAAAACATACATACAATTACAAAAGGCAGTTATTATTAATTCTTGCCGCATAGTGAGAAAGCTACTCAGTATGGGGAAAAGCACTCTACCCAGACAACGACCAATGACTGCCCTACACATAACAACAACAAACACTCCGACCAATGCAATTTAGCATAACATAGCTACAACAGCATTCGTGCATGCATCATCACCACACATCTCAATACAAACGCAAAAAAGAATACAAGAAACCAACTCATCACAACACCACCATTTCAAAGTCAAAGCCAAACACAAAACCCTATAGCATGAGTACAATTAACACGACGTATTTAGTTTTAGTTAAATCTATTTAGTTTAACTTGAATAAACAGCATCAGGAATGTAAACAGGCATGTTATCACTGCATTTAAGGTAGTTCCAGCAATCTTATATAATCAGGACAAAAAACCTGTTTACTTTTATTATATGTATTACATATACACACCTACAAATACATGTACACACCTACACAATCTACACAATACATATTCACTATTCATATAGACAAATGTGGCTGTCGAAAAGTGATTTCATGCTGGAACATCCTTAATTATATCATTATTATCATTATTCAGTATTACATTATATAATTTTGGAGATATTCAAATATCCCAAAAACTTTAAAGTTCGAACAAACTTAAGGATGTACGAGCACTATAGTCCAGCAGATATAGTCCATTTATAAATTTCTTCAAAATCTTATATAGTACATTCATAAAAGTCCAGAATAAAGTTTATTGTTTCTTGTAATAGTTAAAAGGAGAAAATTCATTATTTCCGGTATGATGGACATAAAAAAAAAGTATTTAAGAAAAAAACTGAGATTTCGGGTAATTAAACTACCGCCGACAGAAATTAAATTTACTCGAAATCTCAGTTTTTTTCTTAAATATCTTTTTTTTTATGCCCGTCATACCGGAATTTTATTGGATCAATAATCTCTTTATTTTTATTTCTATTTTCTATTGCGTAGTTTTTATACCCAGTATGTTTGTAAATATATAAGGTATATTAAGTTTAGTCCCGACTTTGTAACGCTTGAAAATATTAACCCTTGACAAAAATGCTTCACAAAGGTATTCATAAAATGGGCTAATTCGGCCATTTCCGCATGTCTGTCCGCCTGTCTGTCTGTGAACCCGATAAATCAAAAACAAAAAGAGATAACGATGCAATTTTTTTTGTGTATTCTAGAGCAAAAAAGTAAGGTCAAGTACGTTAATGGGCAAAATCGGAACGTGTTTCCCACCAGGGGGGAAAATTTATATCTTTGTAACCGTAAGAGATAGAAAAAAATTTGTTTACAAAAAAAATTCTTCCCTTTAAAATAAACAACTTTTGTTTGAAATTTTTTTTCATAAACTCAATAGTTTTCTCATAATTTTGCTAAAAGTTGAAAATGAGACGCACAATTGATAGGCAAACGAAGGCATGCGTGTACTCATGTTCATAGCATCCATACATACTATTTTTATACCCAGTATATGTAAATATACAAGGTATATTAAGTTTAGTCCCGACTTTGTAACGCTTGAAAATATTAATCCTTGACATAAATGCTTGGTATAGGTGTTCATAAATTGGCCTAATTCGGCTATTTCCGCATGTCCGTCCGTCTGTCCGTGAACACAATAACTCAAGAATGAAAAGAGATAATGAGCTGAAATTTTATTTATGTGCTCTAGAGCAAAAAAGTAAGGTCAAGTTCGTTAATGGGCAAAATCAGAACGTGTTTCCCTTCGCTATGGGAGGGGAATATACATCTTTGAAACCGTAAGATAGAAAAAAAATTTGCAAACAAAAAATCTTCTTCATTTTAAAATAAACAACTTTTGTTTGAAATTTTTTTTCATAAACTCAATAGTTTTCTCATAATTTGTGATTAAATGTTCCTCGGAAAGCGAATTCAATCATGGATATACACCTCAGTATATACTGGGTATTCTAACAATTAACTCAGATGTTACATTACTTGTTTTTTATTCGTCTTATTTTATTCCAAGTGAAAATTATCAAAATATGTTGATGCTCACGGGTTTCTTCATAAAAGCAATGCATTAAAACTCCAACTTTAACATTAAATAATTAATTCAAGGCCCTTGTAACCCCCACCCCCTGAAACTTTTATAATTGATTTATATGAACTTCGACTGCATGTTAAAAAAAATCAAGCCTTAATATTTTTGAAGTGCTCATACCATCATACATCCTTAAAATAAATTGAATTTCAAATAGAAAAAGGTCCCCGATTTGATTAACTTCAATGGTTATGGAAATATGTAGACGTTAAATTTTAACAGGTTGATTGCTGCTTTATCCGCGACATATACTGACGGCTCTGTGTTTACTTGTGAGAAAAATGAAAAAATGCAATTCCCTGGCGGATGAAAAATTACTTTTTTAGACATATTTTCTAATACAGAAGAGTGAGAATAACTTGTTTCATCTGAACTCTAAAAGTGGGGATTTATTTGAAAGAATAACGGTCAAGTTGACGCCCGCTCTAGGCAAGAATGATTGGATGTCAACAACAACAGTCAACGTGGTACACTACTTCTAAAACAAAATTAGGTATCTTCAAAGAATCTAGAGCACGGTAGTGCGACAGACCGAGTTTAAGGGGTTTTTTGCCTTCGCGCTTACAGTACTATTATTACACGAAATATCAAAGCCGATTTGACCTCAAAATATCTCCTGAACGAAAAGAGCTACAGTGCTGATTTTTCGAACATAAGCTATTTAAGAAATTATAAGAGAACAAATTTTTGCTTTTCGTTAAGAAATAAACGGTTAAACAGTTATTCGTATTCAAAAGTCGTTAAAAAGCGGGAACGCCCACAAATCTTGGCCATACATAATCATAATTCCAGGGCCTAGACCTCAAAATTTGATATTTGCCATACAGTTAGATACAGTGCCCAAACCGAAAGGAAAATTATCAAACCACGAAATTTATATCGGGAAATGGGAAAACTTTTGCATTTTTGTTTTGATAAAATTAACATAGGAAATATTGATACTCTATGATTGGTCCATATTTCTGTATTTATAGTAAAATGTTTGCCATACAGTTAGATACAGTGCCCAAACCGAAAAGAAAATTATCAAACCACGAAATTTATATCGGGAAATGGGAAAACTTTTGCATTTTTGTTTTGATAAAATTAACATAGGAAATATTGCTACTCTATGATTGGTCCATATTTCTGTATTTATAGTAAAATGTTAGTACATACCACTAGTGAGAGGTGTGTGCGATTTTTTAAAACTTTGTTGCTCCACTTCCAGAAATGCTAGAAGGGTGCGGTTTTTTGCATTCGACGCGGAATTTTTGATACTTTAAATAAGATTCTTTGACAAAATTTAATTTTCCAAACGGAACATATGGAAAATCAAAAATTAAATTTATGTGTTTAAGATTGAAAATTAAATTCCTTAATATCTCTGTACACATTAGAGCTTGAGCAAAAATGAAAAGGTGATGAATTGTAGCAAACTTGATTTCCTACAACTGTATTCCTTACGTATTTTTCGATTGTTCTAATATTAAGAGAGGTATTTTATATTTTGTGTTTGTATATTTTTTATATGAAAACCGATCTAATTTGCATCTTATGAGAAATACAAAAGCTGTAATTTGATTGGTTCAGATAAATTAGTTTTATCTGAACCAATCAAATTACAGCAATTGTATTTCACATAAGATGCACATAATACAAACACAAAATATAAAAAAAAAAAAAAAAATAGTTTTAGACGCTCCATGGTACGTGACAAACAAGCGTATTCACGAGCATCTCAACTTCCCGACCATCCAAGAATACCTCAAGGAAATAGCCTGCAAATCTTCGACCAAATTCAGAACCACCCTAACCCCCTCTTGCGCGAAGCGGTGGACTATGACCCTCATGTAAAATGAGAATAAAACGCCCAAAAAATGCACTGTCCATAAATGGTAATTAGCCCTAATTACCATACACCAAATCCGTACCATAAAATGCCTGCATCAAACAACTAATCATATTTCTCTTTTGCAGCTTAGTGGAGCAAAATATCTTTTTTACTTTTTCAGATACCTAAAATATCCCAACATCCATTGTCCTACTTAAACCCAGTGATGGATTTAAGCCTAGGCCCGTGAGGCCCGGGCCTAGAGCGGCATGATTTTAGGGGCGGCATAATTTTCGGGATGACAAAATTTTATAGACGAAAAAATATAATAGCAGTTCAAATTTAAAAATTGATTTGGTATAAATTTGCCACGAATGTATACAAAATTTCTAGTAAAATGTATTAAATATTCTAATTATCGAATTTACTTTTTAATTTGTCAGTGCAATGATAATTTTTCAATTGACAATTATAGCCATTATCAAATAATGTTATATATTTATTTAACAAAAAAAAAAAGAAATAATCAAATTAAAAAGCTTCTCAAAAAATTTTTTTCAACACATTTATGTTTCGAAAACTTTTTTAATTTTTGTATTCTTAATAAGATCAATCTTACTATATACAGAGCACCCTGAAACGACTTCTAAATTTGTTTTCAGTCTTAAGTAGGAATAAAGTAAATTAATATAAATTAAACATCTTTTTAGTATTCGTTAAAAAGTCCGAGCTTTTTTTGTTTATAAAAGCAATTTTTCATTAAAAATTTTAAATTATATATTTTTTTACATCCAATTCGTTGTATCATCAAAATAATTTTAAAAAAATAAATCAAAATCCTTATCCGAAATCACATCCAAAAACAGCATCATATCAAACGATGCCATCAAAAGGGCGGCAAATCAGACGGGGCCTAGGGCGGCAGCAAATCAAAATCCGCCACTGCTTAAACCACCTCCCTTTTCCAGTTTACCTCCGACTTACGTCGGGCGGGATGAAAATGACGACATGATGCACTGACGCCCCCAGTCCGGGCGTCAGTGCATTATCAGTTCCCAGAATAATGATCTTGGATCAACCTGGACTTTAATATCTGATTCATCCCGTAAATATAAAATATCTCTCTTTATATTTGAACAATTAGAACAATTTGAACACAAAAAATTACCTTTTTATTTCCAGTATATGTACTGTAAGTTTAACATAAATGTAAAAAAGGGCCGAGATTTCGGGGAGATACTTCATATAATAGTTGCTCCTTAAAAAGTGATGATATCCCAATTAAGGAGCCGAGCTATTAATAAAGTAAATAGTTAAAACTAAAATGTAAGAATATAAGTGCAAAGTTAAATGAAAAAAAAATTTGGTTGAAATTTATTTCGTAAGTTTTCTTTAGTATGTTTTTAAAATTTTATAATTTAAAATTTTATAACGCGGCAAGTTATTTTTTCTGTTGATTTCAAATATTTTAAAACTTGTCGCGTTATAAAATTTTAAATTATAAAATTTTAAAAACATACTAAAGAAAACTTACGAAATAAATTTCAACCAAATTTTTTTTTTCATTTTACTTTGCACTTATATTCTTACATTTTAGTTTTAACTATTTACTTTATTAATAGCTCGGCTCCTTAATTGGGATATCATCACTTTTTAAGGAGCAACTATTATATGAAGTATCTCCCCGAAATCTCGACCCTTTTTTACATTTATGTTTTTGATCGGATACATATATACATAGAAGCTCATTACATGACTTTTTCTGTCCCCACAATCACGTGTTGCCTGACCCGATTTATTAATAAGCGGTAGATCCACCAAAATAAAGCGGTAGTGTGTATATTGTATTCTTTACTTACAGTCACAATATTTGAATTCTTTTGGTGCATTTTTAAAAGTTCAGACATCTCTTAAATTTTTCACCGAGAAAAAATTTCTAATCTTTTATTAAAAAGTATCTTTCAATTAGTTCTAAACGTCTCGCTAAATTACCACGTTAAACTCGGACGTGTCGGATTTGTATTATCGTTTTGTAATATTATCATTTAATATCGCAAATTATCGTTTAAAAATATAATCATTGTGCTAAAAATAGTCTAAACTTATCACTTCTATCATTACTATACACAAAGCATTCATAGATGCAGTACACTCTCGGCGAGATATAACGAGCGTGAGAATACACTCGCAGCGGTCGGTCTCGCTCGCCTCGGAACGGGAGCGCTCCATTTTGAGTCGATTTTTTGACCACGAGTCAAAAGAAGCGAGCGACGGGTGTGAACGCGCTGAGTATATTATCGTCTACGCTCGCGACATAACGTGGATAATATTTTTTTACTGTTATAACCGCTATTCAACTGTCAACCGGCATTTAAATTCTATTTAAATATTTTCGACAATGGCTGATTGTAGGATAATTATTAATTATTATTATTATTTTAATTATCGACGGAACGAGAACTGTATTGTCGGCATAACTCGGCGAGACACTGCGAGAGTGTACACAGCTCCAATCGCGACTCCCTCACGAATGTCTCGTCGAGGGTGTACTGCCGGCATTATTACGGGTTGCAAAAACAAATTCAAATATGCCATGCTCCGATGTATCACATTGAACGGACCTAGTGTTACTTAACGAAAAAGTCGTTACTGTACACGCAATGTTTACTTAATTTTTCACGTGTCAGCTTCCGTTGTATGAGGTACAGTTATGCAAATTCAATTCACAATGAGATTCGCGTGCATGTATCTATATACGAAACTATTGTATAATAGAAGACGAAATACATAAATGTTTTGACCTTTCTTGCTTTTTTTTCTATGTAAACCTACACTACAATACATTGTATGTAGACCACATAGTTCAGTCAATAGAGAAGCCCGTTACTCTTGTTCGTATTGCACTAAATTACAGGAGTTATTTTTTTTTTAAATTGCGTTCAGTATCACGTACTGAATGTAAGTGAACAAAATCTTTACAAATTTCGACCCCGGAAGTGCCGCCATTTTGAGAAAAACTGTGTCGGCCTATATCTCCATTACCGTGCAATTTAGGTCAAAAATGGTAATAACCTTTCTTGTAGATACTTTTCTTTTTTTTTTTTTGTTAATTAATGTTTTTTTGTATATACCGTTTACGACTTATACGACTATTACTATTTATTTATTGACTTTTTGATCCATATCTCTTCTAATAATTGTAAGAAAATTATTTATTGTTAATTATGTCATTATCATTCGTATGTCTTAAACTATTTATTGAATGAATTTTCATCATTATACTATGCATATCTCGTTTTTATTAACCTTGCACCCGATAGTGCAACATTAAACCCGTTAATAACTTTAAAAATATTAATTTTAGGCAAAAAAGTTTTAAACAAAAGTTGTAGGAAATTTATAGATTTAAAAGTTAAGTTAATTTAATCAGCATTCTCTTGTTTAAACAATTATTAGAAGAGATATCGATCAAAAAGTCAAAATTAAATAGTAATAGTCGTACAAGTCGTAAACGGTAAATGATACAAAAAAAATTTGTGAACAAAAAAGTAGGAAATCCAATTATCTACAAGAAAAGTAATTACCATTTTTGGCTTAAAAGCACGGGAATGGAGATATTGGCCTATATCTACAGTTTTTCTCAAAATTGCGGCACTTCCGGAGTTGAAATTTGTAAGGATTTTGTACATTTACATTCAATACGTGGTATCGAACCTAATTTTTTTTAAAATAACTCCTGTAATTTAGTGCAGCGCAATACTCTCTATTGATTGTACTAACAGACCAGTGAAGAATATCATATATTTATGACTAATTGGACCAACAGTTAAAAAAAAACTTTATAGTTCAAAGTCCGGTTCTGTGTATAAACTATAAACTACAGAAATACGTATTTTTTGTACATACAATTGATTCAATACATGCGTACAGTTTGTTGTATGAATACAACATATAATTTATATCGCTGATCTAGAGAATAGAGATAGGACACAACGTAGATATTATTAATAAATACAAATAATAGAAGCGTTGAAATGATTGTTCAATAAAATAAATTAAATGACAAATATGTGTGTACCTTTAATAAGTTCATCAAAATAGTTTATAAGAATACATTTATGATTGATAAATTAGGTTTTAAAAAAGGTGTCTACAAAATATTCATCAATTTATTTGATTCATGTAACAATTTAACTGTAAGTATTAAAACATATATATAACAAAAATATTTTCGTTATTTGTACTTCAATTAATTTATTAATAGGTTTTTGTATCATTCATTACAATTTTTATATCCGATTGATTTTATTCAAATTTCAAACGCGATATACCGGGTTTATAAAATCGCTCAGCTTTTGCGGCTTTTGTTCAGCTTTTCTTTTTCAAGCTGTAGTTTTACATGTTCTCGAATACAACGTTAAAATTTAGGGTTATATTTGGGGTTTATACCATTTTCGATTGGTTTCTTTGCATGTGTGGTATAACAGATATTTAGATGATAAAAATTTATTAACAATAGTATGTAAGCCTGTGAAGTTGACACTTGACATTGTCATAGATTACAAAATTTAACAAATGAATTAAAATTTTTAATACCAATACCCGCACTAAAAGGTGTTCTATATATTTCAGATATTGTGGAAAAAACTATAGCTAGTACTCGGTTGGAATAGTTACCTCATTGAATTTCAATAGTTTTTGCCACAATATCTGAAATATATAGAATGTCTTTTAGTGCGGGGGTCCAAAAACACGCGAATCGACCAACTCGTGGTACAACTGATGAAGTGAAAGATATTAGTACTCGGTTGAAATAGGTGTCGATTATAATTTCATAATAAAAAAAAATCTAGATTTTTTCCCATCTTTTTTATTAGGCCTAGCCTAACTTTACCTAATTTTTTAGCTCTAGAATGCATACACAAAATTTCAGCTCGTTATCTGTTTTCGTTTTTGAGTTATCGTGTTTTCGGACAGACAAGCGGACGGATATACCAATTTTTTTCTGCGATCAATATTTTCAACTGTTACAAAGCGGGACTAAACATACTCTTGTATATATTACATATACTGCCATCAAATTTTATTTCGTGACGTAAGTATTTCGAATTCCATCATGAGATCAGCTAGATGACACTATATTATAATTAGTGTATTATAGTCAGAATTGAAAACTTACATTCATACAACAAGTCAAGGTCAATATAGTTGTATATTAAAATTTTGTAATCAAGTAAGTTACAAAATTTATTTCCCTTTTCTCTATTTTGTCTGCGGTCTTTCGAATTTGTATGAAAAATAGTTATATATATATTTTTAAATTTCAAACAATAAAAAATAATTCTTTTAATACACTTCTTCTTTAACAAATAACCAACTTATCCAGTGGCGGATTAAGCAATTTGCTGTCTACAAGCAGGATATTTGCCGCCGTTTCATTTTCAACTTTATTATATATTTTTTTTAACAAAATACATGAAGAAATAATACATTGTTAGTTAAATTATTCTTTATTATTATACTCAGTTTATTCGTAAATATACAAGGTATATTAAGTTAGTCCCGACATTGTAACGCTTGAAAATATTAATCCTCGACAAAAATGCTTCACAAAGGTATTCATAAAATGGCCTAATTCGGCCATTTTCACATGTCCGCCCGTCCGTCCGTCTGTGAAGCCGATAACTCAAAAACGAAAAGAGATAACGAGCTGAAAATTTTTGTGTGTGTACTAGACCAAAAAAGTAAGGTCAAGTTCGTTAATAAGCAAAATCGGAACGAGTTATTATATCTCTCTATATTATATCTTTCAAACCGTAGGAGATAAAATTTGTCAACAAAATATCTTCTACTCTTTAAAATAAACAACTTTTGTTTGAAAACTTTTTTCATAAAACTGTTTTTTCATAAGTTGTTCTTAAAGATGAAAATGAGTCGATCGAAGACGGGCACATGTACAAACATAACATACATCAAATAGTATTGTTATACCCAGTATATTTGTAAATATACAAGGTATATTAAGTTTAGTCCCAACTTTGTAACGCTTGAAAATATTAATCCTTGACAAAAATGCTTCAGAAAGGTATTCATAAAATGGCCTCATATATATAAATCGATATATATCGCTACTTACGCGACTTTCTAACGCAGCATCGGCTATTGCTTCGCGTTGATGGACTAACGCTTCACGTCGCCTTATTTTAACGCTTAGCGTTAAAAAACGATCGCGTTGAATAACTAACGCTGCCAAACCATCGCTTCAAGTTGAGTAATCACCACTTCGCGTGACTAACGTCGCCTAAGGCTCACCCATGCACTAACGTTTCGCGTTTACTGACTTACGGTTCGCTTAAGCTTACGCTACGCTTTGAGTTTAACAACGCTTAAGGGCTGAGTTTGCTTACGCTCCGCGTTAACTTTCTCTTCGCGTTAACTAGTGCTTCGTGTTGATAGACGCTTCGAGTTGACCTAACGCTTCCTATTGACCAACGCTTCGCGTTGGGTGAATAACGGTTCGCTTTAGCTTGCGTGGTTAACGCTTTGCGTTTACCAACGTTATGCGTTGATTTACTAACGCTTTGTGTTGGCTGACATACAGTTCGCGTTAACTTACGTTTCGAGTTGGTTCATGCTTTTCGTTGGGTAACGATTCGTGTGAAATTACGCTTCGCGAATCACTTCGCTTTGAATAACTAACGCTTCGCGTTGGCTGACTTACGGTTCGCTTGAGCTTACGTTTCGCGTTGACTTACCACATCCTATTAACTAACGCTTCGCGAATCACTTCGCTTTGAATAACTAACGCTTCTCATTGGCCAACGCTTCGCGTTGACTAACTTACGGTTCGCATTAGCTTACGTTTCGCGTTGACCTAACACCACCTGTTAACTGACGCTTCGCGTTGGCTGACTTACGGCTCGCTTAAGCTTACGGTTCGCGTTGTCTAACGATTCTCGTGAAATCACGCTTCGCAAATTACCGACGCTTCGCTTTGAATAACCAACGCTTCTCAATAACCAACGCTTGCTTTAGCTTTCGTTTCGCGTTGGTAAATGCGTTGCGTTTATTACCAACGCTTCGCGTGGACCTAACACTTCCTATTGACTAACGCTTCACATTGACCAACGCTTCGCGTTGGCTGACTTACGGCTCACTTAAGCTTACGATTCGCGTTGGTTAACGCTTTGCGTTGATTAACGACTCGTGTGAAATCACGCTTCGCTTTGAATAACTAACGATTCTCATTAACCAACGCTTCGCGTTGGCTGACTTACGGCTCGCTTAAGCTTACGGTTCGCGTTGGTTAACGCTTTGCGTGTACCAACGCCTTGCGTTGATTTATATACCCAGTATATTTGTAAATATCGTAAATACCGATGCTTCGCTTTGAATAACCAACGCTTCTCAATAACCAACGCTTGCTTTAGCTTTCGTTTCGCGTTGGTAAATGCGTTGCGTTTATTACCAACGCTTCGCGTGGACCTAACACTTCCTATTGACTAACGCTTCACATTGACCAACGCTTCGCGTTGGCTGACTTACGGCTCGCTTAAGCTTACGATTCGCGTTGGTTAACGCTTTGCGTTGATTAACGACTCGTGTGAAATCACGCTTCGCGAGTCACCGACGCTTCGCTTTGAATAACTAACGATTCTCATTAACCAACGCTTCGCGTTGGCTGACTTACGGCTCGCTTAAGCTTACGGTTCGCGTTGGTTAACGCTTTGCGTGTACCAACGCCATGCGTTGATTTACTAGCGCTTCGCGTTAACTTGCTTACGCTCAGCGTTAACTTGCTTACGCTACGCGTTCACTTCCTCTCGTTATCTAGTGCTGTGTATCGACTAACGCTTAGCGTCAGCTAACTCTTCGCGTAATATAACTTACGCGTGCTTTCGCTTCACGTCAACTATCGCTACGATTTAACTTACTTTTCACGTTTACTTTAAGCATTGACGATTCGCGTGAAATCACGCTTCGCGTTGAATCACAAATAATTCGCTTTGAATAATTATCGCTTCTCATTGACCAACGCTTCGCGTTGGCTCACTAACGATTCGCTTTAGCTTACGTTTCGCGTTGGTTTACGATTCGCTTGAAATCTCGCTTCGCGAATCACTGACGCTTCGCTTTGCATAACTAACGCTTCACATTGACCAACGCTTCGCGCTAGCTGTCTTACGGTTCGATTTAGCTTTCGTTTCGCGTTGATAAAAGCTTTGCCTTTACCAACGCTTCGCGTTGACCTGACACCTCCTATTGAATAACGCTTCTCATTGACCAACGCTTCGCGTTGGCTGACTTACGACTCGCTTGAGCTTACGGTTCGCGATGGTTAACGCTTCGCGTTAATTAACGATTCGCGTGTAATCACGCTTCGCGATCACCAACGCTTCGCTTTGAATAACTAACGTTTCTCATTAACTAACGCTTCGCGGCTGACTTGCGGTTCGCTTTCGCTAACGTTTTGCGTTGGTAATCGCTTTGCGTTTATGACTTTACACTTCTAATTGACTAACGCTTCTCATTGACCAACGCTTCGCGTTGGCTAACTTATGGTTCTCTTCAGCTTACGTTTCGCGTTGGTAAACGCAAAGCGTTGATTTACTAACGCGTTGATTACTTTTGCGTTGATTTACTTCGCGTTGACCTAACGCTTTCTATTGATCTACGCTTGGCGTTGGGTGATTTACGGTTCGGTTTAGCTTACGTTTCGCGTTGGTTAACGATTCGCGTGACATCACGCTTCGCAAATCACTGACGCTTCGCTTTAAATAACTAACGCTTCTCATTGAACAACGCTTCGCATTGGCAGACTTACGGTTCGCATTAGCTTACGTTTCGCGTTGGTTATCGCTTTGCGTTTACCAATGTTACTAACGCTTCGCGTCCACCTTCTTACGCTCCGCGTTAATTTCCTCGCGTTAGCTAGTGCGTCGTATCAACTTACGCTTCGCGTTGTATAACTTACGCTTGCTAACGCTTCGCGTTAACTAACGCAACGATTTGACTAACTTTTCGCGCTTACTTTAAGCGTTAACGATTCGCGTGAAATCGAGGTTCGCGTTAAATCATTGACGATTCTCTTTGAATAACTAACGCTTCTCATTGACCAACTTTTCGTTTGCGGTTACCAACACTTTCCGTTGATTTACTAAAGCTCCGCGTTGACTAACTTTACGCGTCGCCTAACGGCTCGCGTTTATTAACTCAATTATATAAATCAATATTTAAATATATAAAAATCGCAAGAACATTAATATAAATTTTTTTAAATGCACGAACATTTTTACTGTTTCAATATTAATTATTAACACAAAACAAACATTTACAAATAATTCATATTTTATAAACATTGAATAGGCAGAAATATTAACAATTCAAACATTGATATACAACTCAGTATATACTGGGTATTCAAACAATTAACTCAGTTAGTTGTTACATTACTTGTTTTCTTTATTATAATTGAATACAATAGTCAATAGTACAATAATTTAATTAGCGAATTTCCTGAAAGGAAATAGAGCTATTGGTCCCATACCGAAGTCAAAATTTCTTCAAATGTCCATCGATCCTACCTAGTAGATGTCAAAAATCACCATCTGTAAAATTTATATATATATATATCTATGGACATATATATATATATATATATATATATATATATATACATATATATATATATATATATATATATATATATATATGTGTCTGTAATCACTCTAGCGATCACAGTTTTCATTTTATCGGAATGAAATTTGGTATTTGAGGCGCTTTTGATATTCAAAAGGTCAAGTTCGTTAATGGGTAAAATCGGACGAGGGGAAAGGGGGGGTACAACTTTATTCCTTACGCATTTTTTGATTGTTCTAATATTAAAAGAGATATTTTGTATTTTGTGTTTTCTTCTTTCATTATGCCCCCATTTCCCCTTCACGTATGACATTTATTAATAAAATTGGCCTTGCAAATACTAAAATCATATACGACATTTCATTTTGATCAGACTAAAATTGTGACCGCTAGAAATTAATTTATGTATTTTAAGGAAATTCGCTAAGTTGAAGCAGCTCCTGCGTAACGAATTTTTTTTTATAATCGTATTATAAAAATTAAATTATTTTCGTTCGGCTTTTGAGGTTAGCAAATGTATCAATGATATCTGTAAAGTCAATTGTCGACACTAATTCCGATTCAATGCACAGGAGAGCCAAATTATTTAATCGATTTTCGCCAATAGTAGATCTTAAATATGTTTTGGTTCTTTTGAGACACGAAAACGATCTTTCTGCCGAACAATTAGTAACCGCCATACATGAGTATATTCTTAATGCGATGCTAATATTCGGAAATAGTTCTTCTAAATTCTAATAAACGAATAAACAGAATAATGTTATGATAAGGAAGGAATATGTATAACATTCTTTGTAAGGAATAAAGTCACGAAAATAAAATATAATTGTTAAAACAACGTTTTATCGGCTATCGCCATAATATATAGCTATGATTATATTCAAATAAGCCGTTTCCTGGAAAAACATAGTTTCGCTAATAATAAAAATTCGAGTTGATCGCGTTCACCGAAACCATTTCAATATACAGGGAGTTAATAACCTAATGGCTAATATTTATAAATTAAAATTTTAACTGTAGTGAGAAGTCCGAATGTGTCCCTTAAAACTCGGCCTTACGCACTACCGTGTTCTAGATAAACACATTTTTTTTCTTAAGTGCGGCAAATTTGCCGCTCCAACCATCTGAGACAAATTTGCCACTCCAATCACCTGATTACTTTACCTGTAGGGTAACCCGACGTTGAACTTATCCATAAATTAACTTAGCACTTCAGAACTTTATTAATTATTGGATAAAGGTTTGGAATCTGCTGTATGTCTTATGGGTGCATCAATCCTTAATTAGTAACTGACGTGGAAATGAGAATCAAATTCTTCGATGATAAATTTAATTTGAATAGATTTACCTCAACTCGAAACCAACAAAAATATCATTTTCATTACACAAAATATATAAATAATAAGTAAATAAATAAACCTTCTAGATTATCCACACTTATAATGCGAGTAATCTGTCTTGCCATTTATATTTTCAAGACGAAACCACTGAACCGATTTGGATGAAATTTGGTATGCAGATAGTCGTTTTCTTTTAAAGTTGAAAATGACTATGTAGACAATTTGTCATTGAAAAACGTGTTTTTTTTTAATAACCCATAAGGGGATGAGAATTTGCATGGGATGTTAGTTCTTTAAGTTGAAAATTTCTACATAGGGTAAATAAATAAACCCATAAGGGGATGAGAATTTGCATAGGATGTTAGTTCTTTCAAATTGAAAATTTCTACATAGGGTAAATAAATAAAGAAATGAAGGTTTTAAGAAATAAATAAAAAAATGGAGATTTACTTTGTGGAAGATTATTTAAAATTAAAATCATCAAAATTTTGTTTTTTTATCGTATTCAACAGATCAAAATATATCGAAAAATTTGGGACAGCCTTAGACATCATTATACAAGATTAGACATGTCCCGGAATATAATCTTGTATAAAGGGGCCTACACACCTTCCGTTTATCTGCGCAAACGTCATGCCTGAGTCATAAACTGTGTGAACTGCGCAGTTTATACAGGTTTTCAGGCAGATACAATGTCTGTGCATTCTGACCCTCTTTTGTAACGATCATAGACCCTAAACAAGGACACATAACTCCATGTAAACAAATAATTGGCAAAGATAAGATGTCAGTAGCGTTCCTTCGGCACCGGAAACAAAACAGAGAGTATAAGGCGCGAGTTTTAATTGAATAACATTACGTATTTATAGTATTATAAAAATTATTTCCAGCCAAAGTGTTTTTTCAATAAAATATTTTTTTAAATAAATGATAAGTAATTTCAATTTTTCAATAAGGATTTAGTTGAAGTGATAGTTAAAATTAGCAAAATAATTACATAAAAATAAAAAAAAAAAAACATCAAATAATTAAATAGTAACCTGTAATGTTGGAATTGTAAAAATGAAAGAAATTATTGAATCAGATATTAAATTAAACTTTTATTTATTAATAATAATGCTGAAAATTAATATTTAATATAATGTCATACAATTTAATTAATTTTGGAATATTTATACTAGCTTTTGGTACTTTAAAAGTCCTGGTTTTTTAAACCCAATTGATCCCGTTGCTTATTGTCACAAGCACTACCACTTTTACAATTGTCTACTGCACATACTTTTCCCATTTTAAATGTTTTTTAAACAGTTTTTTATTTAATAAATTTTTTTAACCAAATCGTGTACTTCAAAATGATCACTTCAAAATAAAAATAGTTACTTGGCTTACTTCACTTCTATTTATTATACTATATTCACTTTGGTAAGGATGAGTATCTATCAAAAACTTGCGACCCTAGCGGCATAAAAAGTAAATATAACTTCTCCCATTTCGTTGCCATATTTTGTCAATTTTCCCGTATGACTTATATCTCCTTTATATAGCCTCCATGGTAACGATCATGAAGAATAGATATATTAGGAGAGCGAACGTAATGTTAAAAAAACGGTCAAGAATTGGTGTAACTATCTTTTATCAGTAGGGGTCACTGGTCTCAGTGCCGTACGGAATTTAAATGTTTAAATGTAGGCGCCAAGTAATCACTTTCATTCAGTTAATAAGAAGTCTTAGTTTTATAGATAATAAAAAATTGTTTTCGATTATCAAGTAATAATTAAATAAATATTAATAATAGAGAATTCTTAATAATCTGCAATAAATTAAAAGATGAAGAATCATAGTGATAATTGCAATTAATAATTACAAATATATGTTTACAATACTAACATATATTAGATAAAGAAAGAAGATGACAACCGGTAATTACAGACCATATTCCTTTCGTAAATGCAGACACGCATTCCTAACCTTAAACAACCTTCCACTCATAGATATATAACAGTATATCTATGCTTTCCCTGTACAACATCGTCCCATTTTTTCACATTTATAAAATTAAACAATTTTTATACTTACAATTTTTATTTGTAAGATGTGATAACCGTTGATTTTAATATGTAATAATAATAATAATTCCGTACGGGCAGATTCGCACTGCCGCTAGTGGCGAAAATAATAACTATGATCTCTACACGTTTTTGAGGACACAAAAACAGACGAATTTCCTATGTCGTTCAATCTCCTAATATATCTATTCTTCATGGTAACGATCATGGAGGCAATATAAAGGAGATATAAGTCATACGGGAAAATTGACAAAATATGGCAACGAAATGGGAGAAGTTATATTTACTTTTTATGCCGCTAGGGTCGCAAGTTTTTGATAGATACTCATCCTTACCAAAGTGAATATAGTATAATAAATAGAAGTGAAGTAAGCCAAGTAACTATTTTTATTTTGAAGTGATCATTTTGAAGTACACGATTTGGTTAAAAAAATTTATTAAATAAAAAACTGTTTAAAAAACATTTAAAATGGGAAAAGTATGTGCAGTAGACAATTGTAAAAGTGGTAGTGCTTGTGACAATAAGCAACGGGATCAATTGGGTTTAAAAAACCAGGACTTTTAAAGTACCAAAAGCTAGTATAAATATTCCAAAATTAATTAAATTGTATGACATTATATTAAATATTAATTTTCAGCATTATTATTAATAAATAAAAGTTTAATTTAATATCTGATTCAATAATTTCTTTCATTTTTACAATTCCAACATTACAGGTTACTATTTAATTATTTGATGTTTTTTTTTTATTTTTATGTAATTATTTTGCGAATTTTAACTATCACTTCAACTAAATCCTTATTGAAAAATTGAAATTACTTATCATTTATTTAAAAAAATATTTTATTGAAAAAATACTTTGGCTGGAAATAATTTTTATAATACTATAAATACGTAATGTTATTCAATTAAAACTCGCGCCTTATACTCTCTGTTTTGTTTCCGGTGCCGAAGGAACGCTACTGACATCTTATTTTTGCCAATTATTTGTTTATATGGAGTTATGTGTCCTTGTTTAGGGTCTATGGTAACGATAGTCGATAACATAGACACTAAATATATAATCTTTTTTTAAAAATAATAAACTATATTTAAAAAAAAGAAACAGCTGCACGATATGATTCAGCTGACAACGGGCCAGCGAATGATGCGACGAATTGTGCTGCTACTAGAATAAATACATACTATTGCCCTCTGGTTATGAAAGGTTCCAACTAACATATTGTGGGGGCAGAAAATGTGGACAAATAAGCTTCTATGTATATATGTATTCTTTGTATGTATGTATGCTTCTATGTATTCTTTGGTTGCATACTCCAATCGAATTAAAAAAGCGGCAGCATACGATGTTTTGATAGAAAAACTGAAACCTCACGAGCCTGATGCAACAAGTGATTGTGTAGTGAAGCAAATAAAGAACTTTTTATTTTTCAACCTTTTTCTAGTCGTTTTTCTTTATTAGTTGATGGGGGGGGGGGGGGGGGGAAGTATGTGGCGGTATCGCTTCTTCATTAAATTATTATTATAATTTTGTTCATCATTTTTATTTGTTGCATAACAACTATAACTTCCCTCTTTTATCACGGTTGCTTTGAATGTTTACAACCTTGGTAATTTACATATAAACAAAAATAATATTTCATAAATCAAATCAATAAAGATCAATTATATCTTTCATACATATTTATTTGTATGAAAGATATAATAATAATTTAATGAAGAAGCGATACCACTACAAACTTAAGGTCTGTTTTTCTCAAAGAGTCAAAGAAAGTGAACGAAACAAAGAGATCGGGAGCTTCAGCTGGCGAGGTTTATTTTCCGAGTCTTTGGTATTTTAAGGAACTCATGTTTTTCATGGTGGATCACGAAACTCCAGGTGCCAGCGACTGGGAAATGGCAGCAATGAAAATTCGGTAAGTAAAGGTTCAGTAATTAATTTATTATTATTAATTTATTTATTTTGTTCAATAATTATAATTTATTATTATTTTAATACAAAAAAACAAGTTTATTTCGGTGTAAAATTGTCTCTCGGTATTCCGTCAAATGGTTTTTTTCATGCCACTCTACTACTCCTTTATCATTAAATTAACTACAGAAAGCGTGACGAATTTCTTTGGCTGATTTAGTGGAAGATAAACAGCTGCCGTTATTCATACCAATTACATGTCCAGTATTTGAAAATGTTTCAGACTCCATGTTGAACGAATTTTGATAAGAAACAGGCGGTTGGTTATTAATGTATCTACTAGAATGCTTTCTTAAAAAATCGTGCAAATAACAACACGCTAGAACTGCATTGGCCTTAGATGTAGATAAATTTATGGGTTTTTGAAATATTGTAAATCTGGAAACTAAAATCCCAAAAAAAAATTTCTACTACTCTTCTTGCTCTAGATAGGCGATAGTTAAAAATGCACCTTTCATGATTAAGCACAGAAGAAGAATAGAGTTTCATGAAATTTTCTTGTAACTGGAATGCCTTGTCCCCAACAAAGACATATGGAGCAGTTTTGTTACTTCCTGGAAGGTGTTAGGGAGGTGGAATATTCAATTCTCCTTTTCTTAGACTGTCGTAGAAATCTGTGTTTTTAATAACGCCTCAATCAGATATTCTTCCGTTTATTCCAGCATCAGCCAACAAAATTTCGTAGTTTGCATCAACTATTGCCATCAATACGACGCTGAATGTTCCTTTATAGTTAAAGTAACGAGAACCAGAATTTGCAATTTTTTTTAATCTGGAAATTACCATTTTTCTTCGAAATCATGAGCAACTTGTTTCCACTCTTCTTCACTTTGAGGAAACTGAAATCAGACTTTAAAATAACTATTTAGGAATCAAATATTTCAAATTTATTTAGAATTGCAATAATAAACTACTAAAATAATATAAATAAATTTCGATTTTTTGCCCCAATTTCCTAGATCAAAAAGTATTTCGAAAAATCCTAGAGTTCTCTTTAATATTATTTATACTAAAATAATAATTTTGTTTTCTTAGTTAATAAAATAATTTAACAAATATTTATGTTTTTTTGTTATAGGTTGCTCCATCTTCTCTATCAACTTCTTTAGGACCTACAATCATAGATAATTTATTTCACAACATAGCAGGAAGAGAAAAACGCCCCCTTCATCACAAGATCTCCTTGCAAAGATCTCGAAGTATTAAGGGTTACGCTTTGAAACTAAGGAAATTCACAATCTCACAATCGGCTCATGTTTGCGGATAAAATAATCAACGAAACATTGCTTGACGGTCAAATGAGTCTTTTAACCAGAAATAGCTATCTGGTCCACCCAACAGGGCCTTCATCCAATTAATCACCATCTCCCAGCTGGAGCTCAAATTCGTACTCTCAAAATGGAGAACCTCTAACGGCAAGCAATCTGTTGGAGACATTCTCTTACATGTTCTTTATTATATGTGTTATTATTATATGTTATTATATATTATGCTTACCTGAATAAAATATTTCAGCGTTTTCCGTATTGCTACACATGTTTCTATTATTATCACCCCGAGTGCCTGAGTGGATATTCTCATTGAAAATTCCAAATCTTGAAAACTTCTTCCAGTTGCCAGGAACCGAAGAGTCGCAATTAGCCTCACATGCGGTGATATTGAATCTCATAAGACTGTCCTTTTTTCAATGAGGGGAGCAACTTTCCTCAGTAAAATTTGAAATTCATGTTCGCCTATCCTTAGATAGTTTTTATAATCGTTATTTTCCCCTTTTTCCTGCAGCTGATTCAGTAAGTGGTAATCACTGAGCAAAAAGCTTCTCTGCAGATATCAATCTTTGCACCAACGGTCACGGCTTTTTTTCCCTTTTCCTTGCTCTTCTTCTAGCAACACTGATTCAATTATGAAACAAACTGCGGCTCTTCTTTTTCTGTCAGCCATTGAACTTCATTTATTTTAACTTTGAAACACACTTATTAACACATTTATTTTAACTGAGCCACACTAGAGCCAAGCATGTTGAAAGTGAAGAGAGAACTGAGGAAAAATCGGGCGGAACGGAGGTATCATACACACCTTCAGTTCAGATAAATGTACAGATTTTCACACAGTTATTTATAACATATATCAGCGAAGCAGTGCCGTAACTAGGGCGATGCCCAGGCACAGGGCACAGAAATGACCAAACCAGGACCACAAATAATATAATATATTCTTCTTACAAGTAATAGAAGGCTGGCGTTCGGACTGCTAGTCTAGTTCACATGTATCATTTTGGTGAATTCCGGTTCTCCTTCTTTTGGGGTGGGGCGAGACGCGCGGGACAGTGTGGCAGCAGTCAGCACTGTCTCGCAGCGTACTATGGCTCTCATTGTTTTATTTTTAACCCGACTTCAAAAAGGAGGATGGTTCTCAATTCGTCTGTATATTTTTTTTTATGTGTGTCACCTCAGAACTCCGTCATTTATGAACCGATTTTGGTTTTTTTGTTTTAAAGGGTTTGATTTCGCATTTTGATGAGGAGATCCCCTGGAAATCGAGGGGATCCTTTTCTAAATGAAGCTATTTATATGTGATCACCGATTTCTGCGAAAATTTTTGTTTTGTTTGAAAGGGTATACTCATTCATAATAGAAAAATAAGAAACTTTTTTTAAAAACCGACTTCAAATAAAAAAAATTTTTACAAAAAAAAACCGAACCAACCGTGGGGGTGCATCATAACACCCCCACTCTTAAATGACATCAAACAAACACCATACACAAGCTATAGCCAGTGTATGTATGGTTTTATAGTAAATATTTTATTTATTTATTTAACATTGATTCCCTATATACATATATATATATAAATATATAAATAAATATATATATATATATATATATATATATGTCGGATTAGCATTGGGAGCATGGTCGCTTGAACCAGCATCCATGTTGTCAGGCATTTTCCCTATAAAATACAAACACTTACCAGTCTCCAATAAATAACACAGAACACCGCATTTTCACAAACAGTAAACACAAATAGTTGGCCCAATCCACGACGCAGCAAGCTAGCTTGAGTTCAGAATACAGATACAACACAAAAAATACTAATAAACGTCACACCACGATTATTCCATCAATGAACATAAACTAATTATAATAATCCAAAAGGGATTTACAAACAATCCAATAGGTATCTCGACCAAGCGACCATCACAGTAGAGTTCTGTTGATACGAATTCGCTGTTGCAGGATATGGTCCGTACTCGACTGATCATTTTTCAGAACTGAATTCCCCTGTCTTTTTGAAACTCTCTCCCTCCCCCCTACTCGTAAAATCACTCACTTCCCCATTTCGTCATTTTTTTATATACCATGTCAGGTAAAACACAAGGGGGTCCATATATTGCAACAGCGGCTACGTAGAGACGAGATATCCCATTCAACAAGCTCTTACTTACTTAGTCATTAGTATAATAATCTTAAAATGATTTTTATTGCACATGACAAAAGATACCCATCATGTATGGGTGATACATTCTTTTTGTCGGACATACCCTCTAATAAAAATGAACAACTATTTCTCAAAAAATAGTTTTATAGCACTTATAAAGTGTTAAAAAATGTCCAAATGTGAATTTCTTCTTTGCACAAATTCAATCTCCGACATATATATATATATATATATATATATATATATATATATATATATATATAAGTTTATTTTATGTGTGTGTGGACTCTCTAGCGGTCACAGTCCGATGGGAATGAAATTTGGTATTTGAGGCGCTTTTGGTATTCAAAAGGTCAAGTTCGTTAATGGGTAAAATCGGGAAAGAGGGGTTTAGAGGGAGGGGGAAACACACAATCTCCCTTAATATTCGAAAAATCTAAAAATTTATAAGAAGTAAAGTTGTAGGTACTAAGTTTTACTGTAATTTTGTTCTTTATCATTTTTCTGTTAGACTAATATTTACAATTAAAGATTGAAAGTGAAAATTCGAAATATCTCTGTACACATTAGAGTTTGGAAAAAATGATAAGGTAATAAATTGTAGCAAACTTGATTTTCTACAACTTCACTCCTTATACATTTTTCGATTGTTCTAATATTAATAGAGATATTTTATATTTTGTTTGATACGTTTGTGTTTGATACGAATACATAAAATATATTTTATTGTAAAAACTTAAAAAAAAAATTCAACCGACTTCAAAAAACACAAAAATTTACTATACTAAAAAGCTAAAATTAACAATATACAGATTTAATCCAAAAGACAATTCTTATATCTTATATTAGGGGGAAAATATAAATCTCTGAAACCGTAAGAGATAAAAAAATGATAACAAAAAATCTTCTTTTTAAAATAAACAACTTTTGTTTGAAAATTTTTTTCATAAACTCAATAGTTTTCTTATAATTTGTGATTAAATGTTCCTCGGAAAGCGAATTGTTAACAATTCAAATACGCAATAATTCAATCATGGATATACACCTCAGTATATACTGGGTATTCAAACAATTAACTCAGTTATTTGTTACATCACTTGTCATAAAATATTATTATTGGTATGTGCTACCTACTCATCAGATTATGACTTGCTGATAATGGGACCACCTCGAGAGTATATCCTTTTAGCAACAAAACAATAATTTTCAAAGTCGATCCACGGAGAAATTGGTGAACATACATTTAAAAAAAATACATACAGTCGTACATAGAATCTCCTCCTTCTTCTTTGGTGTCGGTTAAAACTTTTGTTGTTTCTGTTATTTCCACAGAAACTATACTTCTAAAAAATAACTATAAAATTATTTTATTAAAATTGTGTTTCAATTTTGATTGTCGTTTCCATAGTAACTATAAACTATAATAGCACACTATAAATCGTTATATATCGTTGTATTTTGGCTATTAATAAATTTAAATTTGGCAAATACTAAAATCATATCAGATATGATATTTCATTTTGATCACACTAAAATTATGACCGCTAGAGAGTGATTTATCTATTCTAAGGAAGTTCGCTAAGTTGAAGCAGCTCCTGCGTAACGAATTTTTTTGGAAAATATTATGTTACTTGGTTATAAGGGCGTTACAAAATTTTTGCGGAAGAAGCCGCGACGGGTGATGCTAGTTTAGTATATATATAGAAATATGGACCAATCATATAGCAGCAATATCTCTTATGCATTTATTATGTTAATTTTATCAAAACAAAAATTTTCCATTTTCCGGTAAAAATTCCGTGATTTGACAATTTTCCTTTCGGTTTGGGCACTATATCTAGCTGTATGCCAAATATCAACTTTTAAGGACTTATGGTTTAGGCCTTGGAATTATGATCGTGTATATCCAAGAATTGTAGGCGTTCCCGCTATTTTACGATTTTTGAATACAAATAACTTTTTAACTGTTTATTCCTTAAAAGTGATTGAAAAAATAGTCTCTTATAATTCGAAAAATCAGCACTGTAGCTCTTTTCGTTCAAAAGTTATTTTGGGGTCAAATCGAGTCTGATTTAACGTGTAGTAATAGTACTGTAAGCGCGAAGGCCAACATCCCCTTAAACTCGGCCTATCGCACTGCCGTGCTCTAAATTTGAAAAACCAAAATCGGTTAAGGACCTTCATTTGCTACGCTAAAGTCAAATGAGTACTATCTTTAATAAAATTTATTTAGAATTTGAAAAAAGTTGTAAAGTATATCAATAATCTTACAACGATTTATAACCTTATTTTATTTGTCCTAAATATTTTAAAAGTATCTATTGTAAAAATCAGAAAATGTAAATTAGAAATTGATTTGACTTGATGTGACAGATTTGACAGTAAACTATGTTATATATTTGTGTGTATGTGTATATTATTTTGGTGTGCATGGTCACCAGTTTTCAAAATATGGTGGCAAAAACAAACCTAACAAAACAGTTTTAATTTTATTAAATGTTTGATTTTTAATCGATAATTACTCTTCGAAATGATCGTCAACAGGTGTTAAATTTTTGAGGGAGGATAACTACATAATTGAGCTATTCAATTCACTAAAAAATATAATTTTTATCTACTATTAAGCCTCATGTATGAACGTCCTTAAGGGAAATAGGAGCTAATTGAAATGCCAAGTTCGTTAATGGACAAAATCGGGAAAGGGGGCATTAAATGTGAAATATTTATTCTAATATTAGTTAAATAGAAAAATTTATGATGAGTAAAGTTGTAGAAAATGCATATTACTACAATTTATCGTAGGTTCATATTTTCTGTAACTCTAAGTGGTCTTTCACACCGAAGATGCAAGATGCATGCATCCTGGATGCAGGATGCATATTTACTATAATATATCTTCGGTGTGAAACCTCTCGTTCAATTACACAGTCTAGTGTTTTAGATGCATGCATCCTGGATTTGATTTCAGTTGTGGTTTCGCTTCTTACGTGTTTGAATTCTTCCTATTGGTTTCAAGTGTTTTTCTCGGGAAAAAGAAAGCAAATATTCAAGAAAGAAAATAAATATGCAAAATAACTGTATGTAAATATGTAAAATTAATGTACAGGATGCATGCATCTTGCGTTTTGCATCTTCGGTGTGAAAGACCCCTAATGTTAACAGAAATATTTGCAACTTTACATATAAATAATGTAAGAAGCGATACTTCTCCATGGTTACTTAATTTCAATATAATTCTCTTTGAGAATATTTGCTAAAAAATGTTTTAGACACAGAAACTCTATATAGTAACTTTAGTAAATAACTACTGGGGGAGTGGATGAAATGAATTATTCACCAAGCATTGGTTGCCCTATCTCATTATTTTAAATCTACCACATAATAACCTCAACCACATGTAACCTCGATATACAGCATTACTAAGACTGTTTATACCATAGACGTATAAGATGTGAGGCTGTTCATACTAGATTTTTTATATTAACACATTCCATTACTTTAGCATTAATCTAATATTAAAAGTTCAGTTAGATTTTTTTATTACAATGTGTTATCTTCAAAATCACAGAGCACTCCTACTACACCAGATAATTACGGAGAATAAGTACTCATTAATAAATGAGATAAAAATATTACATTCAGTTTTTATACAATATATACTTAAACAAACGCTGTCACTATTACAAACTCAACCACTGTGAACGCGACAACAATCGGGGTATACTTAAAGTCTCAATCAATTCCTGGAATGTATCAACTAGTTTAAAATAAAGAATAAAAAATAAATCTTTCGGAAGTTATAGTCCAAGAGAGCTTTCATCCTTCAGAACATGAAAATATCGGTCGCTCACTGCATAAATTGTGCCAAATATAAGGGCGACTGATTTGAAAGAGTGATTAATTGGCGCCTTATTTCTCTTTCAAACCGGTCGCTTATATTTAGCACAAGTTTTGCAATGGGCGACGGTTATTTTCATGTTCTAGAGAATGAAATCTTTCATTTATAAAAACTTATGGATATTCAATGAGGGAGGTTATTCGTAAAGAGAACGTATAGGTTCGACAATGAACATAGGGCTAGAGAAAACGAAACAGGTGTGGTAGACGGCAGAGGAGGTTGAGAGGATGAGTTCCTTAGGGGTTGGTAGAAAAAGGTCTAGAAAGGCCTACTTGCTAGGCTACGTCGCTCCTCTACTTCTACTAATACCCATTGAGAAGTCTTGAGTGAGAGTAGCAATTGTATGAACACCATCCGATGTTCTGTCCTGGATAATACATATTATTAATATACTATTATTAGTTTGACTTGTATGTATGTATGAATCTAATGAAATATTGTAATACAGTTTTCACCCACTTTCAGGCTTCGGAATAATCTGAAATTTTACAGGCGTATAAAGGACCGATGAAAATATAATAAAATTTGCATTATTTAGTTCATATTGCAAAGAAATATATCCGATCAAAAACATAAATGTAAGAAAGGGCTGAGTTTTCGGGGAAATCCTTAATGTAATAGTTGCTTCTTAAAAAGTGATAATATCCCATTAAAGAGTCGAGCTATTTACAAGGTAAATAGCTCGGCCAGTTACTTTGACTATTTACCAAGAAAATTAATGAGGAGTAAATTGATTAAATGTAATAAAGTTGCTTCTTAAAAAGTGAAGATATGGGAGAAAGAACCGAGCTATTTACAAAGTAAATAGCTCTAGACTTCATATTATAGTTGCTCCTTAAAAAGTGATATCCTATTAAAGAGCCGAGCTATTTACAAAGTAAATAGCTCGGTAAACTATTTACCAAGAAAATTAATGAGATAAATTGATTAAATGTAAGAAAAAATTTGGTTGAAATTTATTTCGTAAGTTTTCCCTTAGTATGTTTTTAAAATTTTATAACGCGGAAAGTTTTAAATTATTTGAAACAAAAGAAAGAATAACCTGCGAAGTTAATCCGGGTTGAATGCAAAAAACCGCATCCTTCTACCATATCTAGAAATGGGTCAAATTTTTTAAAACAAAATCTTTTTTTTTTTTTTGAAAATTTTGAAAAAGTTTCTTTGTAAAAAATTATAACAATCAAAGAATCAGTGTTCACTCTTTGGAACATTGATAAATAATCAGTTTTAAATTAACGTATAAGCCGTTATATACTATACCTATATTTATAGTTAATGTGTCATCCAATCAGAAGAGACTATCGACAAATATCAACGAATCAGATGGATTATGCTTTATAATGTTAAATTAATAAAAAACAAAAATTGCTAAAATTTTCTATTTTCCGATAGAAATTTCCAGTTTTCATAATTTTCCCGTCGGTTTGGGTACTAGATCTACCTGTATGCCAAAGATCAACTTTATAGAATATCTGGAAGTATCATAGAATATTGATATATTAGTCGTACAAAATTCGGGGCGTTCCCGCTATTTTTGAAGTGAAATAACTTTTTAACGGTTAATTCGTTAACGATGATTGAAAAACCTGTTTCTTATAATTCCGTAAAGTTCGAAAACTCAACACTGTAGCTCTTTTAAAAAGTTATGGTACCTGAAAAAACCGTCTAAATTAAGGTGTGGTAATAGCACTGTAAGTACAAAGGCCAAAATTCCCTTAAACTCGTCCTTGCGCACTTCCGTGCTACAGATAATTATTTATGACATTTTTTAAATAATTTACTTAATTGTGTATGATAATATTTGTTAAAATTTTTGCTGTTGTATTTTAAAAAAATATTAACTTGCAGATACGCCGTTGAAGATGACGTTAATTCGAGGAACGATTGGATTAATACGTTGGGGTCATGTTTTACCTCCATTTGCATTTATTTATTCATCAAAATCGAATACAAATGTAAGTAGTGAAAATTTAAATAATGATATTTTTTAAATACCTATTTAAAACAGTGTGTCCAACAATAAGACTAAGCACACACACATCTTTTTTTTATCGTAAGGTAAAATACCGAACGTTATTTTGTCGAGGCCCGCTACCTAGCACATTCCACGATTTTTTCCGTATATTAGTGCAGCCGTTTGTTAAAATTCTGACCATGACTCTGACTAGTCAACTCAAAATATATGTATACAGCCGTTTGTTAAAATCCAGTGACTACTCTTCTACAATTATACGTAAAATGAATCCTAAACGTGTCGTTGCAATGCGGAGGTTGTATCGTCGCCTTATGCGTTGGTATGCCAATATCATCATTCGATAAATTACATAAACGGTTCAAAAGTGGTTTATTCTGAACTGATTTTATTGTATGACTAATTACTGGATAACCAGTCCGATGGTCGAGCTGTTAAAGGCATTCTGCTCGGAACTGGGAGGTTGCTGGTTCGATTTCCAATGGTGGCAGTTTGCCAATTAAATTAATTTAAAAATAAAAAAGTTAATGGAGCGGTTAATTGACTAAACTGTCGACATCTGGACAAGAACGGGAGTAACTGGCTATGCTTGTGAAGGTTTTCTGCAGTTTCCTGCCACAAGCTCTTCATGAATATCGGCATAGTTCCTATCAAAATCGGCTGCAGTCGCACCACCTACCAATTCCTTGCCCTTTAGAGGTCGGTCAAAATGGCCTACTTGCCAGGCTTCGACCTCCCTTCCGCTACTACTACAATTACTGAATACGATTAATATCATGAATACGTAATAATGGCGACTACCATTGTATAGAAGAGTTTTCTGTTTTAAGAAAAATAGGCTATGCGCGAAACGTACATGATAAAAATCTCAGCTTTGATCGCGAATATCTATCTCACTATTGACTAAATATAATTACTTATTATAACTATTATTATTACTTATATATTAACTATTGACATAATATAATCAAATTTCACAAAAATACAGCCTTACGCTTTATTCAGGAGTTTCCTTAATCTAATTTTAAAAACATGGGAAAAGTTTCATACTAATTACATATGCTGTTGGACTGAGTTATTCAATTCATCAAAATAAGCCATTCCCTTGGTTCAAGTCAATTTCTAAATAATTAAATAATATTTCTTTATAGGAAATAGTAAACAGAATCAATATTAACAAACAACAATATTGTCATTATTCAAAATTTGAAGTAACAAAAAATTTAGAAATTATAAGTAATGATAAAATAAACTTAAAAATTTCAAATTTACAACTCAGTAATTCTCTTGATAAACCAATGGTTATTTTATTACCATGGTTATTAGCAAAACGGAAACATATAATAAAATATGCAAGTTTTTATCTGGATCAAGGGTTTGATGTTTTAAATGTGGAATGTAGTCCATGGCAAGTTTTATGGCCAATACAAGGAACAAAGGTAAAACAGAAAAGCGTGAGTAAATTGCCATCTTAGTGGCTTTCATTTTACAACAAATTTGAAAAATGAAGCAACAAATTTTTTTGACTATTCATTTAATAATTAAATCAGTGTTCTAAAAAACATTGTATTGAAACTTTTCGTTACTCAACAAACGATAATCGTGGAAGTTTGAACCTTATAAACTTACGCAAAATGGCAATTTATCACTATTAGATATTGAATTATATATTTCTTGTAATGTTACTAGAAAATGATATATTTTTAAACAGTTGATAGCCAATGAGATACTTACATTCTTGGAAAGGAATCCATTATGTAAACCATTGGTACTGCATGGTTTTTCTGTAGGTGGTTATTTATGGGGTGAAGTTATGGTAAAAGCTTTAAGTGATCAAGCCAGATATCAACCAATATTGGATAGAATTATTGGTCAAGTATGGGATAGTGCTGTTGATGTTGCAGAAATAACAATTGGAGTACCAAAAGCTGTGTTTCCTAAAAATCCCATTATGCAACTTGCTCTCAAACAATACATGATGTAAGTTTAATGTGCTCTACAAATTTCGATAAAATTGATTATGGTGGTTCAGGATTGCTTAAAACACGATCACATAAGTTATAAACTTCGAAATGCATATACTATATACTATATCATACATTTTTTTTCAAAGTTTTCTCCATAATTTTAGAACTCTCGACGTAGAGAGAATATAGTTTAAGAAACTATCAATCATATGAAATAGTTTGACTTAATAAAATGGCTGAAGGAAATCAAGACAAGCTATCCCGACTTTTATTACAGTATGTAATAAAGCAGCTGTAATTTAAAAAAAATTTTGTTTCAGGTATCATTTGAAAACATTTGACCAAGTGGCTACAACACATTATCTACGTGCTAGTCAAATTTTCTACACCAATCCATTAGCAAGAACACCAGCATTATTTTATGTATCAAAAACCGATTCAATTGGAAGTTTAAAAGCAAATATAGCAGTTCGTGATCATTGGGAATCACTTGGAATTAAGGTACGCATATTTAATTATATTTTTATTAAAATTAATGGATTATTTTGTATCAATTTTTTAATGTTTAGGTGAATTTCAAATGTTTTGAAAAATCTCCACATGTTGGACATTACCGAACATATCCAAAAGAATATATAGCAGAATTATATAATTTTATAAATGGTTTAGGTTTAGTACAATATCCAGAAAAGATTAAAGTACAACTTTAACAATCCATACCTTACGTTTAACGATTAGATAAAAATTTTAAGTTTATTGTAAATTAGTATAAATTTTATAATACAGAATTTGATATGAATAAAAATTTTTCAAATTCCTTTATTTATTTGTGAATTTTCTTTGCATTTTTCGGCTGTAACAAAATACTATGTTATTAATAAAACTGGGCTATCCGTTTGGGAGCTACAATACCAAGACACAATTTAAGCTTGAAACTTTTGTCTGTCTAGTTTCCAAACGAATAAACCGATGGTTCCTTAGCTATGTTTAATGACAATTACATCATTTAATCGTTTTTTTTTGTTTTTTTAATTAAAAAAAATTTTACTTGTTATACAAAGAAAGTACTTGCAACTAAACTTATTTATTCATTTTCGACTCTTACACATTTGTTTAATGGCGCCATCTAGCTTATTTAAAATAATAAAGGATGTATCACAATTTTATGTCATTAAGTACCAAAAGCCATCAAGTATGTAAATAATTTTATTTCCCGTGCATCGGCCGAATACTATAACTTACATTTTTATAAATATATAAAATAATAATAAAACTTCACTTCATCACGAAAGATCTTAAAAACCTGCCTCATGAACTCCAAATTAACCTTGAGGCATATCGAAGAGCATTAGAAAGCAGGAGTTTATGGTTGAGCCGACAGAAAACTGAATATATGCATTGCAATTTCTCTGGTAATAATGGCAACAACCAAGCATCGTCTACCAGAAAAGAAACTTCTTTGAATGAAGTTGAATTCAAATAACCGAAGTCCGTATTCAAAACCAGAACAAACACGAGACGATACATAGAAAATAGGCTCGAGACGAATTAGCACCGTGTATACACCAAAAGAAATGGTGAAGAACAAAAAATTTATGTTTCAGAAATGAAAATGTTACGTTGAGCAGGCGATGCTACTAAAAACTTTAAAAAATCAGAAACGAATACATCCATTGGACAGTCAATTAAAGTCATAAAAAAACGAATAAAACACGTGAAGAAATTTGGAGATACGTGCCACGTAATGTGCCGAAATGAAGATCTAACAAGACTGGTGATGACCATAGAAGATGGAAAACGAGGGCAAAGGACGGCAACCGATTACATGGATACGAATCGTCCCTAATAACTTGTTGGCAATAATTGACCTGAAGAGAATAATTTAAACTTACCTTAAAGTGAAAATAAAGCAAAAAACTTAAAAAAAAGTATAGCAATTTAAAAAACTATTAACATTTGATAATTTTATGTATTAACTTTTTTCTTTTTTACAGATTTTTTACTTTTTTTAAACTTATTAAAAAATTTTTCTTCTTCTTCGTCTGGATCTTTTCCTTCCAGTATCCATTTTTTTCGTTTATTAATCATACGTTTTTCAAAGAAATCTTTTTCGTCTAATTTAATAGCAGCTTCTCTTTTTGTAACAGTCACTTGTGTAAATATTTCACCAACTTCTTTATCTATAATCAATAAATAAAATTTCAAGTGTGAATCAAAGTCAATATATATTGTTATGTAAATGATTCTTGAGTTAGACTTCTGGATACAGCACCGACGTGTTTATTGTCAATATAAATTTTGTTATTAATTGTTACTTTTTGTTTAATAACATAACAATCAAAATAAAATAATGTATCAATATATACCTTAATTAAATTTGTTGTATTGAAAATTATTGAGAATAATTTTTGTGGATCCAACACATGTTCTAATTTTATTACGAAAAATATTCTCCTTGGAAAAAGGAGTTTTTTTTAAGTGCAAAAAGAAAATAATCTATTTCGATTTATTATTTTTCTTAAAACAAAGTTTTTTTTTAGTCGAAAATTGAAAAGAAAATAACTGCTTTTGATTTAAAGTTTTTCTTTTTTTTTTTTTAAATCAAAAAAATTATCAGATATAATTTAATTAAAAATCAAAAGTTGAATGTTTTGAATAACATAAATACATGCACAAATAAATAATTTTTGTATAAACAAGCATGATTACTTAAGTAAACAGAAAAAGCTAGCTTATGTATTGTAAAATTGTGTATAAATTTTGAATTAGCCCTGGTCGTGTGCATTAAGTGGACAGTTAAATACTAAATAAGAGGGGTGTCATTCTGGTTCAAGCCTTGACGGAGAATTAGAATTATTCATTAATTTTATAAATAATCTGAACCTCCGAATGCGCCCATGGTTGTTGATAAACTAAATTATTCGAGAAACCTGCATGCAGAAATATATTTTCAAAAAAATATTTCTTCAAAACATCAACAACTGTGTTCTAGAAAGACCCGTGGCAGGTATAAAAAGGCGCGACCAGTGCTGATCAAAATCAGTATATAATTGACTGTTGTTTGATCAGTTCAAAGTTTATAATTGACTGTTGTTCGATTAGTTTCAAAGTTAAAAATTAACATTCGTGCGATAAAGATTAAGTTTAAATTTGGCATTTGTAAATACAAGTACATAGTTCGAAGTTTGAAAATTGACATTGTGTTAAAAAATTGTTGAAAAATAATTTTAATTTAATTTTTTTTTCTTTAAAAAAAACGTGCGTGTCGTTCCAATTGGAAAATATTTAGTAAAACTTTTTACTAATATATTTTTTTTGTCGAGTATCGGAATCTGTTGCAGGTTCGGGCAGCGCTCCTTTGAGGAATAAAGAGAACCAAGATACCGCGACAAATTGTGTTTACCATCTGTGTACAAATTCCTACTTGCTTTACGTAAGTTATTTATTATTATTGCACTAGTAAATTTAATTTATCGTTTTAAACATTGTTGAATAATTACAAATTTTTAAAATACAAAAATCAACGTGTCTAGCTCAAATGATCCCCTGGGTCCAGGTCTAACTCCTACAGACCTGAACCTACTGGTCCTAACACCCTTAGATGCAATTCCCATAAACCCAAATCCCGCTGTTCCAACCACACTACCCCACCACCTAATTCTACAAATACTAATGACAATGTAAAAGAACCCACCAAACTCATCAAACACCCTCCACTTCGTCAGGCCCTTTTAAAGTTTTTATAGAACCCCTATCCGATTCAAAAAAAAAGTTTGTATCCCATCTCTTTTGAAAACACAGGGCTTATTCCGTAATGGTAACATCAATAAATTATAAGTTGGCATCACTTAAAAAGGAAGGGTAGGGATGGATGGATCTGTGTTCCACCATCATAAACATCATCAATCATAAATCTTCTGCTGTCAGAATCATGCAATGACTGAGAAACAAAAAATTAAATAAAATTGAATAAAAACAAAAAATTATATTTTATTTTGTTTAATAACAGACTCGGCCTTGCGCACTACCGTGCTCTAGATAAGATTAACTAAGTATAATTTATAAGTAAATAATAAAAATGATTCCTCTATCATTACAATAGCATACGTCATACGACTTTTGATGATGTTTATGATGGTGGAACACAGGACCATCCATCTCTGCCTCTCCTTTTTAAGTAATGCCAACTTAAAACTTATTGATGCTATCATTACGGAATACACTCATACTTGTTAAAAATCAAATCCCGGATATACTAATAATAGACTCTTTAGGCAGAAATCGACTTTGCGTTTCGTTCAAACGTGCAAATTCATTCATCACCCAAAACCTTCTTGCCCAAAATGACCTAAAAGCGTTTATCCCTAAAAGGAGCATTTGACAATTTACTAACAACCTTACTGATCGACAAAATTTCTGCAACTAAATGCCCCGCGCAAAATCACACGCTACGTTCAGAGAACCTCCTACATCATCGAAATATCACTCTTCTACGCCACCATCCTGAAATCCACAGAACAGCTACCTTAGGTTTCCCCAAGAAGCTGTACTGAGCCCAATCCAATTTAATATATATACATCTGGTATTCAACAACTCCCCCAGGACAATATTAAAATCATGAAATTTGCTGACGATATAGTCGTATCCAATAAATCCTTAGATTCAGCTAGAAGCAACGTTACGAATGGTTTAGTACAGTTAAAAGACATTTTGGCTGAACTTAACTTAAGTATTTAAGTCACTAAAACTACCGCAGTCCTATTTTCCAGACATAGGGATGTTCCTCAACCTATCCCAATTTTTAGATTCAAGTATCCAATTCCAAAACTCAGTAAAATTCCTTGGAATCATCCTTGATCGGAAGCTATTTTGGCGAGAAAACATCATGGCGATGACCAATCGAGTTAAAAGTGGACTGAATGCTATGAGAGCAATCAGATCTACATGGTGGGGTGCAGATCCTTCCACGTTATTGCCTTTTCATAACGCTTTCGTCCAGGGAGTTTTCGATTATGGAGGTTTCATTCTCTCACCTTTATCGCAATCCAAATCATCTACCTTAGACACCGACACCAATTCCATTCCCTTCGAATATCATTAGTCCAAATGCGATCCTGCCCAACAATTGCACTTCTAGTTGAAACAGGTATTCTTCCCCTCCACCTCAGGAGAATCCATTTGACTAAAAAATGTATCCTTAAAAAACTGCCCTTTCCCCTACAACACTTAATCCCGCTTTTAGATCAACTAAATCTAAAAATCCAGAATTCCCGATACTGGCGTCGTAAACCAATCCCTCCCTTAATAATAGCATATCGTTCCTTTTTCGAAATTCCTATACATCGTAGCCCCTCCCTTCTTTACTTCACATTTTCCCTCCCTGCCGGATTTATCTCGAACATCGTACGTTTCGACTGTGGCTTGGTGAAGGGCGGTGTGAATAACCCTTTACTTTTCAATTCCATTTTCCTAAATTTCCTGTCATTGAATTACCCAAGTCAAGATTACATCTATACTGACGCATCTATGGCCAGCACTCTGACGGTTAGAGCAGCTTTCTACCACAGCAACATACAGGTATCTCGCAAATTTAAACTCAACAAATTTTCAATTTTTTCAGCTGAATGCGTTGCTGTGTTAGAGGCTCTAAAATATGTACTTCAATCCCATATAGCTGGTACAATAATAATATCTGACTCGAAAAGCCTCCTTTCGACCCCATCCAATCCAATTGCTAATCCTAATAATTTCTATATTATATCCCTTATAAAGTATGAGCTCTACAAAATTTCTAATGATAAAAATTTTTTGTTTCATTTATATGGTGTCCCTCATATATCGGTGTACGAGGAAATGAAACGGTGGATCTATTAGCTAAAGAAGGGGCACTCAATGAAGAAGACAGCATGTACTTACCACCATAGAGCGATCTCTATGTAGGATGTCGAACACAGATTATAGAAGAATGGAAAACAGAATGGAATTATAGCAGCAAAATAAAGGCACTGCAATAGCCACACTACGATCTGCACCCATTCTTAAACCTTAATCTTCACATAATCGTGACCATTGGTAGACTAAGAACTGGATACAACTGTCTACCAAGGCATTTACACAAAATCAACATAAAAAATAATGCAAATCGCGTTTGAGATCACGATTGTTGTGATGGAAATCATGCACTCCTTGAGTGTTCCCACTTTCCCACCAAAGAGCCATATTTTATAGAAACCTTAAGTACCAAAATGTCACACTTCCTATAAATATTACATATCTCCTGTCCCTAAACAACAAAAGTGTCCTTAAATCGATAGCCCTATTCCTTAACTCTTAAAATACACTGTGGAGTCTGTATTAAATGTTACACTAATTTTTCTCTATCGTTTAACAATCCATGACTCCAAGCATCTATATTTGTTGATCTATTCCCAGCTCCGATGGGTTTCGGTAGCGTCTCCCCCAATCCCGTGTCTTACATCCTAGCGTCTACGTATCGTCCTCATTAATTTTTGAATTTTCTGTTTTTTTTTAACATTTTTTTTTTTTAGAAAAAATATTTTTGTTTTTAATTTCGTTAATTTTAATTTTTTCAATTTTAATTTTCTCTAATTATTAAAAAAAAAAAGAAGTATGTAAATGGAGTCGTTTATTACGCCAGTCAAAATCAACACAAAAAATCGCTAAATTCGCAAAACATGATGTATCTCTGATTTTTTAGTATGTTGTTTGGACCCATTAGGGCTATGTATATCCAAGTTTTCAACTCTCAAAAAGAAATTTTTACATGCGAAAAACCGCGAAATTTTTGTACTTGTTTCAGATTCTGCTATATAACTCCTAATCCATGCATTTTTCTTCGAAAGCTATTCTATACGTTTTTTAAGAGCATTAAATTTGTGACAAATTAAGCTGAATCAGAGCTCTGTAGGCCAATTCGTTACCGAATTACGGCACTTTGAAAATACGCCAGTTTTTCCAAAAATTGAAAATTTTAGTTTTAGACCTTATGTGGAACAAAATTGCGTCGAAACCATTAATCCTGCGAGTAGAACTTGCAGAATATAACTTGTATGCAATTTAATTAGCTTTAAATAAAGCGCAAAGCAAAATCTATAAGCCTCGTAGTTCTCTCAAAAACCCATATAAGGTAAAATCGCATTTTTCCAGAAATAATGGTACAATATAATACATTGTACCATGGACCACAAATTCCATGTCATTTGTTTAAATTTTATAATTGATTTGTGCCTTATTGATTCGTTTTTTCGAAGAAAAGAGTATTTTATACATTTTTCTTCGACTGTTACGACTGTTAGTGAACTACAATAATAATAGACAAAGAGAAGAAGTTATATATTTTCTTTGTAATATTTTTAGTATTTTTTCAAAATCTGAGAATGAAGAGCTCAAAAATTCACACTTCGATTCTTCGATATTCGAAATACGTATTTTTTATTACTTGGTTGGTCGATTTTAGTATAATCTTATTTAAAAAAATTTCAAGTGTCATATTTACCATTGACTTTATACTCGGTTAATTTTGTACAAATCAATTCTTCAATTGCATATATTTTCTCAACATCTTCCGGTGTAATAATTGATATAGCTAAACCATACCGACCAGCACGTGCTGTTCTACCAACTCGATGAATATACTCTTTTGGTATATCTGGTACTGTATGATTTACAACCAATTTGACATCAGGAATATCCAGACCACGACTTGCTACATCAGTAGCAATTAAAATTTTCACTAAATTGGATTTGAACATTGCTAATGAAGCTAAACGTTGTTTTTGTGAAACCATTGCATGCAAGGCTACGTTTTCAAATCCTACTTCATTCAATGTAATTGAAATTAATTGACAATTCCTAAAATGAAATATAAACAAATCAAATTAGATAAAATAAAGGATCAACCTTGAAAGGAAAGTAAGATATAATAGGGAAAATTTTAAGAAAATTGGTTTTTATAAAACTCGTAGATATAAAAATCTTAAAACTTTTTACAAATTTGATCTTAAGCATTTTTCGTATGATGATCAATCAATCTCAAGATATAGCACGGAGAGTGAGAGGTGCGTATCCGTATACAGAAGCCGTTAATTATCTGCGTAGCCTTATTTTTGCCACATTATAAATACCCTCTGTTCCATTTAGACAACTATGGCATTATCTTCAACACTCCCCTTCCTCCCCAGAGAATGAAACTTTGTTTTTAGAAAATAATATACATCCATGGAGATCAATTATAATAGGAAATACATCATCTTGATCTTTGGGTTATGAGACGACAGTTGACTCAATCTCTATATCTTTTTTTCTCAAGCCATCCTACTATTGGTTTCGTTATTTGAAGAAAAAAAATGTTTTTTTTTACCATGGTAAAAAACTACGTATCTTAGAACTAGACCCCATTTCCCACTTAGCTTTTCATTGCAGACCCCTTCCTTTAACAGATCACGTATTTTATGAACGGCTTCATAAGATAATGGTATATAAATATATGTACACTTAGCATTATCTTATATATGAATGACCTCCCCTTACTCTCTCACTATATCTCGAGGTCGATTGATAACCGAAAAAATACGTAGGATCACTTTTATAGAGTATTTTATGATTTACAAGTTTTAAAATAATCTCTAATGACAAATGCCGCGTAGATAATGAGATATTTGCTCCTTTAATATCTTGACTCATAGACACGAGATTATATGAAATGTTTTTAAAGTTTCTAGTGTTGAAACAAAGGTTTATGCAAAAGTTCAGCTTGCTTACATTAATTCCAAGGTTGAATTCTTATTTGATTGAAGTAACAGATTTTATGCTATTTTAAAATTATAATTTCATAATGGGTTCTTACTTGCAAGTATCCGTAAATATAAGAATATTTCCTTTTTCATCTTGTGAACGAAATGTTCGTATGGCCTGCACTAAATATGCGTCGCGTGCATCATATGGACTTAACACATAATGTTGTGTTAGTTTATCAACAGTCAAAGTTTCATCTTTTGATTGCCAAATATGAACCTAAAAGATTTTTATATTTTAAAATTTATTATTGAAAAAATGCTTCAAATAACTTTATTATCTACACGAGAGTTTATTTTTTATATCAAACTCAAAATTTCAACACGGGTTTCTCCCGACTCAACTCAATCCGAAGATTATGAAGGGATATAAAATTTTTCGCATACTATTGCAACGTCTTAATAAATTCCAATCAGATCGCCAAGAAGATTTTTACCATCTAGGCTCTATCCTTAAGCATCCAACTAATGTTTAACCTATTTGATTCAATAGTATAGAAGCAAGCCAGATGACAAAATATTTCCTAAATTTATGAAATTGTTATTTTCTCTCTCGGAAACTATGTGCCCGAATTGAATGAAAATAGTGCTTTGGCCTTTGACCAGTCCATTGGCCGTGATTTCAAGGCGGTCTGCTTGAAACTGGGTAGTTGCGGGTTCGATTCCCAACGGTGGGAGTTTTGCGGTTAAAATAAGGGGTTAATTAACTTAACTGACGTATAGACAAGAACCAAAGTAACCGGCTATGCTTGTGAAAGATTTTTTCTTCAGTTTCCTTTCACGAACTCGAGATGAATATCGGCATAGTTCCTAACAAAGTCGGTAGCAGCCACACAACTACCAAATTGATGCAAAATTTCGTATCCCCTTAATAAAATCCGAACAGGTCGCCAAAATATGTTTATATTTAACATATGGACATATGGACAAAAAATTACGGACCGCGGACCGACTATTATTTTTAAGATTTGTCTCCACAATAGTATAGCACAATTGGCAGATGAGAGAACGATGGATGCGATACTGTCTTGAAATCGAAACAATAAGTAGGAGATAATATTATACACAATTTTTAAGTAGACTTCTCAATTATGGAGAGATGTTACTCATTTGATTACAGCCAAAGTCAGGATTCAAACTCGCTAGATTTAGACTATATGAAGTTACAACATATATTTTTCGCAATTAAAAGCAAATGTAGATTTTCACACTTGGAAAGTGTATATGAGATCTAACCGATCGGGTGGGTCAGTATTGGGTTCGATGAATTTACGGTGGGCCAACTTTTTTTTTTATTGACAAAAATTTGCAATAGTTTTAAGAGCACTTGTAGTATTTTTAATTCTGATTTTATTAACTCCAAGTTACATCTGTAGTGTCTGGGGAAGGTAAAGAATCGTAATAACGAAGTGGAAGATGGGTGGGCCTATATACTTTTAGGTGGGCAGAGGCCCATCCTCTCCCGACGCCTCTAATTGGTCGTATTATAAATAAATACTTTGAATGGCTGAAGAAAGATAATTGCTTTTTAAGAGTATTGTCAATAAAATTTTTTTTTAAGTTAGCGAGGTTAAATTTCACAATTTATTATAATTTAAAAAAAATAAATTTTATGTAATTTATAATAATTTTAATTTTATTATTGTATAAATTATATTAATTTCATAATTATAATTTTTGATAGACCTCCCATACGATGACTTTCGATTCAAACACCAGATGTCACCTACTTTGCTTTTAATTACGAATAGCATGTTTTTAATTATTTTTATGTGCGGCATATCCTCCTATTGAGGATACGTAAATTTTTCTCAAATTACATGTATACAAATTCTAAACGAACCTACGAATGAATCGAACTCACCTCATTACCTGTAACTCCTTTCAATTTTTCTAAAGCATCGGTGATTGTTGCAGAAAAGAATAATGACTGTTTCGTTTTTGGTAGATCCGTAAAAATAATTTTTAACTGTTCATCAAAATCACCACCTAATAAACGATCAGCTTCATCCATTACTAAAAACTTAATTGTTTTCAATGTGAAAGTTTTGCAACTTTCTATATGATCGGCTAATCGTCCAGGTGTTGATACAACTATATGGGGTCTTTTAGTTAATTCTTGACTTTGAGTCATCATATCCATGCCACCAACGATAACAGTATGTTTCAAATTTATTGCCCTTCCTATAACTGCAAATTGATCTGCAATCTATAAAAAAATTTTAATATTAACTAACATATTTAAATAAATTTTAATATGATCTAGAAAAAATTGCTTGTATCTTTCATCATTTTTAAAGAATTATTTTAATGCCATGAAAATTGATAAATCAATAAACTAGAGCGGACATAGTGGTAGAAGTTTTATTTCTACCATGTAGAGTACTCTCTAACATCGAACTATATTATTCATAAGGTTATCGAATTCCTTTAAGGATGTTAGGGAGGTATCTCGAAAATCCTACGAAACGAACGATTTATATAAATTTAGGATAACTCCTCACTGAATGCTGCTAAAGCTACTGTGAAAATTTCAAAACGATTTACTAAGGCGTTTAAAAGTTATTGCAATTTAAAAAATTAAAAAAACTCTTTACATGTCTTCTTATGGAAATTGGCTCACTCAATAGATTAAATTCATTTCAATTATATTCAAATTAACAACTTGAACTCTATAGAAACAATTTTGCACTTTCATTAAGATTCACTAAACGGTTGAGAAAAAATTATAAATAGAAATTAAAAAAATCTGTCTTTGTCTGGCATAGAAAGATAAAGAATATGTTTTGTTGATTTAAATTAAAGGTACATGCACCGCCAAAAGTTCCATATTATTTGTGATTTCTTATTTAAAGTAGTATTTAAAGTAGTCTCCCTAACATCCTAAAAAGTTTCCTTTATCTTTCTACATAATTTTCAGTTGTTCTAGAAGTTTATGGAAGCTGTCGAGAATAATCCTAAGCTTCACAAAATGTATTTTATGAAATCTTTTGTTGCCATCTAAACAGTTGTAAAAATGTAATTAATAACGTAGTTCATCAGTTTTTGTTTACACATATCAATAGAAATTTGATCTCTTGAAATGGCGGCGAAAGTATGTTAAAAGAAGAACTAAAAATGATAAATAGAGAATGATAAATAAAAGGAAAGTGTACTGCCAAATGAGGTTCACGCGTTTCAAGTAATGTTTCAACTTGAAAGCAAATTGGCCATGTCTCATCAATTGAACGATAAAGTTTGACTGGGTTAATTTTTTGTTGATAAACTCTAATGAAGAAAAGGTTCTCACGTTCAAATTTTGTTGATCAACGAAAATCGTTCAACTAAAGTTGATTCGTGAGAACGCACCTATATTGTCGTGACTATGAACTTGTGTGTCTACATGAGAGCAACTTTCAGCTTCTTCACTATCTGAGAGTTGATGATCACTATTCGACCATTACCACCCTCAGTCGCGTATCGACTTGAAAGAAGTATTCGCGACAGCTTCTCTCGAGAGTTTTTCTCTCAAGTGAACACTTAGCACAAGTGTTTCAAATTGTTTAGAGAACATATTTCTGGTTGCCCTAGTAATGACTCTTTTGACAGAAATTTTTTAGTATTATTGTCAAATTTGACAAGATTATATAAAATGTTGTATATAAATTTAGTTTGCAATAGAAAAATTTAAAGTATTAAAAATGAAAAATATACTTAAAAAAAGTGGCAAAATCGTGAAAAAATTGAATGGCATCGGCATGAGATAATAGAATGTCACGTAAAAATTATTTGTGTTCACAAAAAGATTGTAGTTTTTACAGAGCGAATTGTAATACAATTAATAGTCCAAGTGCCTCATGTTCAAATCCTCAGCATATTGAATACTTTGATGAACAATGCTTTGGTTCTATTTACTCACCTGATACGCCAGCTCCCGTGTCGGTGTAAGTATTAATGCAAATATTCCATATGGATCTTCTGATAATTTTTGTAATATTGGTAATGCAAACGCTAATGTTTTTCCACTACCAGTTTTTGCTGCTCCAATACAATCCTTTCCATTTAATATTGCCGGAATACAATTACATTGTATTGGAGTTGGCGTTTTCACACCTAAAATTTAACAATATTTATTAACTTTTATTAAAATGTTAAAATAATTTATCAGTTAATCGACAATATCAATATTTCTTGGGCGGTATTATCTGTTAGTTTTGGATATATTTGTTAGTTTTAAAAACTAACATAATATGAACCCATAAACAAACAAATATAATACAACTTTTCGATATCTCGCTTATATTTCGAAGAATCTATGGTTAAAGTTTTAAAAATCAATAAAATTACTAATATATTCGATTATTCACATGGGGTAATCATTTAAAAGAGGAACATTTTATTAACTTTGTCCCATATATATTCAAGGTCCAAAAACCCAAACCTCGCAAAACCAAATCAATAATCAAACATTTGAAGATTATTTGTGAAGTACGACTCGTAAAAATACCTAATGTGAGTAATCTAATATATGTATTCTCTGATTTTAAAAAACAAACAAGATACTGAAAATTTATACGATATGGCTAGTTGGACACACGCGGGTCTCTTGCGTGTCTTCAGCGTGAAGCGTTTAAAGCCATTATAATATTTTTTTCATCGGCCATACCCCGAGTTGGTCGGGTTTGCGTGTTTTTGGGCCCCCACACTAAAAGGCGTACTATATATTTCACATATTATGACAAAAACTAAAGTACTAGGTTGGAATAGTTACCTTATTTAATTTCAATAGTTAAGCATTATGTTAACTATTTCAACCTATTTCGCTTGTTTATTTTGTAGAGTTTTAATGAATTCTACGACAATTTTATGGTTCAAATTTTCCCAATTTTAGTATTATAGATTTATTTTATGCTGGTTTTTGAAACTTTAAGTTTCCAGAACATTCGTCACGTCTTTGACATTGCAGTCAGATATTCGTTATCGAACATCATTCAGATATCACAGTTTCTGCTCCCAAAATCGGATATCTCAGTGTTAGTAAAAAATTTGAAATGTTTTGGAATAGCAGAAAATGTATACAATCTACAAAATTTGAGCGAAATTCTTTATTTATTTAATCAAAATAAAAGACCGAATTCACTAAAAAAAAGTCACGGACATTCGATGTGAATATTTTGAGGTACTATATTTCAAATGTACTATAAACCAAGTAGCGTATTTTCCTCCAAATGTTGTGTTTTATACATTCGGTTTTTGGGAAAATATTTCGAATAAAAAATATTAGTATATTAACAATGAACAACTTGTTTCTGTAATATTTTTTTCGAAAACCAAATGAATAAGGCACATGTCAATTTTGCAAAAAGAATGCTACTTTTGTGGCCATGTGTACTATTTAACTTTAAAATTATTAGATTTAACAATATTTACCTATTTCTTTACATTGTCGAATTACCCAAGGTTTGATACCTAAATCAACAAAACTTTTTTGATCTGACATTTCAAATATTGAATTTTATTTATAAACAATTTGCACTAGTCACGTCCACCACATGATTTTTAATATTTTGACATCTTTTAAAAATAAATAACACTGACCTCCATCCGTCTTATATGGACTAAATATTCTTACTTATAGCATAACCATAGATATAATATGCCCAATTTATCGTACACTAGAGCCATCTATATGTACATAGTTTATTAGCGAAAACTAATCATATATTAAAATGGCGCGAGGATTAAACAGAAATAAATCTTAATTTTTCAATTTAACGAGTTTTTTTTAAATAATATTTATTGTGATTATCAATAAAATCTTTTAGTTATATTATTAACTATTTTCACTTTTGAAAAAAATTTCAACTAAAAATTTTACGAGGATAAATAAAAACTAGTATTTATTTAATAAAAATTTCTGACTAATAAAAAATATAATATATTTGTCAAAGTGTTTTAAATTATAAATGACTCATATATAAATTTATAAATTTATAATAAATTTAAATATAAATTTATTTAAATATACGCATAGTTCATTTATTTCTGCTGTGCACTTAGGTCTAGTATACCAAAAATTGAGTAATTTTTATGACATGGATAGAATAGTGGAGGTCAGTGATAAAAAACATGTACGATGGATAAAACAGTATGTGTACTTACCATTGCATAAATTTAGTACGATTTTCCATCACTTTAACTCTACAAGTCAAGACAGATTTTGACCATTAAAAATTCTGTATTTATTTCTATGCGAAAATTTTATTACTCATAAAAAATAGTGAAGATAAATTGAAAGATTTTCAAAATAGTACCTAGTACTTAACTTTATTATAATTTACGATAAAAATGAGTGTCAATTTAAAATAGTTAATAATTAAGTACAAATAAAAATATCGCCTAATGTTGTGAATAATTAAATTTTAATGCTGCAGTTTTTGTAATATTGTTTTTGTTGTTTTTTTTTAATTTTTGAAAAGTGTTCATACAAAAATTTCATCTACTTATTGACGTAAGAAACTTAGGTAAGTTGTCAAGGAAAACAATTATGTTTTTCTCAAAATAATATTCAAGTAAATTGTAGTTGTGCAAATTTTTATGGAAATTATTTTTGGATTATAAGAGTAAAATCTGTAATGAAAAATGTATTACCATAATATACCATTACCTTTATTAGATGCCCACAAATCTTTAATTGACAAACGTTGTTTGACATACAATGCAATACCTAGAAGGTGCTTGAATCGGAACATACAAAAATTGCGCTCATTTATTGAGTGACGATTTCATTTTACAGGTTTTATTTTGTTTTAGAGTTATGGGACAAACATTAACTGAACCGATTACATCAAAGGAATCAGCCTGTGTTCAAAATTCTGAATATCGAGTTGGATCTAGTTGTATGCAAGGATGGCGAGTACAAATGGAAGATTCTCATACTCACATATTATCTTTACCAGACGATCCAGGAACGGCATTTTTTGCGGTTTATGATGGGCATGGAGGTACAAATTCCAGTTTATTTAATTTAAAAAAATTTTAATAAGAATTAGCGGACCATAGACGTTCAGTGGTTTTATTTCTCTGTCCATTCTTACTCGAACATCGAATCGCATACAAAATTTGTGTAATTATTTAAAATATATCCCATCTAAGTTTGTATTGTTTTTTGTGTATGTTTGTGTAGCAGTGTAAACATTTAACAATGAAATCAAAAATGCACATGAGTGTGTATATACATTTTTGATAATACCTACCGTTTATTTTCGCAATAATACTATACCGTTTGTTTTAGCATAATACCTATGTAAAAAATTAAAATTTAACAGATTTTTATTATGTTCGCATTAAATTTTTTATGTTTCTTGGTGCCACTAATGTTCTATTACGATTTTTGAATAACACAAAAAGTCAATGGTCCGCTGTAATTTGAATACCCATATGTAACATTCTATTAAAAGATAGAAATTGATCCTGTTCAGAACAACTAAGTCCTCAGTAAACTAAGTAAGTCAGTCAGTCTGAAAAAATTACTTCTACTTCCGAGCTCTTCTAATATCAACATGTATCTACTTGGGCACAAACTTACTAACTTGTCAACAGTATTGCCAAATTGGTGGAATTTTCTCTTTAAGTGATTTAATAATATATATCATCGTATTGTATTGAATAAATAAACATTTTTTATTCTGATTCGTTATATTCAACTTGAATAATAAATTTAAAAAATACGACAATCCAAAGAATAACTCATATTTTCTACTGGGTTTTTAAATTTACTAAATTTAGGGTAAAATTCTCCAATCTGGCAACACTTACTAAGCAAAAGGGTGTCTTATTCTAAGTGGCTTTGTATATGTCAGTTGTTCTGTAATTTGCTTAGTTTACTAAGGACTTAGTTGTTCTTAACACGACCATTAATATTCATAGTATTAAAGTACGGTCTCATGCTGCCACTCTACGCTTATTTCTAGCGACAAATTAAATCACGTGATACAGTTTTTAATTCCAAGCTTCATGAGAGCTTCAAGAGCGATATCAAAGTGTCGATATTAGATTTATTATTCTGATAATACTATTTTTTCTAATATGCGCTCGGCTTATTACAATTTTTTCATCTGATACGTATTTGAGAAGTTTATATATAAATTATTATTTCGAGTTTTTCACAAGTTTAATCATTCTGTTAGCTTATGTTATTACTACTAAAGGAGATTAGGGTCAAGAGAATAGTAGAAAAGAGGTTAAGCGTAAGCGATATATCAATTTTTGTTATTAATATTTTGACGATCGTTCCAGAAGTTGTATTTTTTCAAAATTGTGCCCCGTGACTTAATTCGTCGCTAAAAAGAATTGTCGACAGCACGAAAATAGGTAATTTTTGATCTAATTATGAGTAAATAATTAATTTTATTTTGGAAACAATTAGTAATATAATATAACTATTTAAAATTAATTTAAATTGAATAAAATGATCGTAATTTTCGAAGATCTAAGCAGTTAATCTAAGCATAAAAAAGAGTGAAATATGCTTTTTAGAATCTTTTCGAATAGAAAGACTTTTTTATGCATAAAAATTACTAATTTTTCGTAAAGGTCAATTTATCTGCTGGCCATTTTTTCTGTAACTTTAATATTAACAAAAATATTTACGATTTTAAAATATAATAATAATGAATATTAAATTGTCGCCAAGGTAACCTTATTTGATATGCATTATACGCTAGAGTACGTAGCTCCTACGTGTAATTTTTGGCATATTTTTAATACCTTTGAATTCGTTAATGAGCATAATTCAAAGATTCATCTTCCACTTAAAAAATGTGGGGGGGGGGGGGCGATGAATGAAAAGCGTTGAATGCATTAATTTACACAGAGTCTATAAGATGTATCTAAATATATGCGAGAAATTTTGAGTGGTTCGGTTATTTAGCCTGTATTCCGCTTATGTTTGCAAGATAAACTTTAGTAATACAAACATCGATAGAAGACGATTTGATCTGTTTCACTTAAGTTGCGACTTATTCTTATGGCGATAACACGTGCTTTTCGATTGTAAAAAAATAGAGAACACTTGGAGCTTGGAAGTTTTTATACTGATTTTAGCAGATTTCGTTTAGTTTATTGTTACAGTTATTTCATAAATATTTGCACTTATTTCATATGATTAACGGGGGTTCGATGCGTTTTTTTCGTTGCGAATATATAATAGTTTAATTCCCGTTCCAAGTTCTGTAGATGAATACTTAACAACTTATCCCTCTACTGTCCGTATGTCCTGTCGATTGCAGTGGTAATACCGCTTCAATTGTCAGTTGGCTACTAGTGGCCACCAAACTCGCAGATTTGAGATTAGTAGACGCCAGAGGGCCAGTAATACCAGGGTCATGTGATATAATAGCAGCCATTATTGGACGTGTCTTAAAAGGTACTGCTAGGGATGGGCAAATAAAAAAATATATCGATATATATCGTATCGATATTTTTAAAAGATATCGATATATGCAAAGTAAAAAATATCGATATTCCGATATATCGATATTTTTACCCCAAGTGATGGTTACCTAAAAGTACTGTCAAAATATTCAAGAGTGAAAAAAATAAACATATCCTGGCAGTTTTATTTTTATTAAAATACGCAGCATCATCAGTTTCATTGCCGGATTTTGTTGTTTTCAGTACGTATGTATGTACTAAGCTCTTAAAAAAATATCGAATTTGATACAAATTTGATACTCGGAAATAATTATCGAATATCGATATTTTGAGATTTAAAATATCGACGATATATATCGATTATTCTCTCAAAAAATATCGATATTTTGATATATCGATATTTTTTACCCAAGCCTAGGTACTGCCCTAGACTTCTCTCACATCCTCTGACCATGTAGCACTTACCACGTGTACATAAAACTGGCTGCCAAGTAATGGAAGCCATTACTGTCATACTGTCCATTTCACTAACTGCCACTACTGCAATCGTGTGCAAAAGTCTTTAGTTGTTATACGACTAACATTTCAGTTTTCAAAGCTTTGTGTTTGGTATAGAATACGCTTCTAGCGTTTGGTGTATTAAAGGGACACCCTCAATATATATAAATTTTGAACTATTTACGATCCCATAGTTTTTAAATGAACAAAAAAGTGGATAACAATATTTTAAATTATTAAAAATTACTAAATTCCCACTTCCGATTGGGAGATTTTTCACACAAACTTACTTTTGCAAACTCTAGTGTAGTACAAACACTTAATACTTACGGATTTTTTACGGGCAGGGATAGTTATATATTAAGAATATAGGCAGAGAAAGACAATATATCTATAAAACTTGAACCTCTTATCCATTTCGTAAACATCTCATCATTGAACAACTGATGCACGGAAATAAATGAATTAGAAAGTTCCATACATTTTTGTACCAATTGTTCCGTCATACGTGGGTATAAAAATCAATAGATGATAGTTGCAATAAATAGCAAATAGTAATTTTTTAAATTTAATAATGAACTTCAATCATTATTTACAATGGCCTTCGTTGTGTATTCGACCATTACAACTCAATGTGAGTTAATACACCCCACTTCACCTCTTCATAGAAATGTATATTATTAGATTTTTATTGTAAAAATATAATGTAAAGTTAAATAATTGTAATTGCCATTTTTCTGCCTTCCCATGGTGTATTAACTAAATAGTTGATTAATTCATAATCATACGGTTTTAAACATAGATATTATTATACCCGGTATTACAAGAGTAGATTAAGTTTAGTCCCGACTTTGTATCGGTTGAAAATATTGATCGTATAAAAAACTTTTTGGTATAGGTGTTCATAAAATGACCTAATTAGTTCATTTTTGCTTGCCCGTCTGTCCGTAGACACGATAACTCAAAAACGAAAAGAGATAACGAGCTGAAATATTGTGTGTGTGTTCTAGAGCTAATGAGTAGGGTCAAGTTCGTGAATGGGCAAAATCGGAGCATGCCTAACCCGCCAGGGCGAATAAATATCCATCTTTTTATCCTGGTTCCATCTTTGAAACCGTAAAAATAGAACAATAATTTAAAAACAAAAAATGTTTTTTTTTTTAAATAAACAACTTTTGTTTGAATTTTTATCCATAAACTCAGTATATACTGGGTATTTAAGCAATTAACTCAATTAGTTATTTTCACTTGTTTTCTTTTAAATTTTGACGTTGATATAGTTTGATTTGGAAACGGTCAAAATCACCCAAATATCGATATACATACATGTTTATCTATTACGAAATACTGCGCGTTCTGTGCGAATGCCCGACACACACTTTGGTGTGCACAATAATAGTTTGTTGTGTTGAAAATTATTTAGAATATTTTTTGAACTTAACACATTTTTCTCAGTTCAAGTTCAAAGTATAAAAGACAAATATTTAAGAGAAAATATTTTTCTCCTTGAAGAAAGGAGTTTTTTTTTATAATTGCAAAAAGAAAATTTAATTTAATTTGATTTTTTTTTTTCTTTAAAACAAAGTTTTTTTTTTAAATAAAAAAAATTATGAAAACAAATATAATTTATTTACAAAAAAAACAACAAATTCTTAATTTCAACATGTTTTGAAAGTAAAGATTAAATTTTGTTAAATAATTTTTATAAAAACAAGTTGAGACGAGGCAGTAAGCTTACTGAAGTATATAAACAGAATTATTTATATTGTAAAAATTTGAACTGGAGGATTATCTATCAGTGGCCGTGTGAGCAAAGGCATCACTAGAGGGGTGTTGTGCTGGTTCGTATCCCAGCGGACCATTATAATTTTTAATAAGTTTTATTAATTATCGGCCCTCTGAATGCGTTCATGATTGTTGAAAAAGTAATTTGTTCTAGAGAAATCTTAAAAAAAATATATTTTCAAAAACAATATTTTCTAAAAAGTCAACAACCATGTTTCTAGAAAGATCCATGATGGGTAATGCAGCGGCATTTCGCCAGTTCAAAATAAGTTTAAAATAGCTATTGTTCGATTAAGATCAGAGTTTAAATTTCACACTCGCTCTGCTCGCAAGGGAGTACCCCCCTTGAGCCCGTGGCTCCCCGTCACAGAAAATAACATTACATGAATTATTAAAAAAGTTGAAAATAATACTTGCCAAAAAGTACTTACCTTTAGAGAATTAATGGAGGAGGGGGAGGGGGATTTTTTTTGGAATGCACTAAATGCAAAATCCACCAAATGCAAAAAACCCATCTTTCTGCCATGAATAGAATCTTAGGGGGGTGTTTTCCCATATTTTAGGGGATAGAGATGAAAAATTTTAAGTTTTTCTAATTACTTTCTTAATTTGTAGCTATTTAGCATCGAATGCAAAAAAACGCATCTTTCTAGCATGTATAGAAGAAAAGGGGTGTTTTTCCCATTTGCGAATGGTTGCGATGGAAAAATTTACGTTTTTAAAATAATCCTTTTATTATAATCCTGTTCCACGTTGAATAAAAAAAACCCGATCTTTCTAACATGAATAGAAGTGAAAAGGGCAGTTTTGTGGGTGTTATATAAAGGGGTTGTATTACGGGTGTTTTTCCCAATTGCGAAGGGTTTTGATGGAAAAACTTACTCTTTTCAAATAATTCTGTTATCTTGAACCTGTTTGGTCAACAAAATCCGTCGTTTTTGTCCACAAGAATATGGAGCATAGAATGGAGGGCAAATACAAAACTTTGTCGTTGTAGAAAATAAATAGAAGTTCACGCATTGATAATGAATTCACTATATACTGGGTATTTAAGCAATTAACTCAGTTGTTATTTTCACTTTTTTTAAGTTAAAAACATTTTATTGAATACACCTCCTAATTATTGAAATTTGTGTGCATATTTTAGCAATTAGGCTTATCCTCTATGGACAATTTTACTGAAATACTAGTAAATATTATTTAATTCTCTCCATAAGATAACGAATAATTTGATGATGCAGCAAAATAGATTTTTCTTCCCAAGCAATTTTTGGGAATTTTTTTAAATTGATTTTTAAATGTTAATACTGTTTTTGACGGGGTGACCCAACGTCCTTTAATGCTTAAATTTATAACTTATGAAGTTTTTCATTATCTCCCAAAGTACAATGATATTTAAGATTATAAAATAATAAATTTCTATTTTTAAACAATCATGAGTAATTTTCACAAGTTATTAATAATTAATAACTTTTTTAATATCAATAATTTGTTAATTATCAATTGGTAAACACAAGACTAGTAAACATGTGCCTTTTTCTTGAATTCCACTTCGCCTTCTCAGAAAATTATGACCAAGGTTTTTTTATTCGATTCGTAATTGCATGTAGAAAGTTTTTTAAAAAGTCCCGCGTAAAAAAATTACAAAAGTTATAAACAATTTAGTAAAAGAAAAAGGAGGTTTCGTTTTTTGCTAAAATCTCAAAAAATATTCTTAAAGAACAGAAAATTTCCTAAAAAAATCTGAAATTATTAACCCGTATTAAGACCCGATGAAAATACAATATTAAAAAAAAAAAAAAATACAAATTTGCATATCTCTAACTTATATACCGGTTGTTTAGTTTACATCTTCGCATAGCAGATCTCCCACGAGTATGAGAGAGTACATATGTATACATTAAGCAATGTGTATGAGACGGAGGTCTTATAGGTTTGTTTTCTTACTTAAAGTTAAACTGTTGTGTGCTGAACAACAGAACAAATCATAAAAACTGATCTGTTCACTTAAAAAAACCCCACTCTCCAAGCATAACACATACATCAGTTTAACACATACAACACACAATAGTTTAACTTAAGAAAACAAAACAGTAAGAAAACAAACCTATAAGCCCTCCTTCTCATACACATTGCTTAATGTATACATATGTACTCTCTCATACTCGTGGGAGATGTACTCTCTCATACTATAGTGTGATAGTATAGTATATAGTTTCTATAGAAATGTCATCAACAAAATTTTAATAAAAAAAAAGATTTTTCCAACTTAAAATTTAGAAAATTTGTCATAAAATTCCTAAGACTATAAACAAAAAATAAAATTTAGAGTTTAAAAAAAAGTAAAAAAACATGCTTTTATTTTGAACTAAAAAATGCAAAATAATTTAAAATAGAATAGAATAAAGAGATTGAAAATAAATTAAGTTTAATATAAACAAAAGCATGGGTGCTCTCTACTTACGTCTTCCTAATGGCTCTAGAGTCTTCTTCTTCCTAATAACTTCTCCTGGGCATGGTAGGACCTTGTAGTTGGTGGAGAGGCTTAAGTGCATTGATGAAGGGCTATGCTATGCCGTCGGTAACTATGTTACTGGCAGGAATACCCACGCCGGACAGGATAGCCTCGAGAAGCACGACCAAGAAACCATGCAAAGAACCCAAGCTACGGTGCGAGGCATTGTGCCAAGAGATCTAGCCGAAGGCTAGGGCAGCAGGGTTAAATGCTGTCATAAACAATCCCCTTGGAGCAACTGGCGAACTCCACTGTATCAATGCCCTCCCCATCAAGTGGCCTATGGGGTAGTACATGGCCCGATTTTTATCGTGGGAACAAAATGGATAAACACAATAATGAAAATAATAAGTCTGGGGCTCAAATCCCCTCAAAAAGTGAATCAACCGAGGCTGTACAAGCAAACCTCGCCGAGACACAAAAAACTGCAGGTGCATCCAGCCCAGCAGAAAATATGGACGATAAAGTCCAGAATCCTTTCCTGAAGGTGGAAATGAAAAATCTCTCGGGTGCAGCCCAGAGAAAAGCATTTGAAAAGAAAGCAAGAGCTGAGGAGAAACCGATTCCTCCGATAAAGAGGAAAATCCGGACAAAAAAACCCACAGCTCTGGTTTTGTCAGAAACAGTGATACCTGTAGGGTCTGACTCAGGGAATCAACCCTCGAAAAACCCACAAGAAAAGAGACTGAGATCTGAAGATGGGACTCCAAGCCCGAAACAGATCTCGAAAAAACGAAGAAAGGGGGAACAGGCAAGTGCTATTAATACCTTTGCTGAAACCGCCGCAACAACAAAGATATGCATTGCATTGGGGGGGTATCCTGAGGTCAAAATGACTCAGGAACAATCCGAAGAGGTTCAACTCTCGATGCTACAAACCCTTATTAGCCAAGAGCTCGTTGAGGGCCCACAATATCGGGGTTGCCACCTGGACAGGGGGGCCCTCGTTGTGCGGTGCATAGGATCAACAGCTATAAACTGGCTCATGGAGAACGTCCCGAATATCAGACCATGGGACGGAGCGGAACTTATGGTCGGGGATGCAAGAGCCATGATGAACACATCAAAGGTTCTGCTGTATACTCCCCAGATCTATAACACCGTTGAAACGGGCAAAGTGATCAAAGCTCTTGGAGTGCAAAATACAAACCTGCACACTCAGGAATGGCGAAGTATCAACAGCACGAGGACCAATGCAGGACACACCATCGTACTGGAAGTGGATGCAGCGGATCTGCGGGTGATTCAGGACCGAGGGTTTAAATTATACCTCGGGTTTGGTCAAGTCAACCTTAGACCACTGAATACTTCAAAGAGGAAAAAGAATGTCTGATCTTCGGATGCTTCAGATAAACCTCCAGCACAGTAAGGCGGCCTCCGCTGTCTTCTGTCAAAATGTGCTGAAAAGGGGAATCTCCATAGCTCTGATCCAAGAACCTTGGGCTGTTAACCATAAGATTCTTGGACTAGGAGATACTAGAGGACAAATTATCTACGATAAAACCTCGGAGAGACCCAGAACTTGCATTTATGCAAGAAAGGACATCAATGTCTTGCCGCTGTTAGAGTTTTGTCAGAGAGATCTAACAGCAGTAAAAGTAAAATACAACATGGAGAACGGAACTGGAGTGGTAATCATCGCTTCGGTCTACCTACCCTATGATGCATCTACTCCACCACCATCAACAGAGATGGAAGACCTGATCCAGTATTGTGAGGCAAAAAACCACCAACTGATCATGGGATGCGATGCAAACGCGCATCACACTGCGTGGGTAGCACAAACACAAATACAAGAGGTGAGTACCTCTTTGATTATATCATAGCTAACAACTTAGATATAGTTCACCAAGGCAACAAGCCGACTTTTATTAACAAAGTGCGGAAGGAAGTCATTGATGTAACACTGAGCACTTATGAAATCAGTGGTAAAATCAAGAAATGGCTAGTGTCCGATGAACCATCTGCATCGGATCACAGACAAATCTATTACAATGTGGAGGTAAGAACGGACCAATGTAATATACAATATCGGGATCAGAGGAGAACCAATTGGGACGAATATAATTCGACACTAAAGTTCAAACTCGCCACAATTCCGAAGAAAGTTAAAACAGTATTGGACATTGAGCTTACTGCAACTGAGCTTCAGCATGCAATAATTAACTCTTTCCAAGAAAACTGCCCGGAGGTCTCAAAAGACATCAGCAGGTCGACTTGTTGGTGGAATGAGGGCCTAAGGAGTCAGAGGCGAAGGGTTCGCCAGCTATTTAACAGAGCAAGGAGGTTGGGGAACTGGGATAATTACCATGAAGCCCTTACCGAATACAAAAGGTCTCTGAAGAAAGCCAAAGTGGACTCATGGAGGAAGCTCTTTCATGATGTTGAAAACACATCTGAGGGAGCAAGGCTCCATCGTGTCCTGGCGAAGAAACCCGCTGGCACCATCGGCTCACTTCGTAAACCCAATGGTGAGTATACTAGCTCCGCGAAGGATACACTCGAGACACTGCTCCGGATTCATTTCCCGGATTCGGTGACAGTGGACGATGAAAACACTTCTCAAGAGCAGTTTAACCAGTGTCTCCCGCCGACTGGCGAGGACTGGAGAAGAGCGGCGATTGCCATTAACCGCTCAAAAATCGAATGGGCAATAAACTCATTCGACCCCTACAAAGCACCGGGACCAGATGGGATATACCCAGTTCTTTTACAAAAAGGAGCAGAGCATCTTTTAACTCTGCTTGGTCATATATTCAGGGCAAGCCTGGCTACGGGTTATATCCCAACCGTATGGAAGCCAGTAAGAGTGACCTTTTTGCCAAAACCGGGGAGGCTTAATCACTCCACGGGAAAGGACTTTAGACCAATTAGTCTGTCATCGTTTCTACTGAAAACAATGGAACGACTAATAGGATTTCATTTGACTGAGGGGTCATTGTCAAGAAATCCGCTTCATGCCAACCAACACGCTTATCAGGTGGGGAAATCCTGTGAATCAGCCCTCCACAACCTAATATACAGGATTGAGGAGGGATTCGCAAGGAAACAAACCACCTTGTGCGTTTTTCTTGACATAGAGGGGGCATTTGACAATGCTTCTCACAATTCCATGGTTGATTCTGCAGGTCGGCACGGAGTTGAAGACACCTTTTGCAGGTGGATAAAATCTATGCTGATAGGAAGAAGAATAAAAACTTCTCTTTTTGGAGAGTCTGTCACTGTGAGAGCTACAAAGGGATGTCCACAGGGTGGTGTCTTATCCCCACTCCTGTGGAGCCTGACAGTGAACAGCTTACTGACAAACCTCAACCAAAATGGATACTACACACAGGGTTACGCGGACGACATTGTAATTGCAATCCAGCGACCCTGTGAAGGCACAATCTCGGAGCTTATGCAAAACGCTCTTAGAATCGCACAGGAATGGTGTATCAATCAGGGATTGAAAATTAACCCTGGTAAGACCGCACTAATTCCATTCACACGTAAAAGAAAGGTGGATAACATAAAACCACCAATCCTCTTCGGTGAAAGATTACAGATCACAAGGGAAGCCAAGTTCTTGGGAGTAATGCTGGACTCCAAACTAACATGGAACCCTCATCTGGAATATATAACAAATAAGAGCAAATCTTCTCTCATGCTTTGCAAGAGAGCATGTGGAAAAGTCTGGGGTCTAAAACCCAAAATGATCCACTGGCTCTACACAACAGTAGTCAGGCCCATTATAACCTATGCTGCTTTAGTGTGGTGGCCAAAAGTTAAGCAGATTACTGCGTGCATAAAGTTGTCCAGGATCCAGAGACTGGCCTGCTTGTGCATCACTGGATCCATGAGCAGTACACCTACAGCTGCCATGGAAGTCATACTGGGGCTGCCTCCGCTAAGCATTGTAGTAACAGCTAAAGCGAGATCCAGCGCCTATAGATTGTCTTGCAATAACAACTGGATTAATAAAAATCAGGTTGGACATGCAAGTATCGTGGGAACATCAATTATCTCAGACCCCGTCTTTGAAATGGGCACAGATATACTTCCCAAGACATACTCCTTCTCAAAACCTTTCACTGTAGTATGTGATAGGGCCATGTGGTCGGAAGGAGTACCATCCTACCTCAGGAAAGGAATCGTCTGGTATACAGACGGATCCAAAACTGAAGAAGGGACCGGGCGGGAATCTACGGTGAGAGACCAAAAGCAAACATAAGCCTCAACTTGGGGAAATATGCTACGGTCTTCCAAGCAGAAGTCTACGCCATACTGGCTTGCGTCCGTGAGAACCTACGTAGAGGCTACAAAAACCAGAACGTATTTATTCTGTCGGACAGTCAAGCTGCTTTAAAAGCCTTGTCTGGAACTGAGATCACCTCAAGGGTAGTCAAGGATTGTCTGGAGGAACTTCTGGAACTGGCAAAACGGAACAATGTTAAATTGATCTGGGTGCCGGGTCACAGTGGTTTCGAAGGAAACGAAAAAGCGGATACCCAGAGCCTATTTTAGGAATTCCAAAGACTGCATGTAAACAAGTGATCAACTGCTAAACACCGTGATCACTGGGAAAAAGTACCGCGGCAAGAGCTCGGGAAAATACTGCTTCAGAGTGCAACAAAGAGGGTATCTCTCGATGCACTGAGGCTGAACAGGATGCAACTGCGGAGGGTTACCGGGTTCATTACCGGGCATTATCCCATGCGGAAGCATCTGCACACAATAGGACTCCATAACGGCTCCATTGTGTGCAGATTGTGTGTCGAGGAGGAAGAAACATCCAGTCACATAATCTTTGACTGCGAACCTCTGGGTTACAGCAGATACAGGATATTCGGTGCATCTCACCCCGAATATATGAACCTTCAGGAGGACCTGATAAGCAAGCTCCAGGCTATTGCCAACATATGGGAGAAGCGAGTCTCGTCAGACTGAGTTAGGAGGGGGAGCACAATGGACCATAGGGTCGAAGTGCAATAATTTTTACCCCGATATCAATCAATCAATCAATCAATGGCTCTAGAGTAAGTAGAGAGCACCCCATGTTTTTGTTTACATTAAACTTAACTCTGTTGTCAATCTCTTTATTCTATTCTTTTTAACCCGACTTCATTTAAAATAAATTATTTTGTATTTTTTAGTTCATATTCCAATAAAAGCATGTTTTTTTAAAATCTAAATTTTATTTATATAAAACTAGATATCAAAAAAATTTGAATATATTTAGATACTGTTTTACATTTTACTAAATTTTCATTAGTTTATATTGAAATTGCTCTCATAAGGATATTACTGAAAATATCGTTCTATTTAGGTTTAGTTTAGGCTAGTTGGCATATACAGGTTGTGGCGTTCATGAATTAGACTTTTCCTGTAATGTAAACGATCGTAAATGGACAGTAAAAGTGGCGTGGGGATTTTAACTTCGTAAAAATGAAAGTTTTATTCTCTTTAGTTTTAGTTAAGACTGTATGTAGGTCTGCATAAACAGGTTCTGTGACGTTTACATTAAACTTATGCCATAATATTAACAGCAAAAGTGGTGTTCTTTTTTCAAAGTTTTACACATGGATACTACACAAGGATATCGAACTTAAACGGGAGAATTGACAAAATATAGCAACGTAATGGTAGAAGATATATTTACTTTTTATGCCACTAGCGTCGCTAGTTGTTCATACGTACCGAAGTGAATATAGTATAATAAATAGGAGTGAGGTATATATTTCTTATTTTGTTAGACTTATTATTAATAAATAAAAGTTTAATTTAATATCTGATTCAATAATCTTTCAATTAATTTTAATATAATTTATTTTTACTTAATTTATTTGCATTTTTACAATTCCAACTTTACAGGTTACTATTTAATTATTAGATGTTTTATAATTATTTTGTTTTTTATTGTTATGTAATTATTTTGCAAATTTTTAACTGTCACTTCAACTTCAACTAATTCCTTATTGAAAAATTGAAATTACTTATCATTTATTAAAAAAAGTATTTTATTGAAAAAATACTTTGGCTGCAAAAAATTTTTATAATACTACAAATGCGTAATGTTTTTTAATTAAAACTCGCGCCTTATACTCTCTCCACTGTTTCCGGTATAGATGCGACACTACTGACATCTTTTTTTTGTCAATTATTTGTTTACATGGAGTTAGGTATCTTTGTGTAGTATCCATGGTTTTACAGTTCATTTGTGTTGAATCCATTAGGTTTTCAGAAAAATGCATCGAATAAAAAAAAAAATACAGACGAATTGAGAACCATCCTCCTTTTTGAAGTCGGGTTAAAAAGTTAGTATACTTATAATCATTAACTTTTATTCGAAGTATTTTTTGAAACCCGAATATGGTAAGGCACAATAAAATGTAACAAACATTAATCATAATTATAATATTATAAATACAAACTCGATTGAAAAAGCTTACGTTTCAATGCTGTTCAGAGATGTATGTAATATAATATCAAAATGCATAATGCAGATACACATATGTATGTTTGTAAACGATTATTACATGTAAAATAATAAGAATATTAGCATGGTTGAAATCCTTAAAATAATAACACACTTCCGTAGTAAACACGATATGCATGTGATGAAGAATATTCTTGAATATAATAATAACCAACCACATTCCGTAAAACAATGAGCTTTCAAATCAAATCAAATGTAGATAGGCATAAATAAATTTTGTAAAATAGTCTTTCGACTACCCTGGTGGAAATAATTCTCTTCAAAAACTGAGAATAATTAAGAATAATTCTTTTAAAACTCTGAATAAAATTTCTGAAATTTTTATTTTTCTGAAAATCTCTGAAAAAATAAAATAAATGTTTTATAAATGATTTAAAGACAGAAAACATATAATATTTGGACTCTGTCAGAAGATTTATTCAGACTAAAGGAGGTTCCAGCACTGTCTTATATAAAAAGGACAAAAAACTGGTTTGCTTTTATTATAGAACAAATATATGTATACACACACACAACACATAGATATATTCAATATTCATATATACAAATAAATGTAATTAAATAATTTTAAACTTTTTTATTTCGAAAACAAAACGGTAAAATGTGATTATTTAAAAAAAATGTAATTAATAAATATTTATATTTACTCTCCTAGTTTTTTTTTTTTTAATTCTGTCGAGTATTTTTTTTAATACAACAGATAATAGTTGGGCGGACATGAAGTTTTATATACTTCTAATGAGAGAGAATGATTACTTTGCTATTAATTATCTCGCGTTCTAAACGGTCAAAATTTCTGAAACTTCGAGATTTATTAGAAAACTAGACTCTATATATATAATAACCAACGTCTATATATCGTCATTTCAAATGACCATATTGTGCCTCATTTTACAAACAAGCTTATGCAGATATTATGGGCTTATTCCGTAATGGTAACATCAATAAATTATAAGTTGGCATCACTTAAAAAGGAGGGGTAGGGATGGATGGATCTGTGTTCCACCATCATAAACATCATCAATCATAAATCTTCTGCTGTAAGAATCATGCAATGTCTGAGAAACAAAAAATTAAATAAAATTGAATAAAAACAAAAAATTATATTTTATTTTGTTTAATAACAGACTCGGCCTTGCGCACTACCGTGCTCTAGATAAGATTAACTAAGTATAATTTATAAATAAATAATAAAAATAATTCCTCTATCATTACAATAGCATACGTCATACGACTTTTGATGATGTTTATGATGGTGGAACACAGCACCATGCATCTCTACCTCTCCTTTTTAACCCAACTTCAAAAAAGGAGGATGGTTCTCAATTCGTCTGTATTTTTTTTTTTTTTTTAATGTTTGTTACCTCAGAACTCCGTCATTTATGAACCGATTTTGAATTTTTTTTTTGTTTTAAAGGGTTTGATTCCCGATTGGTCCCATTGTCACCAAATCGCATTCTGATGAGGGGATCTCCGGGAAATTGAGGAAAATCCTCATTTTATATGTGATAACCGATTTCTGTGAAATTTTTTTTTTTTTGAAAGGGTATACTCATTCATAATGAGAAAATAAAAAAATTTTTTTAAAAACCGACTTCAAAAAAATTTTTTACAAAAAAAAAACCGACCCCAAAAAAAAAAATTTTTACAAAAAAAAAAACAAAATGCTTGTAAAAAAAACTGAAAATCTGTTATAAAAAAATGCACTAAAAATTACAAAAAAAAAAAAAAAACGGGTAAAAAAAATGTGTTAGTAGGTCTACCCATATTTAGACAAATAAAATCAGTTATAGAACTTCAAAGTCACTAAAAAGCGAGAAATAAAACCTATTTTGACAAAATGGAAACCCGACTTCTAAAATCAAATATTCTATAACAAAAGATGCACTAAAAAGTAAAAAAATAATTGCATATTCTTGTGCCAATTTTAGTTCACCAAAGCAAAAATTTTTAAATATATATGTATAATTATTGTTATTTTTGGAGGCGGTGTCCAAAAGTTATGTGAATTTCTTTCTCTATGCTGACACCGCCTCCAAAAATAACAATAATTATACATATATATTTAAAAATTTTTGCTTTGGTGAACTAAAATTGGCACAAGAATATGCAATTATTTTTTTACTTTTTAGTGCATCTTTTGTTATAGAATATTTGATTTTAGAAGTCGGGTTTCCATTTTGTCAAAATAGGTTTTATTAAGTAATGCCAACTTAAAACTTATTAATGCTATCATTACGGAATACACTCTATATGCTAACAAATATTTGTTAATGTTGTACATACATTCATGGCCACTTGAAAGGGCGATTTATAGACGTAGGTTAAACAATCATGCTGTCTTTTTTTGATGAAATCGATGAAGCTGTATATAAATTATAAAATTATTATTTTGTAATTAAATTCCCACCGATTTTCTCCTGTTTTTCTTTAAGAAATAAACCGTATTGGTCGGAAAATTTTTTGCAGTTTATAGTTAGATAGATAAGTGTTTAAGCTTTCGATTAAGGGTTATAAAACCTAAAAATATTAATTTGTTTATAAGTAAATTAGGAAAAGGTAAAACGTATGATAACTCTCTTAAAAAGTTAACGTATCGTTATATATATTTTTTTAAATTAAAGATCTTTAAGTTAAAAGAGAATAAAGTTTATTTAAATAATTTCTTAACTGTTTTTTTTTTTTTTTTAATTTGTTTATAGCGCGTTATAAACAAATTGAAAACTAATGGATAAAAATACAGTTTAAAAAAAATTTTCATTTATAGATACTTTTCAGACCTTTTATTTAAAAAAAAGTTTATTCGTCTAAGATGAAATGCACACTTTTTATTTATAAAAATCTGTGACACATGGTATTTTATTAATTGTCGGGGACTTAATTTTTTAAGGGCTAAAATTGGGAACATTATTTTTAACATATAAAAGGCATACTTTGCCATTATTTTAAAAAAATGAAATAATTTTTAGATTTTTTATTTTAATTTAAAATTTTTGCGTTTTTCGAACTTTGGAAATTTTAATCTTTTTTTCGAACATTGGGAATTTTTTCCTCGAATTCTAATAAACCGATTTTAATGTTCATGGGCTCATTTGTTTTCTTTTTTTATATAGAATTGAATAATATTCTGTCATTTTTTAAATTTTTAGTTTTAAAAAAGATATTAAGGAAAAACGATTTTTTGTTAAAAACAAATTCAATTTCGACCCTGTTCCGTTACGTGTCGGACCGTAAAAATTTAGGGTCATATTCAGGACGTCAAGATGAATTGATTTAAAAATTGGGAATTTTAATCTTTTTTTTCCTCGAATTCTAATAAACCAATTTTAATGTTCCTGGGCTCATTTGTTTTCTTTTTTTATATAGAATTGAATAATATTCTGTCATTTTTTAAATTTTTAGTTTTAAAAAAGATATTAAGAAAAAACGCTTTTTTGTTAAAAACAAATTCAATTTCGACCCTGTTCCGTCACGTGTCGGACCGTAAAAATTTAGGGGCATATTCAGGACGTCAAGATGAATTGATTTAAAAAATTGCGGTTCGAAACCTGCCCGAAACCCCCTTTTTGAAGCTAATTTGACTCTTATCATATGTTTTAAAGATAAAAATAGATAAATCAAAATTAGATCTTATTATTTTCTTTTTGTAATTAAAAAAAAAAACTCCTTTCTTGAGGAGAAAAATATTTCATCTTAAAAAATTTTCAACATACTTTTCTTTGAATGATGTGTTGAGGCACTAAAAATTATTTATTCCTTTTTTTGTCGAAGTCAATGCTTACGATATGGAGAGGAGATTTAGCGATTACACAAAAGTTATTTTTTTTACATGTATATTTTTGAAATGAAGAGAAAATATCGGACTCTAAATTTTTTTATGAAAACTTTTGTAGATTCTAATAAAAGTTAATCTAATAAAAGTATTACTTTTGTAGATTCTAATAAAAGTTAATCTAATAAAAGTATTACGATCCACCCACTCTTAAATTTTGGTCCAAGTCACAATAGCAAATGTCATAGGAAACCCTTATACAGTCAATGGTGACAAACATTTGATCATACGGATCACGGACGACCAAGCTCGTTTACTTGTCTTTCATTTGTTGTCGGTAAGCTTACGGAACACTCAACATTGATTAGTTTTTTTAAATTCATTAAGATTTGCTCTTATATACGAGAACAAGGTTAAATGTTCTCGATCTAGTAGGGAAAAATGAGTTTTTTATTTTGAAAATGTATTTATTTCTCTTTGTAGTCTCTCTTGAGTTTAATACACTTTGTCCAACGTTTCTCCAATTACTGTATTCTGTCCCTGAAATGCGATTCTGGAAGGTCTACAAAATATCCATTTACCGCTGCTATCACCTAGTCGTTTGATCCAAAACGTTTTCCAGCCACAAAATTTTTAAGATTTGGGAAAAGATGAAAGCCAGAGAGGGAGCCAAATCTGGCGAATAGGGAAGTAGTAATTAAAATAATATCTTTGGAATCCCAAAAATCACTAGCCATAACCTTTCCAGCGGATGCAATTGTCTTTGCTTTCTTCGGTACAGAGCCACCGACTTCTTCCCACTACTTGGACTGTTGTTTTAACTCATGTGCAAAGTAGTGAACCCTTCATAAAACGGCACAAACATTGCTGAGAAAGTAGATTTCTCATTTGTTTGTAGCATTTAACTAATGCGGCACCCATTTTGCACAAAGCTTTCTCATACTTCGTGTGAGTTCTTCGTGTAAAATGTGCCGTACTCTTTCTTCTGAGATGACTACAGCCTTAGCTATCTCATACACCTTAAATCGTAGATCATGTATAACCATATTGTGTATCTTCAATCAATGTACGACCACGTTTAAACTCAGCTGCCCATTGTTTACTGGTGATAACGAAGGTGCAAACTCCTTTTATATTTTCACCAACCTTGTATGAATTTCTGTTTGCGATGGTATATCGCCAAAATGAAGAATTTTATGAGGGAACAAGTTTATTCATTTTGTCAAAAACGATACGCTTAAACACTGCTGTATAAAACAAACTATTTGTCTGATCAAACATCAAATTCACATTTCATATTTACTTTTGCAACAAGTGTGACAACGTAACAAAACAGTAATTTGGTTTGTATTAGTGCCATCTATGAGTTAGACCGAGAACCCGCTTTGAGTAATAGAATAACACTCATATTTATAGCTATTAAGGACGTTCATGCATGAGGCTTGGTAGTAAACAAAAAATTTATTTTTAGTGAATTGAATAGCTCAATTATGTAGTTATCTTCTCTAAAAAATTTTCAACCTGTTGACGATCATTTCGAAGAGTAATTATCGATTAAAAATCAAACTTTTAACACAGCGTCTTATGGAGAATTTTTTTTTCGATATAGGTAATAAATTTTTTCAAAGTATTCTGTTAACTTGACTTTATTTCGGGTCGATTGGTGAAAATCCCATCATTTCAGCATGTATAGAACTGAAAAACGTAAATTTGGGGGTGTTTTTTCGATTTTCCGGGAGGTTGCAATAAAAAATATTAAGTTTTTCGAAATAACTTCCTAATTTGTAGCTGTTTAGCGTCGATTACAAAAAGCTGCATCTTTCTAGCATGTATAGAACAAAATGGTTCGTTTTGGGGGTGTTTTTCCCAAGTGAAAAGGGCTGCGATGGAAAAATTTTCTTCGTTCGAATAATTCTGTTATTTTGAACCTGTTCCACGTCAAATGGAAAAACCAGATCTTTCTATCATGAATAGAAGTGAAAAGGTCAGTTTTAGGGATGTTTTTCCCATTTTCGGTGGAGTTGCGATGTAGGTAATGAAATTTTTCAAAATATTCTGTTAATTTGACGTTATTTCGGGTCGATTAGTGAAAATCCCATTTTTCTAGCATGTATAAAACAGAAAAACGTTATTTCGGAGGATGTTTTTCCGATTTTCCGGGGGATGCACTAAAAAAATTGAAGTTTACCACGTCCTGCAAATTTTGAATTTTTGCTTTTTTATTAATAAAACAATTAAATGTGTAACACTTGCATGTTTATTGTACAGAATCTCATATATTAGGTATTAACCAATAGTATTATAGAAATGTCATAGACCAGTGAGCAGTCAGCATTCATATATCATGTTAAATTGATTTTAATGTATGTATATCATAACACTTGACAAATATACAAACACAAAATATAAAATATCTCTCTTAATATTAGAACAATCGAAAAATACGTAAGGAATAAAGTTGTAGGAAATCAAGTTTGCTACAATTCATCACCTTATCATTTTTGCTCAAACTCTAGTGTGTGTACAGAGATATTAAGGAATTTAATTTTCAATCTTAAACCGTCAATATTTCTGTAAATATTAGTGTAACAGAAAAAATGATAAGAAACAAAATTATAGTAAGACTTAGTATCTACAACTTGAATTCTTATAAATTTTTCGATTTTTCGCATATTAAGGGAGATATGTCAAATTTAGTGTTTAGAAAACATACATAGAAAACATAAAGAAGCGATGGGTATCATTCGCAATAGACACCTCCAAATTTATTTATTTTTTATAATTATTTAGAAAATGGGCTCCAGATAAAACTCGTTTTATCTGGTACTCGTACATTTTTAATAATTGTTTATAAACAAGAATATTGTTATAAGAAAAAAAAAGTTTTTTTCTGAGTGACTTTAATTTTCATTTTTAATATAGTTGAGGTCGCAATTATTCGTATTATAGATTATAGATATTTTTGATAAGTTTGGTCTAAGCCATGGTGTGCGATAGTCGTACTTGGAGTATTCAGCGTGCATCGTATCCCATTCTCGTCGCGAGAATCGAGTATATCTAGCAGGATCCTAGAAGCGAATATTTTATGTTCACCGTGCAATAATCACACGACCTTTTCTTCACCTAAGTGTCTGTGGCGTTGTCAACGACGCAAATTTTGTAGATCCTGACTCACGTGCATACACGCAAAACATACTGCGTGTTTGGCGTGATGCACGTGCGGACATGCCCAAATATGGTCGTCGGGATTATCATATGTCAGGGTACATCGCCGAGTTCCTGTTCAGGCGTCGTTTTCCAAACCATACTTCGATGTTACACCAATTAGCCATTGCCATTCATGATTTCCATTTGAAGTCAAATACACAATAAATAATTAATTATGTTCATAGAAATAAAAAAATTGCTTTTGTTTTGTTTTAAAAAAAGTTAAAACATGTTTTTTTTAATCAACCCGTAAAAAAGTGTCTTCCCCACCTTAAAACATCTATTTCTACCCTATAGAATAGTCTCCAAGGAGTGGAACATTTTTTAGAACGAGTTTTGTCTGGAACCCCGCTTCAAAATTATTACCTTATTTTTAAATCCGATCAAAAACATAAATGTAAAAAAGGGCCGAGTTTTCGGGTAGATACTTCATATAATATTTGCTCCTTAAAAAGGGATGATATCCCAATTAAAGAGCCGAGCTATTAATAAAGTAAATAGTTAAAACTAAAATGTAAGAATATAAGTGCAAATGAAAAAAAAAATGAAAAAAAAAATTTGGTTGAAATAATTTATTTCGTAAGTTTTCTCTTAGTATGTTTTTAAAATTTTATAACGAGTTTTAAAATGGACAAAATGTGTCGTTCAATACGTTCAGGTTTATGTCGACCCGTAAGATTGCAAATTATTGATAAGTAAGATTAAAATTTTTTTAAGGTCAAAAGCCGTGAAAATTTGCTTTTCTTGAATAGAGGTCATTTACGTTAATAGATGTCAATATCAAAGTTACTTCTTAATTAATTTTGCACAAAAGAGGCCCCTTACAAAATTTACGTAGGATCAATAGTTCTCGATATATAGGGCTGTCAAATAATACTTTTATACCTCTTAAATAAGTACTATTTGAATGGATGTATGAATGTGTGAGAACACAATGTCTCGACAATGAAAAGCTATAGAAAATAATATATTTCATAATTATTAACCAATAGGGCTAATAAACTAATTTGGGCATAATTGCTTCACTGGAAGTGGAATTTTAATGCAGTAATTTTTCAATTGAGTTGTCTTTTTGCTGCCTACATTTAAGTATATATAGAACCCTATTTTGATGGGAGGTGGTAGAACTCCACCTCCCATGATTTAGGTTTGACAATTTTGACCAAATTCTTAATGTTAAAATTCGTAGAACCTTTAAATCGAGATTCAATATTGATTTATTCACTCAACCTTTATCTGTAAATATAATTTTTTTGTTTCTAGGCGCGAAAGTTGCACAGTATGCAGGTAAACATTTACACAAATATATAACAAGTCGATGCGAATATAGAAATGGTGATATACTGCCTGCTTTAAAAGCAGCCTTTTTGGAATTGGATCAAGCTATGTTATTAGAAGAAAGTTTACGAGACGAACAAGCTGGTTCAACTGCTGTCACAATTTTAATAAAAGATAGACGATTATATTGTGCCAATGTTGGTGACTCACGTGCAATCGCCAGTATTAATGGACAAGTTGAACAATTATCGTTTGATCATAAACCAGGAAACGAAATTGAAATGCAAAGAATTACAGCCGGTGGTGGATGGGTTGAATTTAATCGTGTTAACGGTAATCTTGCCCTATCACGTGCATTGGGTGATTTCAGTTTTAAGAAAAATGAAAAAAAATCAGCTGAAGAACAGATTGTTACAGGTAATTTTAGTAAATTTTTAGGACATTTTATATTTGTTTAAAATGAATCCAATCTCTCCATTAACAAAAATGACAGTTGAACGTCATTAAGTCAGATAAGTTTAGATCAAATAAAATATATTTACACAGAAAAACTACTACTGTGTTTAAATTCTGAATGTGTTTGATTTTTGTTTCTTGTAAAGAAATTTTATGAGATTTTGCGTAGCTAATTTCTTTTAAATTGCAAAATAATTAAAAAAGATTAATACGCCGCCTGTCAATAGTGGATCAAAACAGGGGGTGGTATGTTGAAAAAGGTGATGTGGTACTTTTTATTTTTTAACTTGTATATATGGGTACAAAAATGCTAACTTTTTTTTGTATTCGCTTATAACTTCTAGATGGTACATCCTAGCTTAAAAGTCGTCGTATAACCAATTAAAAAACATTAAATTTTGCGTCAAATGAGTACACAAATTTTAATTATTCGGTCAAATAGTATGATCAAAAACCACGATAAAAAAAAACCATTTTCCCCAACTTTCTTAAAAACTGAGATTAGTATTATATATGAGTTCTGTAGCTTGAAAATGAGTGCTCTATGAGAGATATTGAACTTTTCAAATGATTAAACGTATAAATTTTTTGTTCCAATGTCCCTGTTATCACCTAACTCTTAAACGATGTGAGAGTAAGAAAATTTTACCTAAATAAAATATTTGTGTCATATAAACAAACAGTTTGAGACTTTCTCCATACATCCCACAGTTTTGGTGTAAATACGCGGCGCGGCGTAGGTGTGGCGTAAATTTTGTATCTACGCCAGAAATATTGGATGCATGAAAAAAAGTTTGAAACAAAAGTTGTTTGTTATTTTGAAACAAATAATTTTGTGTAGTTAAAGACTTTCCCTATCTTGCATTGTTCAAAAGATAGATTATACATTGGGGCATGCATGCATGGAATAAAATAAGGTTACATCATATGTTACTCTCAGCTAAATTCTGAACCGTTTGGTGAAAACCGCGTCTGAGAGTAACATATTACTTGACCAAATTATTAAGTTGTGGTACTCATTCGACGCAATTTAAGAATTTAATGTTTTTTAATTGATTATACCATGTTTTTTTCGGTAGGATGGAGCGTCTAGGCGTCTAGGAGAATAAAGCACAAATCAATTATAAAATTTTAAAAAATCACATCAATTTTTTTGTGTTCCATGGTACCTATTTTCACAAGTTAAGTGTATAAATATAAAGTATAAGAGGCAAATTTTATATTTAAATCAATTTTTTTTCCACAAAATTATACTGTATGTGTAGAGATAAAAAGAAGCTTTAATTCATTTTTTAAAAGGTTTTCTATAGCTTCAAATCATGCAACCTACTGTTCACCTTAATGATAATAAAAAACTTTGTCAGATATCTGCTAAACTTAAAAAGAACTGCAATTCATTGTCCATAAACCAAAATTGTACAATTTTTTGTTCTTGAAATGTTTGTGTGTAAAACAAGTATTACATAAGTTGTTTTTGTTTTAGCCAACCCTGATATTGAAATCAGGCAAATAAATGAAAATTGGGAATTTGTAGTTATTGCTTGTGATGGTATTTGGGATGTACTGACTAATGAGGTAAGTTTAAGTTTACTATTTATAACTTATAAAATCATTAATTAGAAATTTATTTGACAAGCGACAACTTTGTAATATTATTTGCTTTGTTTATATCTCTTACCGTTTTTTAAATAAAATTTAGGTGTTGGAAAAAGGTCATTCATTAACTAAATTCAATTGAAATTTTAGTACAAAATTTTTTTTAGAGAGAATCAATTTGAAATATGTGAAAAAACTATTGAAATTTTTGTAATGTATTTGAAATAATAAGACATTAATAATTATATAACAATTTATTAACATTCATTAAATAATTAATAATGGCCGAATAACGCGTATTCATTATTCGTAACATAAATGTAATAAAACCTATTTTGACAAAATGGAAACCCGACTTCTAAAATCAAATATTCTATAACAAAAGATGCACTAAAAAGTAAAAAAATAATTGCATATTCTTGTGCCAATTTTAGTTCACCAAAGCAAAAATTTTTAAATATATATGTACAATTATTGTTATTTTTGGAGGCGGTGTCAGCATAGAGAAATTCACATAACTTTTGGACACCGCCCCCAAAAATAACAATAATTGTACATATATATTTAAAAATTTTTGCTTTGGTGAACTAAAATTGGCACAAGAATATGCAATTATTTTTTTACTTTTTAGTGCATCTTTTGTTATAGAATATTTGATTTTAGAAGTCAGGTTTCCATTTTGTCAAAATAGGTTTTATTTCTCGCTTTTTAGTGACTTTGAAGTTCTATAACTGATTTTATTTGTCTAAATATGGGTAGATCTACTAAACGACCAACTAATTTTTAGTGAATTTTTTTATAACACTTTTTTTTTTACCCGTTTTTTTTTTTTTTATAATTTTTAGTGCATTTTTTTATAACAGATTTTCAGTTTTTTTTACAAGCATTTTGTTTTTTTTTTTGTAAAAAATTTTTTTGAAGTCGGTTTTTAAAAAAATTTTCTTATTTTCCCATTATGAATGAGTATACCCTTTCAAAAAAAAAAAAAAATTCGCAGAAATACATCACATATAAAATGAGAATTTTCCTCGATTTCCCGGAGATCCCCCCATCAGAATGCGATTTGGTGACAATGGGACCAATCGGAAATCAAACCCTTTAAAACAAAAAAAAAATTCAAAATCGGTTCATAAATGACGGAGTTCTGAGGTAACAAATATTAAAAAAAAAAAACAGACGAATTGAGAACCATCCTTCTTTTTTGAAGTCGGGTTAAAAATAGTAAAGTTTTCGGGGTAATCTAATATATAAAAATGAATATTCGTTCGTTCGTTCGTCTTCTATGCGTTCCTATACTATTGATCCGATTGCGGTGAAACTTTGGTGAGATATTGTGTGCACACTAGCGAAGGTTTTTGAAAACCGTTCAAAAGTTATAGCCGACACAGATATCTAATTTTTATAATTTATACTTTCTATAGAAACGGATCGTAAAGCCAATGCTCACATTTGGCTGTGTAGTATGGTGGACAAGAACCTCTCTGGCTGTAGCTAGGAAAAAATTGGACCACCTGCTCAGAGTCGTATGCCTTAGTGTCACTGGAGCCATGCAAACAACTACTGCTGCGCTGAGTGCGCTTCAAGGTATTCCACCGATTCATGTAATGATTGAAGCAGAGGCCATGACAGCTGCCTATAGACTTAGGAGTTGCAGACAGTGGCACTGTAGGACAAACACAGGTCATGCGAGTATAATGAACAGGTTGAGGACAGGTTGACCCCACTTGTGGAAATGGCACAGAATTCCAGTGTTCCGATTTATCGTTTTGACCGCAAATTTAGGGTAATCGTTCCTTCCCGTGAGGAATGGGATCGAGATGTACCTAACGTTTCACCCCCCTCCCGAACCATATCTTTATACGGATGGGTCAAGGGCCGGAGATTTATCTGGTGCGGGTGTTTATGGACCTAGTGTTATCTGATTTTTCAATCAGAAATCTTAGCCATGCTGCGAGGTGCCCAGATTTGTAACACGAAAGGTTACAGTGGGACACATATCAGCATCTTCTCAGATAGCCAGGCAGCACTTCGGACCCTTGAGGCGTCAAGATTCCAATCGAGGATAGTCTATAAATGCTTCGAGGAACTGAACCACACAGTTCAGTTCAGTACCTGGAACTGAATAACACAGCCTGACTGATCTGGGTATCGGGTCACTCTGGCGTTAAAGGGAACGAAGTAGCGGACTCGTTGGCACGAGAGGGGTCATCTCAAACGCCCCTTTCACCTGAGCCTATCATTCCCATAGCAAGATGCTCCGTAATTTACCGAATCAAAGGGTGGCTGCGACAAGCTCATCTTGATTACTGGGACTTGGCGCAGGGCATGCGACAGGCCAAGTTGTGCATAAGCACAACTAGGCCATTCGACTGTGCTCGGTTGAAACTCAATAGAATGCAGTTGAGAAGGGTGGTGGGGCTCTTGATAGGACACTGTCGATTGAACTACCATCTTCATAACCTGGGGATCTCTGATGATCCCACTTGTAGGGCCTGTATGGAGGACGATGAAATCTCCATACATGTTATATGCATTTGCAGAAACCTGCAGGGTGTCAGGTATAGAATATTTGGGTCCGAAACCTTGGATCCATCAATACCGGGAGCAATTCCGGCGGTGAAGTTGTGGTTCTTCTGTGTGGAGTCTGGCCTCGACAGAATGCTATAGCTTCATCTGCTTAAAATAGCACCCGTTACCCGGAGACGTCTCGCCTTCGGGTGACAGGTTGTTCTCAAGGAGGGCACAGAGGACCCCTTGGTCTAGGTGCTAGGGACCCATTTGCGGTACCCCTCTTTCTAATTATTATTATTCTATAGAAACGCGTTAACAAAATTTTGGAAATAAATTATTTCTAAAATTTATAGATTTGCCATAATTTCAACGTGAAGCTTTTCATAACGCGAAGCTGTCTGCTTTGTATATGTGAACTTACTTAGAAAAAAGAGTCATTGGGTGTGTTTGGACAAACAAATATCTTAATATCCTAAGTTAAATAGTCAGCATAAAAATAAATTAAAGTCTTAGCGACTGAGTACAGCGCTTTTCGACCTGGACAGACTTGCTGACTAAGTAGCCATTTTTGTTTATGTTTACGTACAGTACATTACTAAACATATATTAGTTCAGTAAAGTTAAACATGAAAAGGCGGTCGTGCTTGCAAAAGGTCCGGTCGTTCTGCATTTTTTATATGTTGTTAGGACCTAAACCAATATTAAAAAAACCAGATTTGCAATTTACAAAGTGTTGTGCTAGCGGCGGTGTACCCAAAAAACCATGAAATTTTCGGACTTTTTTCAGTTTTTGCTCAATATCTCAGTGAAGGAAGGGTCTGGCCGGTATAGTCATTCTATACACTTTTAAAGTAGACTAAATTTTCAACAATTTGAGATCAAAACAAGCTCTATACAGCTATTGGTTTCCAAGATACAGTTCTTAGAAAATAGGCCATTTTTTCCAAAAAGTGAAATTTTTTCGTAATGGTCACTTATTTCGTAAAATATCTTCTAAAATACACATCCCACGTCAAATATTATATGTAATAAACTTGTAGTAAATTTAATTAGCTTTCATTTGAAATCAGACTGGTATCTGTATGCCTAGCGGTTCTCTCAAAAACGGCAGATAACCAAAAACAGTCATAAGTTAACCAGCGCAGATAACCATCGTAGCGCACATATTTACCAGATGTTTGTATCCATATTTTCGGTAAAAGTAGGTACCAATTCCAATCAGAAGGCAGGAAACAAAAGATCGAGGTCGTACAGCAGTGATCCGAACATGAGAAAATGACACACACTTCTTCTTCCATGCTTCGAGGGGCCACGCTTGTTTTTGAGAACAACAGTCTCAAAAAATAGCTGTACTGAGTGTCCCTTTGTTGGAGCCCATCTCCACTATGACTGTCATCGACAAAACATTTTTGGAGATGAGTTTTTGCTGTTCTGACATCAGGTAATCGTACACACAATCCATCGCTTCTTCAGTATTCCTGGTTAGACGATACCCTCTCTTATTCCTAGTAGCAGGTGGTAATCTAAACAGGCTCCTGTAGCACAATCTGTGGTACGCCCCGCCTGCAGCAACCAGGTCGTCAATGGCGAGGAGGCGCTCCGATTGTGCTACAGGAGCCTGTTTAGATTACCACCTGCTACTGGGAATAATGATCATAATATCATAATACTAATAATTTATTCGACCAGAAATGATGTACAAATGTAATACATATTGGTTCGTCATATATTCCTAACATTATAGGTTGTTAGAAAAAAATTCATCCACATTATATAGACAATGATCGAGCAGTAAATTCTTGCAGGCGGTTTCAAACTTCCTTTGGTTACATTCAAGTGAGATGGTAACTTGTTGAAAAATTTTAAGCCATTGTAAGATGGACCATGTTCGAAGACATTTAAGTTGTGCTTGGGTATTCTTAAGTCGCTACCATGTCTTGTATAATACGTGTGATTAAAGTTATTTTGATCTACCGTATGAATATTCTTCTTTATGTGGGCGAGACAATGGAGAATGTATATACTGGCGAGCGTCAAGATTCTCTGTTTCTTAAAATATTGTCTACAGGAAGTTTGCTGGCCAACACCAACAATTACTCGTAATATTTTCTTTTGCTTTATGAAAAATTGTGTTGATGGAGAGGAAGCCCCCCATAACAAAATTCCATATTTAAGTCTGCTATGAACCAATTAATAGTATACCATAGCTAATGTTTTTTGACTTAGATTCTCTCTTAAATTTCTAAAAAGAAAAGAGTGGTCGTGGGATAAGAGACGGTATCGTCCCGCCAGTAATACTGAAGAAACGTTCGATTGTGTGTACGATTACCTATTGGAAAACCGTGATGAATGCCAGTTTTCTTTATCACACCTCCTACAGCAAATTAAGGGTGATTGTATACCTGATGTCAGAACAGCAAAAACTCACCTCCAAAAACGTTTTGTCGATGACATAGTCATAATGGAGATGGGCTCCAACAAAGGGACACTCAGTACAGCTATTTTTTGAGACTGTTGTTCTCAAAAACAAGCGTGGCCCCTTGAGCATGGAAGAAGAAGTGTATGTCATTTTCTCATGTTCTGATCACTGCTGTACGACCTCGATCTTTTGTTTCCTTCCTTCTGATTGGAATTGGTACCTACTTTTACCGAAAATATGGATACATTCATCTGGTAAATATGTGCGCTGCGATATTTATCTGCGCTGGTTAACTTATGACTGTTTTTGGTTATCTGCCGTTTTTGAGAGAACCGCTAGGCATACAGATACCAGTCTGATTTCAAATGAAAGCTAATTAAATTTACTACAAGTTTATTACATATAATATTTGACGTGGGATGTGTATTTTAGAAGATATTTTACGAAATAAGTGACCATTACGAAAAAATTTCACTTTTTGGAAAAAATGGCCTATTTTCTAAGAACTGTATCTTGGAAACCAATAGCTGTATAGAGCTTGTTTTGATCTCTAATTGTTGAAAATTTAGTCTACTTTAAAAGTGTATAGAATGACTATACCGGCCAGACCCTTCCTTCACTGAGATATTGAGCAAAAACTGAAAAAAGTCCGAAAATTTCATGGTTTTTTGGGTACACCGCCGCTAGCACAACACTTTGGAAATTGCAAATCTGGTTTTTTAATATTGGTTTAGGTCTTAACAACATATAAAAAATGCAGAATGACTTGACCTTTTGCAAGCACGGATGTAGATCTTAACTGGACTATATATAAGTACCTAAATATATTTAAATAAATATAGAATATATTTAATATAAATATATTTAATATTTCTTTTTTGTCGGTTATAAATTTATTTATATAATATTATATTATATAAAATATAATATTATATTATATAATATTATATTTATATAATAATACGGATGATACTAAGCAAAATGGCGTCACAGTCTGAGTTGTTATGATGAAAACTAAGTTAGATATTCTGAGTATCTAACTTAAGATACTAAGATATTTGTTCGCCCAAACACACCCATCGCATGCCGGATACAGCTAGTCCTAAATATAATATTTTCACCTTAAAAAGTAGTGATATAAAAGATAGGGCCAACTTATTTACCAAGTGGTAGAAAATGAATATAAATTTATTGTATAAACCTCTCAAAGTTTTTTCTTTGTATATTAAGCGTAATGTAATAAAATCTGACAACTTGCCAAGTAAAATATGAAATACTCTGCACCAGAGAAACTTACACAATAAATTTATATTCATTTTCTTACACTTGGCAAATAACTTGGCCCTATCTTTCATACCACTACTTTTTAATGTGAAAATATTATATTAAGGATTACCTTGAAAACTTTCCCTTTTTTTCATTTTTTTGTCAGAGGTCGTGTGTTCATTCCCATTCATAATAATACCCATGTGTATGATTTTTCATACCAAACATTTGATATATCAAATAATGTGATATAAATTAAAAAATTATAATTTACAATGTTTTCTATTATTAGGAAGTATTAAATTTTGTACGAGGTCGTATTGGAACGGGAATGGATCCAGAAGATATATGTGAAGAATTAATGATGAGATGTTTATCACCAGATTGTACTATGGCTGGCCTTGGTTGTGACAATATGACAGTGGTATTAATATGTTTTTTACATGGTAAATCGTATGAAGAGTTGTCTAAAAGATGTAAGCAAAGTGAAACATCTAGTAATTTTGAACAGGACTATAATGACATCAAGTATTTGTCTTGATTATAAAATTTTTTTATTTTATTTTTTCGTACAATAAAAGTCAAAATGATGGGAGTTCTGATTATTTTTTAAATTATACATAACATTAACAACCTATTTGATGAATACATTTTTATGTATCAACAAACTTTTCAATTATTTTAATTTTACTCTTATGCGTGTGTGTTTAAAATGCAATAATAATTCAAAAAACAAATAAAAGTTTGTGATCATTTTAAAACTTTAAAATAAAATATATATACATATATATAGTAGATATTGTGATATTAGCGTAAAAAAGAAATTGTATAATTTTTTTTATTGCGTTGGGACCATAAATAATGCCATTTTTGATTTGTAACAGAATTTAAATATCTCAAAATCTGCTCCGACAAGTTAACTCATCAAGTTTTGATTAAACAAAAGAGATTGTAAAAGAAACAAAATAAAATCGTAGTGCTACTGTGACAAAAATATAAGTCTCATCTAGTATTATAATGTCATTACTTTGGAATACTAAACATGGTAATATTACACTACAATTTTAATTTTTGTGAATTTTTTAAAGACAATTAAGCTATTGGGGTTGAACCAATGATACGATATAACATAAATCAAGCCAATGAACAATTCTGTGTACTGTGCAGTTTTAGTTCTATGGTTTACCATCAGAACGCGTTTCACTTTGATATCGATAAGTATTCAAGTAAACTAAAGTTAATTTTTCAAAATTTGAAAAACTATAAGGTGCCTCTAGGAAATGTTTAGCAATACAATCGATATTCATTAAAAAATATGATTCCAATTTTTTTTAATGCAATATTTTCTTCCTCTTAATACTCGAAAGAAAAAAATACTAAAGTTCTACGGGGACTATTGTAGTATGTACCGTGATCTTGATTTGCAACAATTTAATCAAAATCCTCACTTGATGAGCTAACTCAATAATGGGCAAAATCTTTATATTTACCTACAAATTAAAATAAATATTTTAGTTAAAAAGTTACCATATTATATTGTTAATAAATACCATTGTTCGAATCGATTTGAAGACGGTCCTAATGTGGAATTCAATTTTTAAGACTGCAATATCATCTGTATTATAAAGATGTTTTGTTGGATGTGTAAATTTATAAATTTTCTCTGTATTATTGTACTCAAAATATACACAACAGAATGGTCATTAAATATATTCGTACATTTACCTGCATTAATAGTCTATGTGGTAGAATTGATAACACCACCTAAGAGTGGTAAGGGAATAACACCACCTAAGTGGCTAAGTGGGTTTCACTCCTACTAACATTCAAGAACTCTTTATTGGTTACTAGTAATCCCAAATATGTGTGTGTAAAATTTCAGAGTTGTATATAAATTATCAGTGTATTCATACCTACCATATGGACTATAAACCAATGTAACTATGTTACATATGAATTTGTTTGTACATCTTTGATTTTTTTAAATGAATTTAATGACCATCAGCTGTACAAAATTTATTTAATATTATTATAAATTTTGATTAAGGTTGATCCATATAAGCTGATTCGATTAGTATTGGCATAAATTATCTAAATAAAATCGGGTTCAGTATTATTTGTTTAGTACCGATTAAGGATTGTGTATTTATTTAGACACTTTTATCGCTCTATATCTTCTTCAACACGGCTCGAATCGTGAAAAATTACTCTATGAAATATTTCGTATATTTTTAAAAACAGCTTCTTGTATATTTTATGTTGTGTTTTATTTTAAATAATATTCTAGAATTAGCCATAATAATACATAATAATAATTAACCATTTTATAGCCATTTTAACAAATGAATTGGTGGGCAATAAATAGAAATCAATTGTTTTTGTATAAAAATAAGCATTTTTAATAAATGTAAAAAATAATTAAACAAAATAAATTTTTTTATTTAAAAAAAAAAATTATATTTAATGACCACCAATAAAAACGTTTTATTCTTGATAAATTTTTTCTAAAGACCTTATTTTCCTCAAAAAATGCAATCTTATAAAATTCATTTTTTAAATAGCTAGTTTTAATGGTCTTGTTTTTTCGGCTATCTATCAATTCATTGTATCAACAAAAAAAAATGAAAAACGCAAGTTAATCTTCAAATAACCTTAAAAGCCATGGTCTGGGTGAAAATCAAGAACACCATAAGATGTTCCCTTTTGAACAAAACAACTTTTATTCGGACCCTTTTTACCTAAAACGCTCCCTTGAAGAAATATACAGGCGCAATGTTTAAAATGAAACCCTATATAAAATGTATATTTATCTCTTTTAAAATTAATTGAACAATTTAATCTTTAAAAAATTGTATACAAATATTAAAATGATTTATGATTCCTGGTTAACAAATCATTTTTGATTAGGCCAATTTTTATTAATCGAGTGAAAAAATTGGGGTACTACTAATCGAATCAACTTAAATAATTATTAGTGGTTAACTTTGTCATTTTTAAGCCTCACAATTACCATAAAATTTCTCACCAACTGCCATCATTTTGTTTAAAAAGTAGTAATAAATTTCTTTAGTAAAATATTTGTACTAACATAATATTTTTTTAGGAACATTTAGTAGAGATAGTGTTACATCATTACATTTATTTTAGTTAAAAAATAGCATAAAAAGATCATATTTAATAATAAGCTTCAGAAGAAAACTATGTGTTGTTATATTAAGTTAAAATGATATATCTTCCACGAATACAAATTGTTCGGTTCGAGTAACATTAAATAATATCCGTATCGTATTTAAAGTATTTATTTACTCTACCTCGCACCGTTTAAAAGATATGTTCTCGGCAACAAACACAAATTTTTATTGGTTTTTTGACACGTATTATTATGTTAGCGAAAAGACCACACACCAACCTGGTAGTCTTTGATGAGCAGATCAAAAGTCTCCATAGACACTAAATCCTAAAAACTCATGATTTTAAGATATAGTCGCCTGAAGTCGATTTTCTGTAAGTTTGTAATTCTGCATTACTATGTCCTTATTTATACATATCAGGCATTCCGGATTTAAAATAATAAAAAATCGAAAAATTTATCCAAGCCGTTTTGGGGACATCAACAACATCTGAGTACATATTTTACCAATATCATAAGGTTTTTCGTTTTTTGGACTCTGTCATAAAAGCTTTTTTGAAGTGTATACAAATCTAATAATGGATTTATAATCAGTGACACAAATCCATTAAACAAAAACTAAATATTCTTTTTCTGAGCAAATATAGTGACTTCTCAGTACTCTTAAGATATGCGTAATAGGCTCTAACAGCCAGATCTTTGATTGATTAATGACATTAATCTTTAATGTCCATATGTCAAAGTCAAGGTCATCACCGAAGTTAAAATATTTCGTTCATTCCATTTCTGGGGTTAAAATTGGATTCAATTTCTAATTTTGAAGTTGAACTTCGAATAACCTTGCATAAGACGGCTTATCTTAAAAACATGAGTTTTTACGATTTAGATAGATTGTAGAGGCTGCCCTGGACGGTCTACACTTCAAGGAATTTTTGTATATAAACTAGGAATTGGTAGGATATGCGGCTGCAGCCGACTATGATAGGAACTATGCCGATATTCATCTGGAGTTCGTGAAGGAAACTGCAGAAAACCTTCTCAATCATAGCCGGTTACTTCGTTCTTATCCATACGCCGACAGTTTAGTCAATTAACCGCCCTTTTTTTTCTTAATTGACAAACTGCCGATGTCGGGATTCGAACCCATAACCTCCAGGTTTCCAAGTAGGCATACTGCGCATACATAACGCCTTAGAACACTTGGACTGGTTTTTACGATTTAGTGCCCATTGAGATTTTTATCTGCTCATCGAGGATTTCCGGAATTCAAGATTTTGACAGAGATCCGTTTTGGTGTTCATCACTTTCCATTATATAGTGATATTTTGAATAATTTATTCGCAATTAAAAGTAAAGAAGAATTCAGAATATTCGTAAGTAAAGAAAACGAGAATGCTCCATTTATGTTATTTGCAGCTGTTAATGATTGACAAAATAATAACCAGACAACAACATTAAAGTTTTTGTTATTATCAAATTTAATCTCATAAACTTCATTTACATAAGTTTTCGAAATAACAACTATATTGTTTAGCACTCATTTATTGTAGATACGGTTGATGAGACCTTACTTTAAAAACATAGTCCTGATACTTACATTTGTTTTTAATTACGAATAAGTAACGCAACTAAATCTGTACACTTTTTTATCAGTAAATAAATGTATCAATTTTATTTCAATTGAAGTTGAAAATAACGATTCCCGAGTCAGGGCCAGTTCAATAAAAAATACTAATAAGCATTACCATTCAAAGTCCTTTTAATTTTTATAATGTTTTCGAATGATATTGAATGCTATATTTTAAAATTTTGGCATAATATTTCTCTACTGAATGTTCCTGTTTTTATTTATTTTGTTTTTGTTTTTTGAGACTAACAAGGTTTTTAATTGCGACAAGAGCAAATAGATATTTGACTATTTCTTTTGAATGCTTAGACACTTTAAACATAGTTTGCAAAATTCTGAAATACTTAATTCCTTGAATTTATTTATAATCTTTGAAAATTTGGAAATCTTATGAGATTTTTCATACACTTTAATAAAAATAGTTTTGTAAAGCTATAATTTTTTAATATTAAGTTATTTAGGCCAGTTTTTTGAAAAAGAAAACAAAACGTAGTTCAAAAATAATTCATGGTAAATATTTTATCACTTTAGTTAACCCATCGCAACGTTTTGAATGAAAGTGGGCGAGTATCGATCGATTCTGTTATATATATAAGATATTCCGTTATATTAAATAAACCCTTAAATCATCAGTGATATGTAAAAAAGTTGTAGAACGTTAAATTTTGTGAAAAATGAGAATCAATATTTTATTACAAGCAAAAAGGATAAAGATAAAATTAATGAAACAGTTAACTCTATCCTTCAGGTCCCATCTTCTCCGCGGCTTGACTAAATTTTGTTTCTTATATTCTCAACACCCTACTTTGATATAAGATTGAGTTCGCTGCATGTCAAATAGGAATTGATCCTCCATCGCTAGAAGCAGCATGCCAACACTGCTGGAGGGTGACCAACAAGTTCAAACGTACCTAGGTAACTTCAAAAACCCCATTAACTGGAATTGGCGACACTCCATTTTAAATCACATTTTCTAGTGCAGGATATAGTCATATTGGGTCGTAAATAAAATCATTAAAACGGTTAAATATATACCAAGAATTATTTTCGAATGAGAATATTCAACATTCAATTCAATTTCAAGTTTCGAAATTGTATTAATTTGAAAATAATCAGCTACTTAACTAATATTCAACATTCGATTCATAAGACTGGAAAATTGAAAAAAGTATTATTATTATTAATATGGGACTACTCAAAATGTATGTTTCAAAAATATCTTGGCGATTAAATTAAATATATTGTTGCACGACAATAACGTGACGAGTTTCACAATTAGGGCCCTAATGTGCAACCAAATTAAGCATCAAAACCGTATAATATCACATTATGAGGGAAGTGGTTAATTTTCTGGGAAACTATCATTATACAAATACGGGAATAAAAATAGATATTATTAATTAATTGTAATATAAATACACCGTATTATATCATGTATAGTTCCAGTACACTTTTTCAAAGAAACCAAAACTTTAAAATGTATAAGCGTTCAAAAGAAACGCATTGTGGTTGTAAGAAAAATTTATTACTCAACATATTATTAACTTGACACAAATAACTCCCAACAATATTTATTCCAATTGACATAAGTAATCAAGATAAAAGAAACTAAATGAATTAATTTGTGTAAACAGCAATGGTTTATAATAAAATGGGTTTTGTTTCATACATAAATTATATGAAAATTCCGAATACACTTAATCGCTTTTAATAACAAAGACAAGAATATTTTACTTATTAGGTGTCTCACAAGATAATATTTAATGTTACTCAGATAACATAGGCCAACAGTTGTCTTGGTGCCCCGGGGTATATGGAGCTGATTTCATATGAATTTGATGCCTTGAATTCAAATATGGTATTAGTTTTTGTATAGGAGCTCAAATTTCTAAAATTTAACATTTTAGTGAAATGTACGTTACACTATTTTAAATCCATGAATCTAATAAAAAAACAAAACAGCAGAATTTTTATTATTATATTATACAGATAGAGGAAAAAGTCATCGATGAAACCAACTAGTCACTGAACACTTTGGAAGCTTCTTTTTTGTAACAATTTTTAATGTATTTTGGAGCATTCCCTATTTTAACTCCAGCAGTAATCTGCCATCATATGCGTATCTCATTTTCCTTGGTACCTGTCCTCAATAGTTTAAATATCCTGGTGAAATCTTTCATCTTTTTCCTCACTGGTGTCAACTAAATTTTCAGGAAAACGGTCTATGTGGCTGTGTAAATGATGTACCTTTACTCATGTTACACCCAAGGGATTTGAAACTGTTAAGCATCTCGTTTACCAGTTCAACATAGTTTTTAGTTTTGCGTTTGCCCAGAAAAAACTGCAACAAATGAAGTTCAGGCTTTTCGCTCAGCCTCTCATTTATCGAATTTACGAAGGCAGGATCCTTCATGAGTTTTCTTATTTGTAGGCCGTAAAATATTTCTGCTGTAATTTTTTCCATACTGAACTAAGGAATTTTTTTCCTATATTAACCCAGTCAAATTAAGATTCAGATCTTCAAAAATTCGCATACAGCTAGAAATTGGTATATATGTTAAGTACCATTACTTATTATTATTAAATATTTATTGACATAAATCAATTAGAAAAACATACATTTTAGTACATAAACAAAAAATAATAATTTTAAAAAAAACAGATACAAAACACTTCAGATCATCATTTAAGTTACAAAAATTCAAAATTTAACTAAATTTGATAAAAATGTGTATAAATAAAATAAGTGTACAAAAAGGCAAAGAGAGAAAAAATAAATAGAGGAAAAACGAAATATTCTATTGAGGAAACATGGACCAATTTAGTGCAAATGTACCTTCCTCTTATCATATATGTATTGTAGGTATTTTACGACTGGCTGCACTAAGGAAGGATCCGTTATACTTAGGATATCTTAGACACTGTATAACTGTAAACTGTTCACAGAATCTCTTTCAGTACCTGAAGTTCCCGGGCAGTCTTCTATCAAATAACTTATGCTTTCAGCTCGATCACATAATACACATATTCTCACACCATTACCTTTCCTACTCTCCCATTTGAAATCATAAATACAAAATTCGCAATCAAATGTCTCTCGTTTCTATCACAAATATACAATTATCTTGCACATTGTTCAAGCAAATTATTTGCAACCCTTTGTTACTATTTATAACCCGATTATGGTAATTGATGGCTTTCTGTAGGCAATAATTACACCATTACTAATAAAATATCAAGTCCCCATCGATACGATTTCTGCTAAAAATTTTATTCAAAGTCAAGAATATCGGTTTTTCGCATATATCTCATAGTTTTATCACAAAAATAGGTCAGACAAAAATTGTCTACAAAAAACGTTCATATACTTTTTTCCTACGAGTCACCGTTTCATTTTTTTTTTTTCCTACGAGATATCGCAATTTCAAACATCGAATAGTACTAATATGCACCCGTACGCCATAATTGAAACAGCAATAGAACAATGCAATGGAGCAAATACTACTGCCGTTGTTGGTGAAGATATTGATTTATTAATACTATTGAGTGCACGAACACCAATTGATAAGATTATTTACTTATTTAAACCTGGAAAATCTCAAGTACATTCAAAAATATATTCGTCTCGAAGTTTGATTTGAAGTTTTATTTTTACATGCGATACCGGGCTGTGACACCACGTCTGTAATTTTCAAAAGGGGTAAAACAGCAGTTTTTAAATTATTTGAAAAACGAAATGATCTACTGGATGGTGCACAAGGGTTTAAAAACATCGACTCTTCTCCAGAGCTCATCATAAGAAATGGAATTAACTTCTTCTTGCTATATACAATGCTCCAAAAAAAGTTAATTGTATAGATAAGTATACATACTTATATTTTGTAAAAAATACACGAAATAATAAAAGAGTACAGTTAGTTTGTCTTCCACCAACATCTGCTTCTGCTTACCAACACTTATATCGTGTGTATTATCAAATTCAAGCATGGTTAGGCAAAGAACTGGATCCAGAAGACGGGTTGGAAATTGGTAGATAATAGTCTGGAACCAATTAAAACATTACTTCCACCTGTTACGTCCTACCAATTGTCAAGGCCAATCTTGCTTGAATGTTGAACCGTGTGTAACAGATGATGATACTTATAACATCAATGACGAAATAAAAACCGATATTTTTGACCTTTGACCTTGAATAAAATTTTTAACAGAAGTCGGATCGATGGGGACTTTTGATATTTTATTAGTAATGGTGTACTTAACATATATACCAATTTCCAGCTGTATGCGAATTTTGTAGATTAACACGGTTTTTTGGCTTATTTTGACTGGGGTATATATGCAAAGCATGATCCGTTCTTATCAAAAGCCTTTAAAAACTGCTTCATAAGGTCCAGCTAAGGGATCGTTAATGATATTTTTTTTCCCAACGTCCATGTTTTCTCTCTTAGGCCACTCTTTTCTAACCCAGATGGTGTGTTTTGTCTCTGCTATTCCAGAGGCACAAGAGGCACTTTTTGCTGCCAAGGAGAGAGTTTACTTTTAATTTTTAGGTCACACAAATCACCCATTGATGTTCATGATAATTTATTTTCTCCAAAACCAGTTGAAGATCACTTAAGTTACCGGATGGTAACAATAGAGCAAATATACAAGAAACAATCCCTGTTTATGTGATTTAGAACTGCACAAAATTGAGATAGATTTACACATTTCGTGTATAATTGCACGTTAAAGAAAACACTGATCTAAAAAAGTAGAGCAGGCAGAACACAAAGATTGCGTATTTAGATTCAACGCACCAAATATAGCTAAAATCAGTTAATAAAGTCCTCGGCACCAAAAAAATTTGTTTTCTTTGTACGCCTGTTTAATATTTAATGTTAGTAATGTTCAGACATATTACTTAAGTGTCAAATTAAGGAAATGCTAGTCACCTCTGTTAGTATAACATAACCTAAAGGCAACCGTACTAACAATGGAAGGATGGACACAAAAGTTTACAAAAACAATTGAAAAAAAGTAAATGTAAAAAAATGTCTCTAAAAACAAGCTTTTGTACATCTTAAAAATTAATTCGAAAATAATAATTTTTACTATATTAATAATAAGAGCTCGAATTAAAATTGATATAATTGGAACTCAATTAACTAGTATTTAATCTGTGCTTTTATTTTCTGCTAAAAATTATTTTCTCCATTTCAGTACATTTTTTTGGATAAGTTTTTTTGTTTTTTCATCTGGTAGAGTCAAATTAGCTTCAAAAACACGGTTTCAGGTTGCTCGGAACCACAATTTTTTTTAATCGACTCATCTTGACGTCCTGAATATGACCCTAAATTTTTACGGTCCGACTCGTGACGGATCAGGGTTAAAATTGAATTTGTTCATAACAAAGAAGCGTTTTTTCTTAATACCTTTTTTAAAACTAAAAATTTAAAAAATGACAGAATATTATTCAATTCTATATAAAAAAAAAGAAAACAAATGAGCTCATGAACATTAAAATCGTTTTATTAGAATTCGAGGAAAAAATTCCCAATGTTCGAAAAACGCAAAAATTTTAAATTAAAATTAAAAATCTAAAAACTACTTCATTTTTTTTCTAAACTATGGCAAAATATGCCTTTTATATTTTAAAAATAATGTCCCAAATTTTAACTCTTAAATTAGGCCCCCGACAATTAATTAAATATGTCACCTATTTTT